>CM063522.1:40153181-40513181 GCA_032199755.1 Ambrosia artemisiifolia
TTATTATTATTATTATTATTATTATTATTATTATTATGACCGACACGTTTACGAACCAAAACAGTCAGACCCGACCGGCACGTGAACGAACCGGACTGTTCCGACCCGACCGGCCTGTTAATGAACCGAAACAATCCGACCCGACCGGCATGTGAACGAACCAGACTGTTCCGACCCGACCCGACCGGCCCGTTAACGAACCGAAACAGTCCGACCCGACCGGCACGTGAACGATTATTACGATTATTATTATTACTGTTACTGTTACTGCTACTGCTACTGCTGCTGCTGCTGCTGCTGCAGCTGCTCCTGCTGCTCCTGCTCCTCCTGCTGCCGCTGCCGCTGCCGCTGCCAGACCCGACCGGCACGTGAACGAACCGGACTGTTCTTACCCGACCGGCCCGTTAGCGAACCGAAACAATCCACAGTCAGACCCGACCAGCACGTGAACGAACCGGACTGTTCTTACCCGACCGGCCCGTTAGCGAACCGAAACAATCCAACCCGACCGACACGTGAACGAACCGGACTGTTCCGACCCGACCGGCCCGTTTACGAATCGAAACAGTCCGACCCGACCGGGAATGATACGATTATTACGATTATTATTATTATTATTGTTATTATTATTATTGTTATTATTATTATTATTATTATTATTATTATTATTATTATTATTATTATTATTATTATTATTATTATTATTATTATTATTATTATGACCGACACGTTTACGAACCAAAACAGTCAGACCCGACCGGCACGTGAACGAACCGGACTGTTCCTACTTGACCGGCCCGTTAACGAACCGAAACAATCCGACCCGACCGGCCCGTTAACGAACAGAAACAGGCCGACCCGACCGGCACGTGAACGATTATTATTATTATTATTATTATTATTATTATTATTATTATTATTATTATTATTATTATTATTATTATTATTATAAACTCGTTCGATTTCAATTCTTTGTCCACAACATATATAACATGTCGTATTACGACATAATTTTCGGTGATTCTTACGACTATAATTCATATAATGTCGAGGAGGGTCCGTCATATAATGTCGGGCAGGGTTGGTTTAGTAATGTCGAGGAGGGTCGGTCATATAATGTCGGTGAGGGTCCGTCTAGTAATGTCGAGGAGGGTCAGTTTGGCATTCGTTACCGTGACAATGCGGTACAACTGGACTTGAATACACAGTGGAATGACCCGTATGAATTTGAAGACGAGCCTAGTCAACCTGCCTACGGTTATACTTACGACGCTAACGGTGGTGATGACACATCTGAAGAACAAGACTATACGCACTATGAAGATCAGGAGGAAGGACCTAACCCGATCAACCTTTGGTTCGAGACTAACCGAACATTTTCGACACGCGATGAGTTGGTCGATTGGGTACATGATACGGGAATGGCAAATGGTGACGACATACTTGATTAGGGTTATCACGTTGTTTTTTTAATTTTAAAAAATAATTAAACTAATGTAAAAAGTTACTTAAATTAAATAAAAAAAGTTAAAAAAAAAAGGAAAAATAAAAACACTTCAAAACAAAACACAAAAAACACCCAAAACCCTCCCAACACCAAAAACCGTCCAGGTTCATCCCCCCTTAATACAGGCGCCTCGCTTTGGGCAAAGCGAGGCGCTTGGAACACGTTTTTCAAACTCTCATGCAACCTCGTATTCAGACTGACATTGATTTGACTGAAGCGCCTCGGTTTGGCCTAAGCGAGGCGTTTCAGAGGGGAGTTGAAATAGAAAGTTGAGGGGTGCCAATAGACGGACCCTTATTAAATTGTGTCTATTTATGCGAATAATTTGAAAATCATTTGATTGATAATGTTTCAGGTGTTATTGAGCCTACACTTTGAAAACAAAGGTTTATTTATTTGATTTGACTAAAGATGTTTCAAAAACATGTAATTTATATAGACACAATCCAAGATTAATACTTGTTTTGTACTTTTGTTTAATAAAATTTTAACAAAATGGAATTAACTAATAAAAGGTTTGTGTACACAACATATGTTTTTCAAGTTCTTTGTGTTTGGAAGAAAACTTCATGATTAATTTTGATAATAGAAGTGTATAAAGTTTTAATGAGTTGCATCTGGTGGTATTCTTGGGTTTATGGCTTTATGCGTTTGACCCGTTAGAAATATAACATTACCTGGTTGTTTTGACCCAAATTTAGGTATGTATCATAATTCCAAGTGGGGAACAACTCTAATATCATGGGTGATCACTGTAAAAATGGCCTTTTTTCAACTTCATGATCTGATCTTTATTGTACAAAATACAAGTTCTATTCCTTTTTATCTACATTTTTTTATAGTATAGTGTGAATATTATGGAATAAGCATGATTTATTATAGTTAGCCTGATTTATTTCAGTGAGAGAAGTTCTTACCCCATTTTTATTCTTCTATTTTTGCAGGAGCTTATAAGGTAATTGGGTATAGTTCAAAATGTTGTTGCAATGCCATTGCTTTTCTTTTTCTTCTTTGGCAGTTATTTTCATCATTTATTGCATGGTTCAATATTGTAATTATGAAGTTAAAAACACTTTTTTAGTTTAAATATATAATTAAATTTTTTATTATAAATATTAGTCACAACTGTGACAATTGTTGTTAAGTAAAGTAAATATGCATAATAATATCAATTGGAATAATATTAGCACAACCAATAAAAATTATTGTTACCTAAAGTAAATATACGAACATCTGTTGCAATCATCCTTCAGTGGTTTCAACATCTGCTGAATTATCATTATATGTTTGTCTTTAACATATGTTTTGTCCGACAAACCTTTATATGTATCTGTTGAGCTGGCCTATACAGTAGCCATCTGTTGCAAATCATCATTCAGTGCTTTCAATATCCTTCAATGCTTACATGTAAGACCCCAAAACTGGGTACATAA
Organism: Ambrosia artemisiifolia; assembly: GCA_032199755.1. Lineage (NCBI taxonomy): Eukaryota > Viridiplantae > Streptophyta > Magnoliopsida > Asterales > Asteraceae > Ambrosia > Ambrosia artemisiifolia. Next base: position 40,156,122 of record CM063522.1, read on the forward strand.
TTATACACTTTCTGAATACTAGAAATATAATTCAGACTTTAATCAAGCATCTTTATCTCTCATGAACTGAATAATCTTTATCTCCCATTTGAAATTAGAATCATCCCTACAACTCTACAAGTACGTAAGGAAATAAGGAATTATTTGTTGATTCATGAATGCAATATGGTTGTTGGGATAAATCTTTCAAAAGTGTATGGTTTGGTAGAATCTTGGTTAACGAACCCTAACTAGATATATAAAAATCATTATACAAGAATTAAATGTTGGTAGAATATTGAGAGCATGACAAACGCATGAAAATATGGCCCAAAATAGAAACATTGGATCTGCCTGATGGGCAAACGATCCATGGTGAAATTGGACTATTTTCTGAGATTTCAAGTTTTTTTAGCTCCCGTGAAATCATACAAAGGACTCATCGTGAAAAAAAAAAGAAGACCATTGGTGATGGGCTGATGGCCCAAAGAGTCGCAAATGCACATTAGCCAAACTTTTGTACAACGGATATTATGACATATTTGGGCCAAACAATTATGCAACAATTTTACAACCAAACCTTATTGCGACTGGATTCTTAGCGACCGTAGTTGTGACTGGAATTATTGCACGACCAAACCTTTTTGTGGCCTAATCTTTTCCGATTGAACTAACGGTAACCGAACAAATTTGCGACTTTACTATTTTAGAACCGAGTCCTTTAAACATAAGTTATGGCTGTCTTTCGTTCCAGGTTTGCGGACTTGTTAAGAACTAAGAAAATTTAGGGGGTTTTTGGGATTGTTTTTTAAATACTGATTATGCGTTTTGGTGCAGTGTGGGTGGAGCTGCTTTTAGATTATTGCATTTTTGTAGCCTTTTAAACGCAATAATCTATATTTCCCAAACATTAAAAACTGATTATTTATGCTTTAAAAACGCAATAATCTAAAAATCCATTTCAAAACTCAACCCCAAACACCCTCTTAATTATTTTTGTATATTCCAGTTTTCATGAAAAACGTTGCGAACATCTATGAGATATAAGACCATGCGTAGTGGGGGGCTTTATATATAAAGCCCCCATTTCTGATTGGTCCACGTGACAGCTGAGTCAGCATGGAGAGATAAAGTGAAAAAGTGGTGTAGTGGTGGGGCTTTATTTATAAAGCCCCTATTAATATTTTATTATATCTTTTAAATTAAAAAAATAATAAAATAATAATAATAAAGAGAGAGAGTATGAGGTGTCAAAGCATGATTGGAGGGGGGAGTTTTGTTCGGGCGTTATTTGTATCACGCGGAGAGATGTTTTTCAAAAATAAAGCCCCCCGTAGCGGTGTTGGGGGGGGGGGGGGAGGGGGGGGGGGTCACTATTTTTTTTCATGGTAACGCCCTCCACTACGGAGGGTCTAAAAACTTGTTGTTGAGGTGTATGATGGTTCACGTAATTCAATGGGTGTAAAAAAACTGGAATATGAATTCCATCTTTTTACATGTTTGGTTTGCGGAATATACAAGAATCGGAGTTTGAGTTCCATTTTTTAACATGTTAGGCTAGAAAAAGAATTGAAATTGGAATGAAAATTTTAGTCCCACGATTTTGTTTTAAAGGAATTCGAAATCTTTCTAATATGTGAAGGAATCTGATAACATAGGATAAGTAATTAGGAATTAATTAGGCATTAAAAAGGAACCAAAACAATAAACTAATCAAAATTTAAAGCTGAATCGATCCGATGGACAAAAACGTTAAGACCGAACCAACCGATAAACTAACTCAAACGGTAGGACCGATTAAGCCAAATAGGAACGGACAAACTGATACGATAGACCGAACGGACGATAAAGAGGAAGAAGGACAAAGGACCATTAGATAAACAAAAGGCAACTATTAACCCCTGGACAAAGCAAAGACGGCTATTACCCATCGGTATATAGCCGCAATCAATAAAATACTAATTTATATCATACCCTGTCGACGGCTACAGTGACGTCCGTCACTGTTTACGCCGACCGAATGATTACTTACCATTAATGCGCATCTACGACTACCCTATAAATACTGAGTGGTTGCAAGCATTTACGGGATCATTAATGACCATCGGCAGTTGCTCTGCCTCCGAACCAATTATTGAATCACTCATCATCGTTCACACTTCAACATTTTGGAGCCCACCGTGGGGCCGAGACTAAACCACTTTTGGAAAACCTTGTCCCCACAAATGTCATCATCCGATCCTCCTTTAACGGATAATGTTACCCCACCTCCGATGAATAACGTCACCAGGGGGCACTATTTTTTTTCATGGTAACGCCCTCCACTACGGAGGGTCTAAAAACTTGTTGTTGAAGTGTATGATGGTTCACGTAATTCAATGGGTGTAAGAAAACTGGAATTTGAATTCCATCTTTTTACATGTTTGGTTTGCGGAATATACAAGAATCGGAGTTTGAGTTCCATTTTTTAACATGTTAGGCTAGAAAAAGAATTGAAATTGGAATGAAAATTTTAGTCCCACGATTTTGTTTTAAAGGAATTCGAAATCTTTCTAATATGTGAAGGAATCTGATAACATAGGATAAGTAATTAGGAATTAATTAGGCATTAAAAAGGAACCAAAACAATAAACTAATCAAAATTTAAAGCTGATTCGATCCGATGGACAAAAACGTTAAGACCGAACCAACCGATAAACTAACTCAAACGGTAGGACCGATTAAGCCAAATAGGAACGGACAAACTGATACGATAGACCGAACGGACGATAAAGAGGACGAAGGACAAAGGACCATTAGATAAACAAAAGGCAACTATTAACCCCTGGACAAAGCAAAGACGGCTATTACCCAGCGGTATATAGCCGCAATTAATAAAATACTAATTTATATCATACCCTGTCGACGGCTACAGTGACGTCCGTCACTGTTTACGCCGACCGAATGATTACTTACCATTAATGCACATCTACGACTACCCTATAAATACTGAGTGGTTGCAAGCATTTACGGGATCATTAATGACCATCGGCAGTTGCTCTGTCTCCGAACCAATTATTGAATCACTCATCATCGTTCACACTTCAACATTTTGGCGCCCACCGTGGGCCGAGACTAAACCACTTTTGGAAAACCTTGTCCCCACAAATGTCATCATCCGATCCTCCTTTAACGGATAATGTTACCCCACCTCCGATGAATAACGTTACCAGGGAGGTAACCCCCATAGTATCCCCAGAGCTGGTCCGTTCCAACTTCCTCCAGATACGGCAGCTAATGAATGACTATGTAAGGGAAGAAAGGGCTAAAGGGCTAGCCCTGAGGTTAGATTTTGAAGAAGATACAACCTTCGATAGTGGTCGGACGTCATTGCTGATTACTAATCAGAGGCTGACCGAAGTAACTGTTACCCCAGTTTCCTGGTTAACCGATAGGGTCCGGAGGAACGCTCGACCGAGTAGCTCAGGTCTAACTACTGTATCTGCCCCATTAACCCATACTACTGATCCGATCATGCACACCACACTTCTTAACACGCACGAGGGAAATGACCTAAACCAACCCTACCGACCACCCGAAGGGTCAAAGTTCACACCCCAGATAGCCAATTTTGTCCCTCCGATCCGAGTCAAGATGCCCGTGAACATGAGAGTCTATGAAGGAACGGCTGATCCTGAAGATCATATTCTGTTGTTTGATAGTATAGCTCGTATGGAAGGATGGCCGATGCCGACCTGGTGCCATATGTTCGTGCAAACCCTATCAGGAGTAGCGCGAGTGTGGTTCAATGGCATCCCATCCGAAAGTCTTGACAACTTCGGCGCTTTGAAGTTTCGTTTCTTGGAGCATTTCCGCCAACAGAGGAGGCATATGAAAGACCATGTCGAACTTCATAACATCAAACAAAAGGAAGGGGAGAGGTTGAAAGAGTTTGTGGCCCGGTTTAAGGAAGAATCTTTACAAGTGAAGGATGCAGACGAACGGATGAGGATCTCCAGTTTCTTACATGGTTTAAGGACGAAGCAGTTAGTAGAAAGCCTGAACGCTAGAGTCCCAGCCACAATGGAGGAAGCAATCGAGCGAACATAGGCCTTTGTAAGAGGAAAAGAAGCTGTTCAATCGATTGACTTTAAAAAGAAGCCGGATGAACACCCCTAGAGAGGACAATATCAGAAGAAAGATCAGTTTCATCAAAGGTGTTTCCATAGAGACAATGACAGGGTCCCTAAACGACAGAAAAGGCAGGGATGATAGGTCGAAAGGACCAGAAAGAAAGGAGTTTATCTTCACTGAGCTGATTAAGACACCACAGGAGATATTGGCAACTGAAACTAACGTCAAGTTTAAGCCCCCGTATTCGCTGCAAAAGACGGCCAAGCAACAAAGTTCTCGAAAATATTGTGAATTTCATGAAGACAAAGGTCATGACACTAATGAATGCTTCCAACTCAAAAAGCAAATTGAAGAGGCCGTCCAATCCGGACAACTTGACCATCTGGTGAAAGATATCAGGAGTAGGAAGCGGAAAAGTGAAGGAAAGAACGATATCATGGTAAGGCCAACGGTAGCCTTGAAGCGACCAAGAGTCGTTTACGAAGAAAGAGGGGAGGTTGTACATTGGAGCGAGCTTCCAATCCATTTTCCCTCGATCAAACCACATGAAGCTAAGGAGGATCCCTTTATCATCCGCGTTATGATAGGGGAACAGTTGATCCATCGGGTATACATTGATGAAGGGGCGGCATCCGATATAACGTACGAACATTGCTTCATACGGTTACCCCAACACGTGCAAAAAGGGATCATACCTGTGTCCTACCCGTTGGTTGGGTTTTCTGGGGAAAAAGTATCTCCGCGAGGGCAGTTGCAACTCTTCGTGAGTATAGGGGATGAACCTCAGAAGAGAGTCGAAGCGCTGAACTTCATTGTGGTTGCTGCGTCCACACCTCATAACATGTTAATCGGAAGACCTGGCATCCGAACTTTCGGAATGGTTACCTCAAGTAAACATGGCCTAAGCAAGTTTCCGACGCTGGGGGAATAGCTACTTTGAGTACTCTTGTCCGATACCCGGAGATTGGATATTCGGAAGTTGAGGAGGAGCCAGAAAAATGGTACATCAACCCCAATCATCCTGAGCAGTTCGTTACTATCGGAAGAACACTCAGTCCCGAGTGTAAAAAGCAGTTGTATCGGTACCTCCGACGTAATTTGGATGTATTCGCTTGGACGCCGGACGACATGATGGGTATACCCCGATACGTGGTAGAGCACCACCTAAACGTATATCCTTATTGTCAACCGGTCGTTCAAAAGAAAAGATCACTAGCCCCTGACAGAAGTGCAGTCGTATCCGAAGAAGTACAGTCCCTGACAAATGCAGGTATCATGAAACCCGTTCAATATCCTTCATGGGTGTCTAACCCGGTGATGGTGGAGATGGCCAATGGATCATGGAGGATGTGTGTAGATTATAGGGATTTAAACAAAGCATGTCCAAAAGACCATTATCCACTACCGGAGATCGACTCGAAGGTAGAATCGGTAGCTAGCTGCCAGTTTAAATGTTTTCTCGATGCATACAAAGGATATCATCAGATACAGATGGCCAGGGGAGATGAAGAGGAAATGGCTTTCCATACCAGCCAGGGCCTGTTTTGTTATCGCAAGATGCCCTTCGGCCTTAAGAACGCGGGGGCGACGTATCAAAGACTGATAGATAAAGTTTTCGAGCGACAAATAGGAAGAAACATGGAGGCCTATGTGGGTGACCTTGTAATAAAGAGTACAGATGAAGAACGGCTGCTGATCGACATTGCCGAAACATTCGGTAATCTCCGAAGGGTAAACATGAAGTTGAACCCTGTTAAGTGTTTTTTCGGAATGGAAGAAGGACGTTTTCTTGGACACATAGTTGCAAAGAAAGAAATTCGAGCTAGCCCCGATAAAGTACCAGCAATTCAAGAAATGAGGTCTCCCAGAACTTTGAAGGAGCTCCAGAGTTTGAATGGCCGGTTAGGGGCATTGAACGGGTTCTTATCCAAATTGGTTAAGCGGTCCTTACCCTTCTTCAAGGTTTTAAAGAACCATACCAAGAAAACACATTTGGGATGGACCGATGAAGCAGAGATCGCTTTTCAACAGATGAAGCAGCATCTTTGTGATTTACCCTACTTGGTTGTTCATGAGAAGGGTGAAACTTTGTTTGTATATCTAGCAGCCGGACCGGAGGCCATCAGCAGCGTTTTATGTGCTAACCGAACAAAGGGTTTAATGCCTATTTTCTTTGTTAGCAGGTGCTTAAGGGATGCTGAAACTCGATATACTCCGATCGAAAAGCTAGCTCTGTCCTTGACGCACACTGCCCGGTGGTTACGAAGATATTTTCAACCGCACCATATTGTGGTCCTCACAAACTCGATATTGAGAGAAGTCCTGGGTCGACCGAAAGTAGCTGGCAGGCTAACCAAATGGGCTGTTGGATTGGGTACATTCGACATTGAGTACAAGCCCAGGTTGGCCATTAAAGGGCAAGTTTTGGCTGACTTCCTCGTGGAAAACACTAACCACGTTGAAGACATGATGATTATTAACGTCATATCTGATCAGCCAGAAAGTCCAGGTACGTATGAAGGATGGTGCCTATATACGGATGGGGCATCAAGCAGAGAAGGGGCTGGAGCAGGGCTTATCTTGTTGATCCCGACGGGATCGAAATGACATACGCCATCCGTTTTATCTTCAAGTGCACGAAAAATGTAGCCGAGTACGAGGCATGCTAGCAGGGCTCCGGGTAGCCGTTCAGATGGGGATAAAAGACCTAAGGGTGTTTATGCTTCATAAGCAGTTTTGGAATGTCTCTTGTTGATAAGCACCCTGGTTAAAACATAACATGATGTTGACTGCTTCTGCCCAAAAGTACAGTGGTAGGCCAGAATCAGCCAACATGGTTCTAGATGCTTCAATCAATATCCTATTCTTCCTTTCTACAACACCATTTTGTTCAGGAATTCTGGGAATGCTGAATTGTCTAACAATCCCTTTAGACAAATAGAACTCATCCAGGGTTTTGTTCCTGAATTCTGTCCCATTGTCACTTCTGATGACTTTGACAGATAGAGAATATTGCTTCTCAACTTGTAGAATGAAGAATTTAATAATCTCAGCTGCCTCATCCTTGGAAAATAAGAAGAAGACCCATGTGAATCAATGATGACTAAGCAATATTTCTTCTTACCAATTCAAGGCTCATTATCTTGACTGGTCCAAATATGTCCATATGGAGTAGTTGAAGACATGCAGTTGTTTTGGATTCTTCAATAGACTTATAAGGGGACTTATGTTGTTTTCCCTTAAGAAAGGAAACACAGTGTTCTTTACACTGGTATTCCTCTAAGGGTAGACCTCTGATGAAGCCCATTTTTGTGACTTTGTTTATGGTTTTAAAGTTCACATGGCCAAGTCTCCAATGCCAAAGGTCTGTTTCTGAAGTTGATGCCTTTGAGAAGAAACATGTAGTGTTGTTCAATACTTTGTCTTTTTCAATGTCTGCTGCATAGACATTGCCACATCTTTTGGCTTCTAGCAAAGTATGATCATCAATTATCTTCTCTATCAACTTTTGGCCTTCTGATGAAATGATCTTGCAAACAGATTTTGTGAAAAAGGAAGAATATCTTTTATCACACATTTGAGAGACACTCAGCAAGCTGTACTCCAAATTTTCAACCAGATTGACCTTGTCAAACTGTACTTTTCCAGATGATACATTGTAACACCCCAACCGATGGCTTAAACTTCGAGGTGTCACGTATGGATGATTGTTCAGTAGCACATGGTAATCAAGTTTTAAATAAGTATTTATTCCAAACAAAATATCCAAATTTGAAAAACATGACAAAGTTTTGAATGAAATCTAGTACATCAAATAATCACACAAAGCATAAACTTCAAGTAACTCCTCATGCTAGCCTTAGACTTCAAGCATCATTATTTCCTGTTGAGTTTGGAAAAAGATGGGGGGGGGGGGGGGCAACTAGAAGTTGGTGAGAATACATAGGTTTTGCACATAGTTGAAAACAATATGTTGTATAGCAATCATAGTTGAAGTATAATAATGAGTAATGATAGAACATGAGTCTGGCATGTAACAATGCGTCTTTTGTACAATCAAACCTTGTGTCGACTGAGACCTAACTCGCAAGTTAGTAAAAGTGTAACTGTTATCAATCATCCTTGAATTTATGCGGGGGGATGGGTTTGTCAGACCTATAACGCTATAATCTAAACAGGCGGCTTGATCAATGTTAATGATTGTACTGTGTCTTTTTGTTACAGTCAAATGATAGAATGAGTAAATGATAGTATATAAAATGTTTAAACATGTTTCACACCAAAATGTAAAACAGAAAAAGGGGCTATGTAAACTCACCTTAGCAAAGCATCAATTCCTTGTAATAGAATAAATGTGGTCCAAACATTGTCAAGTATTACCCTAAGTTCAAGGCAATAAAATAAGTGTTTGGGAAAGTCTAAGTTTTCTAGTCTAGAGGTATTCTAGGGTTCCTAATTTGGGGATTGACAATTGTTTAATAATTAATTTAGAATAATAGTTAATTAATAAATAAAGAAATTTAGAAAATAATTAATTAGAAAGAATTTTTGTAAGAACTTGATTAAAGGTAGTTGTATTAAAATATAGTAAATGTGAAAATAATTTTTATAAAATTATTTTCATAATTAATGAGTATATAATATATTAATATTTTATTTGTCAAAACATAATATTAATATCTAAAAATGTTAAAATTATTAAAGTTTCAAATTAAAATTTATATTTCTGTTCTAAATGAATAGAAATAATTTATATAAGATTTTGGTATAAAAATAGTGAAAAATGAATTTATTATGAATTTAATACGATTAAAATAGATTAAATTGATTAAAAATAAATAAACTAATATTTTTTTGAAACTTTATACATCTGTTTGGATCTTTTTATAGAATTTTAAAATTATAATTGAATAAATTTGTAATATTTATAACATGTATTAAATAACTGATTTTTGAAAAAACGAAAAATTGTATGCTAAACTTAGCCATTTGAATAACATAAAATAAATTTTATAGAATTTATAAACCTCTTTTCGTATTTTAAAACTATTTTAAAAAAATTATTAGGTTGTAAATAAATAGATAAAGGTTATAAAAAAATTGTTGTTGCTGCCAAGGATCGAACCTAGGTCCTTGGCCGGTTCAGTGTTTTAAAAATACAAGTCTAGACCATTTGGTCTAGACCCTGAGAACGTTTGAATTTCGTTTCAATTAATTATAAGGGCTTCTTGATTCCATTCATAATAATTAGAAAAATTTAAATGTCTGAGACTGGATTCGAACCCCAGGCTCAACCCGGTTGAACGTTTTAAACCAAGAAGGTATCACCAACTGATCTGTGGATTAGTTGGTGATTAAATCAGATCTGCAATAAGTTTAAACGATAACAAACGAGTATCATCTTCCCCAAATAAGACTCGAACCCTAGCTTTCTTAATTGCCCAAAACACAAATCAATAACCCTTGTTTGTATTGGGTTATTGATCGTCTGTACATAAGGTTTAGAAACACAAAAAAATTGCAACTTACAAATGGTATAGGAACACGATTGAGCCGGTCAACGGGAAAAGTCAACTTCGAACGATTTCACAGATTACGGTATGTTTTAGCGAAAATTGAGGGTGAAGATAAGTTTATCGGCATGTTTAGCTTGCAGGAAAGGGTTCAATTTATACACAAACACACGAATTGAAAGAATTGGAATGTTTGATACATACCAAGTATACATACGCGTATTTGCATAAAATTGGAATGTTATAATGGTTAATTGGCGTGGGGAATAAGCTGTATATGCCGGTTAATACTTACCATAACGAATTGAAATCAAAAGACGCGGATTGGTGTGTTCTTGGAATGATTTGAACTCGCAGTTGACTTTCTAAAGTCAACTGTGCGTGATAATGGAAGGTTTATGTTTATTTTTGTTTGGTTTGAAACACAAGGAGGCCGTAGCCCAGTTGGTTGAAACGTGAGTTGTATGAGCCGGCCATGGACGCGGGTTCGAGTCCCGGTCCATGCGTTTTATTTTTTTTGGATATTATTTAACTATTATTTTGATATATTAAACTTATAATATGATTGTGTAAGCATGAAAATGTCACAAAAATATTTTTAAAGCATACTAGACTGATAAAGTACGACGTTTTATTAATGGAAATATCAAACGTACATAGTAGATAATACGAAATGTTACAGTCTCCCCTACTTTTAGGAACTTCGTCCCGAAGTTATTAAGAACACAGGGTTGAGGGTGGTTGGGTAGGAATTTGGGCAGCTGTGGTTTTAAGTTAAGGCACGACATGAATTTGTAGGTAATAGAATAATCTGTTTTGAATAATTTGGGTAAGATGTTTGATATGTGTGACTATAGGAAAACTAAATGAACTACCAAAACCTTATTAGAATTTCACACTACCTTAACGTACCTGTAAATTCATGATTACGTTCCGGACCGCAATCACCAATTTACCTTACATTATGGTTTTGTGTCCTTCTATAACTCTAAGCACAAAGTAAAATAATACAACTAACCTTGTTATTGAATCTTATACAACGTACGAGTCCAACTGTTGAGCAGGATAAAGACCTCTACCAGTCAGTGAGTAGGAACCTCTACCGATTGTTGAGCAGGTACGATAGCCTCTACCAGTCGTTGAGCAGGTTGTAGGGCATCTACCGACTGTTGAGCAGGCATGATGACCTCTACCAATCGTTGAGTAGGTTATTTGGTACTCTACTAACTGTTGAGCAAGTACTTCATCGTCTACCAGTTGTTTGATTAAGTGCACCAATATCACATAAGTTGTAAATTGATAATACATACATGTAAGCAAGTTTGTAAATGCATCAAGTATCAAGTATAGCATGCGAGTTGTAATAGAGTTGCCCAAGACAAGGTTAATGACTCTAGGTATGTTTATAGCAAATAGTTTATATTCAATGCTTTCAAATATCATGAATAATCAAATGTTCCAGTAGATATTTAATTCCTCATGTATAACTAAGAATCAAGTTTGATGCAATGAACAGTCAATCATGTTCACGAAGGTAAAGAATATGAATTTAGTTCTTGGGAGGATGATGAGGAACTTAAGGTATTATCAAGGTTATCAAAGATGATGAATGTGAAGATAGTTAACAAGGGTTTTCAAAGAGACACAAGTAGTAAGGAGATTATGTGGCAGTGTAAATCGTGAGGTTTGAATCAAAGGTTAGAATCAAGTGTATGAGAAAACATGTTGTGGTAAATACCAAAAATTGTAAAAGTTTGAACAAGTTGAAAATAAGTAAGTGTCGATGGAGAATTTAGAGACTAAATATTGTTCATATTGATGGGAAGATTTTATTTTCAAAATTGGTTTTGTACATGAAACAAAGGTTGTGAAATAGTACAAACTAAGTGAGCTTTAATTAAAATATTCCAGTTAGTTTAACATGACATTAGGTTTTATAGATCAAGGTGACACTATATCGAAAATCCTTTGTTATGCTAATGAATAAACATTTGCATTTAGAAATTAATTTGAGGACATCTTTTGACAAAAATACGTATTTTCCATACTTTATAGGTGATGAAAATGTGACAATATTAAGAAATCTTTAGTGTTTTGCTAAGGTATGAGATTATAGTTTTAAAAAAATATGTAACATAATATGATTTGGGTAGGGTGTTGAAAATATTTAAACAAGTGGCTAAGATGGTAAGGTGAAGTGTGATTGTGAAATCCATATATGATTATGAAACGGGATAGATTTAAGCTGTAAAATTTTGTGATTTTAGAGCTTAGTTTTAAGGAAAGTGAGTGTAATCATTTATTCCTTAAATAAATGAAAACGTTGACTTATCAAAACTTCTAGATTCTAATAACATAGTGAAGACATGCTTTAGCCTATAAGTGAACACTCATCCCGAGAATTCCCAGGTAGGCATCCGGGTCCCTCGTCTGATTGGGATTTATGCGCAATGCCAGTCCTAGACAGAAAACTCAGAATACAGGCGTTCACCCTTCCAGATTGCACGTGTTTGTTATTAAAATCTAGAACTTCGACGGGATCTTCAAGGCAGTTCCGGTTAAGACTTGAGAATCTTGTCCTATTAGTCTAAGGGTAAACCCAGTGTTGGAGAACAATCTTCTTGTAGGGACTAAAGTAGGGATAAGAAGCATGAGGGAAATAGAGAATAGAAATAAGTAGGGTTGCAAGTAAGAGGAGCAAGTACTGGTTAAAATCCTTTGGTTATAGACTAGATTATTGTTCTAATAACCTAATTCCCTATAACCATGGCTCTGATACCAATCTGTAACACCCCAACCGATGGCGGAAACATCGAGGTGTCACGTATGGATGATTATTCAGTAGCACATGGTAATCAAGTTTTAAATAAGTATTTATTCCAAACAAAATATCCAAATTTGATAAACATGACAAAGTTTTGAATGGAATCTAGTACATCAAATAATCACACAAAGCATAAACTTCAAGTAACTCCTCATGCTAGCCTTAGACTTCAAGCATCATTATTTCCTGTTGAGTTTGGAAAAAGATGAGGGGGGGGGGGGGGGGTAACTAGATGTTGGTGAGAATACATAGGTTTTGCACATAGTTGAAAACAATATGTTGTATAGCAATCATAGTTGAAGTATAATAATGAGTAATGATAGAACATGAGTCCGACATGTAACAATGCGTCTTTTGTACAATCAAACCTTGTGTCGACTGAGACCTAACTCGCAAGTTAGTAAAAGTGTAACTGTTATCGATCATCCTTGAATTTATGCGGGGGGATGGGTTTGTCAGACCTATAGCGCTATAATCTAAACAGGCGGCTTGATCAATGTTAATGATTGTACTGTGTCTTTTTGTTACAGTCAAATGATAGAATGAGTAAATGATAGTGTAATTGATACACAAGTTTCAATAATGTAAGAATGAGTAAATGATAGTATATAAAATGTTTAAACATGTTTCACCCCAAAATGTAAAACAGAAAAAGGGGCTATGTAAACTCACCTTAGCAAAGCATCAATTCCTTGTAATAGAATAAATGTGGTCCAAACGTTGTCAAGTATTACCCTAAGTTCAAGGCAATATAATAAGTGTCTGGGAAAGTCTAAGTTTTCTAGTCTAGAGGTATTCTAGGGTTCCTAATTTGGGGATTGACAATTGTTTAATAATTAATTTAGAATAATAGTTAATTAATAAATAAAGAAATTTAGAAAATAATTAATTAGAAAGAATTTTTGTAAGAACTTGATTAAAGGTAGTTGTATTAAAATATAGTAAATGTGAAAATAATTTTTATAAAATTATTTTCTTAATTAATGAGTATATAATATATTAATATTTTATTTGTCAAAACATAATATTAATATCTAAAAATGTTAAAATTATTAAAGTTTCAAATTAAAATTTATATTTCTGTTCTAAATGAATAGAAATAATTTATGTAAGATTTTGGTATAAAAATAGTGAAAAATGAATTTATTATGAATTTAATACGATTAAAATAGATTAAATTGATCAAAAATAAATAAATTAATATTTTTCGAAAATAAAATTTAGTTTTATAAAGTTCATTAGTTTATAAGTCTAGAATAATTTTTGTGAAATTTTATAAACCTGTTTGGATATTTTTATAGAATTTTAAAATTATAATTGAATAAATTTGTAATATTTATAACATGTATTAAATAAATGATTTTTGTAAAAACGAAAAATTGTATGCTAAACTTAGCCATTTGAATAACATAAATAAATTTTATAGAATTTATAAACCTCTTTTGGTATTTTAAAACTATTTTAAAACATTATTAGGTTTTAAATATATAGATAAAGGTTATAAAAAAAATGGTTGTTGCTGCCAAGGATCGAACCCAGGTCCTTGGCCGGTTCAGTGTCTTAAAATCACAAGTCTAGACCATCTGGTCTAAACCCTGAGAACGTTTGAATTTCGTTTCAATTAATTATAAGGGCTTCTTGATTCCATTCATAATAATTAGAAAAATTTAAATGTCTGAGACTGGATTCGAACCCCAGGCTCAAGCCGGTTGAACGTTTTAAACCAAGAAGGTATCACCAACTGATCTGTGGATTAGTTGGTGATTAAATCAGATCTGCAATAAGTTTAAACGATAACAAACGAGTAATTGCCCAAAACACAAATCAATAACCCTTGTTTTTATAGGGTTATTGATTGTCTGTACATAAGGTTTAGAAACACAAAAAGAGTTTCAACTTACAGAGGGTATAGGAACACGATTGAGTCGGTCAACAGGAAAAGTCAACTTCGAACGATTTCACAGATTACGGTATGTTTTAGGGTAAATTGAGGGTGAAGATAAGTTTATCGGCATGTTTAGCTTGCTGGAAAGGGTTCAATTTATACACAAACACACGAATTGAAAGAATTGGAATGTTTGATACATACCAAGTATACACACGCGTATTTGCATAAAATTGGAATGTTATAATGGTTAATTGGCGTGGGGAATAAGCTGTATATGCCGGTTAATACTTACCATAACGAATTGAAATCAAAAGACGCGGATTGGTGTGATCTTGGAATGATTTGAACTCGCAGTTGACTTTCTGAAGTCAACTGTGCGTGATAATGGAAGGTTTATGTTTATTTTTGTTTGGTTTGAAACACAAGGAGGCCGTAGCCTAGTTGGTTGAAACGTGAGTTGTATGAGCAGGCCATGGACGCGGGTTTGAGTCCCGGTCCATGCGTTTTATTTTTTTTTGGCTATTATTTTGATATATTAGACTTATAATATGATTGTGTAAGCATGAAAATGTCACAAAAATATTTTTAAAGCATACTAGACTGATAAAGTACGACGTTTTATTAATGGAAATATCAAACGTACATAATAGATAATATGAAATGTTACATACATCACCATTACCAAGAACATATCCCTTGGAGGAAACAGATCCTTTTCTTTGACTGATAAAATTGTTAATCAAACATCTGCATCCTGTCATGTGCATTGAGCCTTCACTATCAACATACCAAATGCTACTTAGAGCTCTTGAGACCCTCTCCACAAAGAGTAAATTAGTCAGTTTTAGGAACCCAAGCCAATTTGGCTTTGGGTTTACTCTTGAGAACAGGAAGAGTAATAGTTTGATTAGGACCATTTTTATGTGTCCGTGTCATTTTTGGCATGTATTTGCTTTTAGGAGCAATGGTGGTAACATTTTGTGGTTCACCATCAACTTTGGTCATCATAAGTTTGACCATTTTCATTAAATTTTTAACCTCAGCAGTTTGTGAAACTGCTGAAGTACTAGGTCCAACTTCTGAGATAGAATTTTGAGAAAAAAGGTTGTTGTTAAGATTTGGTCATTTTCTAAGGAAAGGTTTACTTGGTTGTTGTTTGTTGGGATAGAAAGTGTTTACAAAATCTTGTTTGATTTGTTTTCCTACAACCAGTTGTAAAATTTTCTTGTTAAACTAATTTCCTTTCCTGTATCTGCAAAATTCTGTTTGTGGTTAAAAAGACCACATATTTCACACTCTTTTGCCTTTCCTTTCGCTTTTAAATTTTCAGGAGCTTTGGAAGGCAAAATACTGACAATTTCAGTATTTGGAATTAGGTCATCAACAGTTTTCAGGTTCTCAACTCCTGATGTAGATGAAACTACTGATGACTTAACGTTAGCTGTCTTGACTTATGCAGAACGTTCATTAGCATTTTTGAGAAAGTTCTGATGAAAAGATGTGTATTCTTTCATATCAGAAGTTTGATTTTGAACCATTTTACTCCCATCATCAGTAGTTTTGGGAGAAAAATCAGTTGGAGATTCAATGTGGTTATATCCAATGCCAAACTTAACATTTGATGCAGTTTGTTTGTAAAGTAACATTTGGTAACCTCTACATGACTCAACCCAATTTTCAAAGTCAAACTTAGTGTCAGCAAGATCTTTTATGACATTTCCTAGGTTTTCTATCATGATTTTAATTTGTGCTTGGGTTTCAATAGAATTATTTGTCAATTTAGAAATTTCTTTTGACTTTGAAGCAAGTTTTCTTTCTAAATCACATTTCATTTGAGTATATTTTTTCTCAGAGTCATTGGCTTTTCCTTGTAGATGCACATTTGTTTCCCAGATTAAAGCAAAAGCTTCTTTACATGAATATGAACAAAGCTTTAACAGAGATTCTTTTGATACCTGAGATAATGCAGAGTTGGGGAATGATCCCTCAAAAGCCATTAAGGCAAAATTCGTTCTGCCATTATCAGGTTCTCCCCAATTAATGTCAAAGATCTTGTTGTCAGCATCTTGACTGCAATCATATGTGTCATATGGAAGACTGCTCCAATCAACATACCCAGAAGTGAACAAACTTTGTTGGTTGGGTTGTTGAGGCTGTGGAGGTTGAGCAGCCACGGAAGGCATCTGTTGTAGAACCTGCTATTGTTGAATAGGCATTTGGACATATTGTACTTGTGGCACATATTGGACTTGTAGAGCTTGTGCCTGTACAAAGTGTGCACTTCCATATGATCCTTTATTTCTATTGTAACTTGGACTTGGTTGATTTCCATATTGTTATTATTGGTTAAAGCCAGAGCTTTTACACTCTCTAGCAAAATGTCCCAACTTCTAACACTTATGACATCTAAGTTTAGATTTGTCAAAACCAACTTTTGTTTGATTGTTTAAATGTGGAAATTTTCTGCCTGACCTTTTATAAAATTTTGTTTGTTTTTATACTTAACATGGCCAATTGGTGTAGAATATCCATTTCTTCTAGATCATCACTACTGAAAATTTTTAAATCATCAAGAATGAAACATATGTGATCAGTAGTTTGACAATCAACATTTTCAAAGGCTGGATATGATCTTTCTGATGAGATCCCAGCTGTGATGTCAATATGATCATAAGAACCAAAGTCATTTGAACAAGATGGTGAGTCTTGTCCTAAAAGAGTTGTGCTACCAGGAACATAGTCATTTGCAGTTTTGCCAGAGTTTTGCAACTTATTTTTTGATTTATTTCTCTTTCAAAAGTTAGCAATTTCCCATGTAATTTAGTTAATGATAGGGATCAAAATCTACATTTGATCTGAGGACTATGGAATAAGTTTCCCATTTTTCTGGTAAAGACCTTAAAAATCTATGTAACATAGATGGATTTGTATAGGTCTATCCATTTAATTTTAACTCATATATTAATGAAGAGAATATTTCAAATTGTTGTGTTAAAATTTCTCCATTAATATGAGTAAAATTTTCATATTGTTGAGCTAAGATCTCTCTGGTGTTGGCAATCACCTCATCAGTTCCTCCAAACTGTTCTTTTAGACAGTCCCAAAGTTATTTTGCACTCTCACAATGTAAGAGTCCTGAATAGATTTCATTTGGGAGTGCCATTGCCAACATTGAAAAAGCTTTGGCATCTAGCTCTAGTTTCAGAAAATCTTCATATGTGTAGTCTTTTGGTTCTTTTTCTTTAGACACTTTTGATTCTGGATTAGTAGTCACTGGTTTATGGGGTCTAAACATGACAGACTTCCTACAACCAGTGTTCTGTTGTGATAAACTATGTGCCATCCTTCTTTGCCAAATATTGAATTCATTTCTCACTAGCATGGGAGGCTTATTAGTAGATCCAGTATTATGAGGATCCATTTTCAAGAAGATTGATAAATTAACAATTTCTTAAAATAATGGATTTTGATAAAGTGAACCTTTATCCTTTTATTGAATATCAATATGAGCCTGTGCTGATTCTCAATTTGTTAGATTGATATTTGCTCAGATAAATCAGAAGCTCTAATACCAATTGTAGGATCAAGAGGGTTCAATAAACAGACTCTTTAGAACAAGTATTGATCAAAGTTAATGTGCAGCGGAAATAGTAAATGTTTTGTTAAGTTAACAATTCACTTTTAGTACGAGTAAATGCTCCCCATCAAATGATTAATCAAAGTGTAGTAATGTATATGAGAATCTAAGTAGTTAATGAAACAGTTGAAATATATTCAAGTTATAATTCTCATATAATTGACAATGGAGTTCTGATAACAAAGCTGTATATTATCCAAGTGTGTATTAAATAAAAGGTGTGAACCCTTCTATTTATAGAGTACAAAACTTACAAACGAAGATACCAAATATTAATATAATACTACAACAGGCTCTGGTATTAGAACTTGTACAAAATATCTATTAAAATACAACTAAACTATAAACTGCTGAAGGTTAGGGTGGTGGGAAGCTTCTATCAGGACTGCTGATGAAGTATCAAACTGCTGATGAGTAAACCTTCAGAGATTGCTCTTTAGTAGTTGTTCTTCAAATGTTGTGTCTGGTTCATCTTTATAACTTACTCTTCAGCACTTTGTCTTGTATAAGCTTCTTAATCAGTACTTTGCATTTTCTTCTTCATCACTTAGTAATACTAACAAAAACTTGTAGAGATGATATTAGACTAAGGTTGAAATGCTTACCAATCCTCTTTGACCCAACACTTGCATGTTCATGTTATGTACTTTTGGTATGTGTATGTATTGTGAAGGGATAGGGTCTAATTCCTAGCGCGGAGATGGACCCTACCCTACACATTGCTGACTCACAAGACCTCCGCGGACGGAATCACTAATTCCATTCACAAGCTAAGTGTACACATGCGACAGACATCCGCGGAGCCTAAACCTCCGCGGAATTCAAGGCACCGGAAGAGTCGAACATGGAATGTAATCTAGACGCGCAAGATCCATCGCACAACAGGGCGATGGTTTGTCGCGGACCAATCACAGGCCGATGCGTGTCAGCGCTGGCCCACCAAGTCTGAACACTAGCAGTGTACTTCCTATGTAAAGGACCTCACACCTCCTTTGTTACTCCAGATCTATCAATCATACACTCTTATAACATACCGGGCCAACACCATTTTTTGTGTCTGCTATTACAAGTCAGTGTGACTTCTAGGCGGTCGCCTACTTTCACACGACCCACTTGTTCTACTCTTTCAGGTTTCGGTTCAAGCCACGAGTGGTGAGCAAAGGATCATACCCTGCAACAACAACGAGAGCAAAACTATACTGACCCTTGAGGTAAGTATACTCGTTGTTTCTTCATATTGGAATGCTATGTGTGATATATGTATAAGAAATGCAACTGTATATCTAGTGGCCTAGTGTCCTAATTATGCAGCACTGGTAGAGTCATTTGTTGCACATAGGAGAGTTGAGGAGTCACGGGTAACGAGTTGGTGGGGCGGTATAGGTCCGCTAATGATGACTATCTCAACATGTAGTTGGGTAAGGAGTTTGCTATGGTTTTTAGTGGTTGCTTGGATAAGGTGCTATTAATAATAATTATGGCGATGATGGTTATTATTAATTATCAAAATTTAACGGTTTGAACTAACTCAAAGTAGTTGACTTTTGCGTGTTTGTTAAACTGTTAGCAGGTAAGTGTTGGGGTGATGTGGAGCTCTTGGTTGTGCGACGTGACATTTGTTCAGCTTTTGCATGCTGTAATGATAAAATGGTTTTGATGTAAATATCAGCAGTGTTTTAGTATGTTTTCTGCTGCATAGTATTGTGTCTTGAAAGGTCTTTTTAACTCTTTTATAGTGTTGATGTCTAGCTGTACGGTGTCGTTCTTGAGGCCTTAGAGTTTACGACCTTTTCAATGACAAAATCATTTTGAATTTCTATTTCCATTATATATATGTATATGTTTTTAAATAAAGTAGTCACTTTTTATGGTCACTTTATTTTCAGATCAATAACTTTGACCCTGATTTAGCTTCGATTGCTTATTTTGCGACTTTCTTTACGAAATAATAATAATAATAATAATAATAATAATAATAATAATAATAACAACAACTACAACAATACTAATAATAAGGTGGTAGTATCACCGTAGTAACCTGCGATCACTCATTCCTCTTCTCTCTTTTCTCTTTCTGTCTAGATGCTAAGAAAGGCTTTAAGAGGGAAGCAAGATAAAGGGCAACTGGATTCGTAGTCAAATAGGGAAGTGTCATGTCAGGCTACATTTGCGGTCTAAAGGGGACCTGCCATGCACTATTCAATTTCTTCACCAATAAATATATTTGAATGAATTGAATTTGCGACCTTCTCAGATCGAATCATTTTTAGTAGGAAAATTTCAGTCCAAAAGTTATTTAAGTCACTGTGTTGGATTGATTGCGACTGATTTGTTCTTTTATAGTCCTTTACAGACTAGCAACCTTTTTGCGACCGATTTGTTTCTGGTCAATCATTTTGAGACTGTATTAGTTCTGATCACTTACTATGCAGATGGTTTTGTTTCGGTTGGTTATGATGTCGATAATCCGGTCACGGATGTTTATGTTGTAAATTTCGATAGTTTTTTATTTTGTACCAGTTTGTTTAATGACAAAATTACACATTGTATCCTTTATGTATGACCAAAATTATGAAACATGTCCTTTAAAGAAAAAAATTTCATTTTATGTCCAAATTCTTTGTTTTTCTATCAGGTTATGCCCTTTTACACTAACCCAGTTAATAATTTCAGTTAACCTCCATTTACTTAAGGGCAAAATGGTCCATTCACATCTCTTTATTTTCAATTATGAATATTCATTTTATTTATAAATAAAACATCAGTTCAAAGTTATATTTTATTTTATTCTTTATTAATTAAATGAATATGAACAACTGCAGGACTATGTCTCCTTCTCTATGCCTTCCATCTACATTACCACCGTCTATCACCATCTCTTTACCTCACCGGCGAGGAACGACAACCACCACTGGCAACAAACACCACCATATCTACCCGAAATTAATTTCTTATCATAAATCAAGGATCCTGAAAAACCAAATCGAGAGTGATCTGGGTCGTCGAAGCTTTACTGGAAGGGGGAAAGGGTGACGGAACCCTAGATGCCATCATTGGAACCGGGGTTAACCGTTCAAAGCCCAATCGCTGCCAACATCGACCCCGTCTCTACTACTAGATCTGATTAAGGTCGTCGTACACGGATGGGGAAGTAACCAGACACCACCCCAACCCTAGAGCCAATTGTTGGAACATCATGAACCAAAACCTTCCTGTTTCACCATTGCAATCGTGAGTCACCATACAAGCCATCTGGGAAGAAGATGATTAGTAAAAGGATGAGATTTTGGTCAAATGGGGTTACAAGGGGGGGTTTTTTAGTCCATGATGTTGTTGGAAATCTATCGAATTATTTTGACGTAAAGTTATTTTTCTTGTTGTGGAAGTGGCGGAGGTGTTGTGGTTTAAGGGTATTGGGTGGAGGATGCTGATGGTGGCGATAGGTGGAGGTTGAAGATGAAGTGGGTGGTAGATAGTGGGTAGGTCCCACTAATAAACTAAAATAAAATAAAATAAAATAAAATATTTTTTTCATTTTAGATGGGTCCCTCTCTTTATTAGGTAATCTAAGTGCACAGCTATGATATAACAGGGAGATATGATTTTTGACGTGAATGGACAATAATACCCCTGGGTGGAATGAGGTTAACTGAGATTTTAAACTCAGTTAGTTAGAAAGGACATAATATGCAACAAAAAACGAAATTTTGGACATAAAATGCAAAAAAATAAAAAAAGGACACGTTTCATAATTTTAGTGATACATTAAGGACTTAAAGTGTAATTTTGTCTTGTTTAATCCTATATTAACAAACCTCCATAAACCTTCACAAACATTTACAAAATTGCTTGAAAAACACCTACTTTTCAACCACAAACCTTCATAGACCCTCATTATCAAAATACTAAACCTATATATGATATATACAAGGGCAGATGATTGTGGTGGTCTCGGGGTGCATCAACACCCACCGTTTTGTTTTGCTCAGTAATATAAATTACCCGTTTTCGTCTGAAAATTTTATACATATTGAGTCTGGCCCTCTTCATCTTAAGGGTCGCGTGACTCTCGACCCCCTTGAAAAATATTTTAAAGCTTCGCCAATAAATAAATATATGTGTGAGAGAGACAAGGGTCCCACTTCATCGGCCCGTTCAAGTCCGCATAAACATACCGGTACCACACATTCGAACAAGTGCCACCATAGCTCTTAATGTAGATGTTCTTAGAAATATGAAAAAAAAAACTCATTTTCTAATAGTGACAAAGAACTAATGACGAATCCAAGATTTTTCCTTAGGGGTGCCAAAGCAAATCAAGTTAGCACGCGCTATGTCAAAGAATATATAGTGAGCCAAAATGAGTCGTCACGAAAAGGCAAACTATAGTTATCATCATGTACACTATATGTAGTTTGTTATTTTTGGTTTTTCCGTAGCTAATTTCATATCATAAACCCATGTTTCCACCATATTAACAAATAGTTGATGTTATGAAAGTGGAATACTTGATACTTATTACTTAGGGATTGAATAAATAATCTTTCCCGGTATTTGGTAGCCCACCATTTCTTTCCTAATGAACACCCGATTCTTTATATTCGGTTTTTACTAAGGTGATTTGGAAGTAATATCATATTATGCTACAAGAAATAGTTTCCTATGTCTCAAGAAAAAAATATAAAAATATATGGATGACTTACTCTCCTTTTCGGAAATGGAAAATTGCAAAAATAAACATTTGACCAAGCATATTAGCTAAAATAAACTTCTGATGCGTCTAAACATTAGGGACGAGCCACTCTTTTGCGTCTACCAATCAGATGATTATACGTGTAAAGTTTTTAGACGCTTTAATTTTATGGTCCCTGCGTCTAAACTTTATGCGAGGCTGTTGTTTAGACACATCCTTCGCGTCTAAAGAATAGGTTAGTCCCTTTGCATCTAAAGAATAGTCTCGCGTCTAAAGTTTAGACGCAAGAATCTTAAAAATTAAAACGTTTGAAGACTTTACACGTCTAATCATCTGATTGGTAGACGTAAAAGAGTGTCTCGTCCATAATGGTTAGACGTATCAGGTGTTTATTTTGCCAAATATGCTTAGTTAACCTTTTATTTTGGCAATTTTTCCTTTTGGAAAATAAAAATTATGTGGATAAATTCAAAATAGAATAAAAAAAGCATGTAAAGTATCTTGATTTTTAGACAACAATATAATATTAGGCTTTTTTTTTCTGACACCATCCTCTTTATCTTTCTCCTTCATCATCCTTTTTCTTCACCTAAAAAACTTTATTTTAGTTTTAGACTTTGCCTGTAAAATCTTGTGTGGACTTTCATTTTTTTTGTTTGGATTAGGTTCGGTATTTCTAACGAAGGTGTGTTCAGATACATTGTGAAGGGGCACAAACTTTTTTCTTAGAAAATTAAAATTATTAACATGAATCCGCCCCTGCAAAGCACTTGCGTCATGAGTACATGGATCCTTAAAGCTTGAAACAAATCTCACATCTCTCTCTCTCTCTTTACAGTTGAACTTACTTGTCCTTCCACATCTTACGGTTGACATTTGTAACTGCACTATGTTGTTACGCATGCGAAGATCCCTTGTACAGGTCCACCCAGGGCCGGCTCAACGGAATTAGGGGCCTAAAGCGAAATAAAAATCTGAGGCCTCTATTTATTAAAAAAAAAATTGGATTTGTGCTTCCTAGGATTCGAACCCCAAACAAAACCTTGAAAGGAAACCAACTTTACCACCAGACTACAAACAAATTATTGTTGTTGTTGATGCAACTAAATATTATATACATATATCTGCTTTTTTTTTAAAAAAAATTGGGCCCTAAAAATTTGGGGGCCCAAAGCCCTAGCTTGTTTTCACTTACCCTTGGGCCGGCCCTGGGTCCACCACTCTAAACTATTGGACCACATATGGATCCTTATTCTTTTTGTTTCTGCATTCTTCTAGGAACTACCTATATCCGACCTACCACCACAATGGTTAGGCACCCCATCAGTTAAAGTAACCCTTTTCGACACATATGTCATCACCACTTTTTCCATTTTTGTGATGATAGGATCATCAATACGCCACAAAGTGGTGTAGCCAACCTGGTACTTGTTATTCACTACTTTCCCTAAGCATGTATTTTTAAATGATGGCAAGCCCATAATATTATAAGTGGGAAGTTCGGATTACGCATTGTTTTGATCATGTGAAAGTGACACAACATTCAGCCACTACAAGGAAACAGCCAGATTAGTCATTCATGCTCAGCAGTGTTTGTTCAATCTAAAACACAATTACCAAATCCAATAAAATAGATCCCAAGGGAACTCATTTTCTTCATGATGTTTATTTGTCATTAACAAGACAACTAATGAACATTACATCTTTCATAAAAGGAATAAAACCACTAGCGCAATTGAAGTAGAGAATTTACAAAAGATAAGTCCTACCTACCACAGGGCGTGTAGGACAAGTGACGAATCTAGAAAAAAAATTTAGTGATATTAAAAAAAAATAATAATAATTTTCCCGTAATTTCATACAATATAAGTGAAATAAAAATAAAACAAAATATGATAATAGATAAAGTTACACACATACCTAATAAATTTCGCCTCTTCGGTTCTTGAAATCAAGCCATCAAATCATCTTTTTTTACTTTATCAAAAGTTTCTCTTTATACTGCACAAATTAAGACAATGTTCAAATAGTCCTCACCGATTCTATTACGTAAATACGTCTTGATAAGTTTCATTTTAGAAAAACACCTTTCAACGATTGCGGTTTCAACCGGCAAATTTAATGCAAACTTCAATACCCGATAATCTAAAGGAAAAGTTTTATGTAGCAACATCGTCATTCTCTTGTAACCCAACATCATCATCCGTTGCAGTATATTAATTTCTACTGTATATCGTAACACACATTGTGTCACTACATTGTGTCACTTCATATTATTTGTCTATAAAATAGGGGTGTAAACGAGCTGAGATGAGCCCGAGCCCGACTAGGCTCGAGCTCGGCTCGTCATGCATTTATGAAGCTCGAGCTCGGCTCGGTTCGAGCCTAATACTTTGAGCTCGAGCTCGGCTCGAAAGTAAAACCCAAAAGTTCTAGCTCGACTCGGCTCGGCTCGAAATAATTTTAGAACAATTTTAAAGGTGCTAAAAGGTCGGCTCGAGCTCGCTTCGATAGCATGAACGAGCCAAAGTTCGGCTCGCCAATGTTAAATAATAGGTATACTATAAATAAAATAATAATGATATAAATTTGTTTAGGCTCGCGAGCCTAAACAGTCTTTGTATGAAAAGCTCGAGCTCGGACTCGTTAAGGCTCACTTGTTCAAGCTTTTTAACGATACGATCCCGAGTAGCTCTCGAGCAATTGCGCATTATTTACACCCTTTGTATATACCTAGTTTCTTAAATATAAGAACATGCTTTACTTTTTTCTTAAAAATATGTAGAAAAATATATAGATAAGATATAAAGATAAGGAATGAGATGGAGCGATGCTTTTAAATAATTTTCTTAAATTTTACTCTTTAGATGGGATGTGAATGGTCTTGTTTGAAAATGTATCTAGTTTGGCAGTAAAAGTTTTATTATTAACAAATGCATCTAGAGTTTATTTTTTTTTTCAACGGCAAGGAACGACGTACCATCGTGACACCGGACATTGTGGTCAAGGTCGACTATTCAACCGCCACCAGCTTCTTGGCTCTCCCAGATGCGCAGAAGCCCGACCTCTACCGGTCCGAAGGCACGACAGTTGAATAATCGGTATAACTTCACATCACTTTAGAGTCGGATCAGCGCCACCAGTATTCGTTCTTCACGTGTATGCCTCTCCACCACATGGGTGGCCGGGTGATCTACTTTTTTTTAACGTCTAACGAAAGCCCGGTCACCCCGGTAAACCCAATGGCAAAAGGCCACCGACGCTCGTGAATGCAGACGACACTAGTGGCATGGCCGACACCATTCCAGAGGAAACCCACCACCCGAAGGCTCACTGTGGTAAAACCTCTGGCTCAATCTAGAATATATTGCTTTAGGTGAGACTCCAACCCATAACCTCCACATTCAAATTCAAAGGAAATGTACTTAGACAGGCCCGGTTTTGGGCATGGGCGGGGTGGGCGACGGCCCAAGGCCCAAACTCTTGGGAGGCCTGAAATTTTAAAATTTTAATATATATATATATATATATATATATATTATGTATAAAGTGTATTTAAATTATTTTGATGTGGGAAATAAGAACAAAGCCAAGGTAGATGAATTGGTTAGTGAATTAAATTTCAAGACAGGGAACTTGGCTTCAAATCCCACTTCATGCAATTAATTTTGGGTCATGTTATTTACACCTTAGGGTTTTTTAGGGTTTCACATGACTCTGCGGCTCGCAGAGGCCTCTACGAGCCGCAGAGGTGTCAGAGCATCGAAAAAAGCAACCCTATACGACTCGTAGAGGCCTCTACGAGTCGTATAGCCTTGTTGCCCTAAAACCCTAACCATTCTGCGGCTCGCAGAGCCCTCTGCGGGCCGCAGAGGTGGGTGCCCACAGAACATTCAAAGTCCAGGCTGCAGAACAGCTTTTGTCAGTGAGCTCTGTGGCCCGCAGAGGTCTCTGCGAGCTGCAGAGGTACGGTAGTTGGGTGTAATTAAACCCTATACGACTCGTAGAGGTCTCTACGAGTCATATAGCGTTAGAAAGTACAAGGTATCCGAGTATCAGACTGATAATTCAGGTCAAATCATCCCTCTGCGGCCCGTAGAGACCTTTGCGAGGCGCAGAGTTTTCTATCAGATGGACCAGTGGCGGGTGGCAGTGGATCAGCGGCTGGCTGCAGTGGATCAGCAGCAGGCGGCAGTGAGTCAGACTCTCAGTCTGCTGCTTGCGAGCGAGGAGGAGAGGCGTGCGTCTGCCGGTTTGGCACCGTTATCACAGCTTGGTGTAGGCACCCATGCCGGGACGTCCTCCCAGGAGCCCGGGTCGTCCTTGTTGCAGTCGCCGCCTGTTGACACCACGCAGCAGCAGTCGCCCCCCAGTAGTGTTATTTTGATTTGATGTATTTGGCTAGTACACTTGTTTACATTATATTATTATATTTTGGGTACATTATGTTTTGAAATGTTTGATTATATTTGTCTGTCTATAAATGTTTGTTATACACTCACACGCTTATCCAGACAACACCGGAAACAAAAAACCGTTTACACGCTTATCGAGATGATACTATACGGTTACACGCTTATCGAGATGACAATGGAAACAAAACAAAAACCACTTACACGCTTAACGAGATGATTATATACGCTTAACCGCTTACACCTAAAAAAACTAAAAACTAAAAGTGCCATCTTGATAGCGTTATTTTAATAAAAATTTTGTTGGCCGTTTAAAAAAAAAACCCATCCAAAACGAAGGTAAAAGTAGTAAAAGTATTAAAGTGCTATTTTACGGCTCGCAGAGGTCTCTACGAACCGCAGAAGCATAAGTCAATGATTGGCAATGATTTGACACAGACCTCTGCGGCTCGCAGAGGCCTCTGCAAGCCATAGAGGAACCTTTACGGCACGCAGAGGCCTCTGCGAGCCGCAGAGGCTGGTACAAATAAAATTTTAGGAGGTGTAAATAAGTCTTGCCTTAATTTTTGTAGAACAATGCATCTAATAAAGATGATCAACTTTTCTTTATTTTTTAATATAATATATATATTCATAGTATTGATGCTTGATGATTAAAAGTTGAATTTTTTTTGCCAATGATCTCCAGCCCAGCTGGTTTGAGGTAGGGTAGGTTTTCCCTTAGGGTTTCCATCCTGGGGTAGGTCACAGGTTCGATTCATGCACACCACTAAAAAATTCCTCGTGACGGTTTGAGCTTAGGCAAGAAGGACACCAGTGTGTGAGTAGGGATTCGAACTTGGGACCGCTAGGTTAGGGTTGTACAAGGATTTTCACTGAACTAAACCTTTTAAAAAAAAGTTGAAAATTTTTAATTACTCATATTTGAAAATTGAAAGTTTAAACTTGAATTTTACAAGGGCCCCGATTTTCTTAGTCGCCCTAGGCTCAAATTTTTTTTGGAGATTCTCGGAGACGGCCCTGTACTTAGAATTATAGTTTGCTACGTCAGTATTAAGTATACGGCGATAGAGCCTAGCTCAATTGGTGAAAATTGGGGGAGCTAGAGTGGAGGTAATGTGGAGGTTGAGGGTTCGATTCCTGTCGGAGCCATATTTATCACATGTGGGGGTTCCACGCCTGGGAAGATCCCCAATCCAGGTGGAATGGGTAATCAGTACAGGCTGGCCCAATGTGTTTGCAGGAACTCCACCGGTTGCACCACTCGGTTTAAAAAAAAAGTATTATGTATATGCGGGCCACGTGACACTAAGTTGCGGCAGTCGTACCATTGTTCCCAAGAAACAGCCGCTGTTGGTGATGATGTAAACTAATAGTTTTTGAAATTTATATTATGTTAAGAAAATAGTTTTTTTGTTTCACCTATCAGTGGGTGTGGTGGGTAAACTTTTTTGTACATATATTGCTTGTGGGGTACAATTTTTACCAACAGGACATACTTAGAAGTCCTTTAAATTCGATGGAACTTCTCACTTCCCATTTTAGCAAGTAATTAAGTTGAACTCTAACATGAGAGCTTTTGTTATTTGTATCATATACTTGTGCTTTGTTCTGCCTAGCAATGGCAAGGATGTTCATGATACAATTCATGTCGCGCCTCTATATGGCGATCAAAATGCGAAGAACCAACAAGAGAAACCATCTTTCCATCTCCGGCCTCCACATAACTGGATAAACGGTAACTAATATAGCATTGTATCATAACACCAATTGTACTATAGTTTATATATGTTATTGTTACAATATATTACTTACTCACATATGGTTTCATCCTTTCTTTGCATGGTTTTGCATCTTCTTGTGCATTTTCCCATACAGATCCAAATGGTAATTAATTCACTAATTTGCAAGACTTTATTTATAAAAAATTACATGGTTATGTTTTATAATATGTTTGTCCCGAATTGTAGGCCCTGTGTATTACAAAGGATTCTATCATTTATTCTACCAGTACAATCCGAATGGTTCAGTTTTTGACAAACCAATCGTATGGGGACATTCTGCCTCTCGCGATTTAACCAATTGGATTCATCTCAACAACGCGCTTGTCCCAACAGGTCCATTCGACATCAACAGTTGTTGGTCAGGTTCTATAACAATCCTTCCAGGAAACAAACCGGTTGCCTTGTACACTGGACTCGACGCTAATAATCAACAAGTTCAGAATTTAGCAACGCCTAAAAACTTATCCGATCCTTTTCTTAAAGAATGGGTAAAATATTCTAGTAATCCATTAATAACTCCGCCGAAGGGGGTTACACCTGATAACTTTCGCGATCCCACTACAGCTTGGAAAGGGAAAGATGGGAATTGGAGGGTAGTTGTAGGTGGTTTAAGAGATAATCTTGGGGTCGCGATTCTGTACCGCAGTAGAGATTTTATTCACTGGATTTTGCATGATGATCCAATTTATTTTGGGATGAATACTGGGATTTGGGAGTGTCCAGACTTTTATCCTGTGGCTGTCAACAGTAGATCGGGGCTTGACACTTCAGCGAATGGGAAGAACATAAAGTTTGTGATGAAAGCGAGCTTTCAAGCACACGACTACTACGCAATTGGAAGTTATGACTCTAATAAGGACAAGTTTGCGCCAGATAGTAACGGTCTATCTGGAAGAACCTCAGACTTGAGATATGATTATGGAAAATTTTATGCGTCGAAAACATTTTACGACAGTGTGAAGAAGAGGAGAATACTATGGGGCTGGATTAACGAGTCAGATAGTTCATCTGATGACGTTAAGAAAGGATGGGCTGGAATTCAGGTAACAAGAATTTCCAAAACAGTCGAAATGTGACTTCATTTTAGCATTTATTTGTTACCAGTAACTGTTTTAACTGTCACCTAACCGCAAATTATGAAACTAGCATCAGTGATCACTCAAAAATATTGACACAAAAGATGCACAATAACATTACTACAAAATAATAAAAATCCAGTCAGGTGTATTATTATTATTATTATTATTATTATTATTATTATTATTATTATTATTATTATTATTATTATTATTATTATTATTATTATTATTATTCTACTATAGCTCGAAATAATCACATTGAATGTTTCTGATGGGATTTTGCAGTCCATTCCTCGTCAAGTGTATCTCAGTAGCACTGGAAGGCAGCTAGTACAGTGGCCCGTAGAGGAAACTGAAAAATTGCGCGAGAAGCATGTTACTTACTCTAACAAGAAGCTCAAAGGAAAATCATTATTTGAAGTTACAGGCATCACAGCCTCACAGGTTATCTCTTTTACCAATTTCCTCTCACAATTATCAAGTTTCTTAGCCACTGATTAATTTCATATGCCTAGGTTGACATACAACTCTCATTTAAGCTGCCCAAAATAGAAGAGGCCGAGGTTTTGGACCCGAAGTGGGATGATCCTCAAACTCTATGTGCTACAAAGCCACCAAGTGTCAGTGGTCAGGCAGGACCATTCGGCTTATTGGTTATGGCTTCTCAAGATTTAACAGAACAAACTGCGGTCTTCTTTCGTATATTCAAAGACAATCGCCAGTTTGTTGTTCTAATGTGTAGTGATCAAAGCAGGTTCATAGTCATATATTAGTGTGTTCACTTAGTTTTGGTTATTTACATCCTTACATTTTTTGTGCTTTAAACTTTTTCAAGGTCTTCCCTGAGACAAGGGATTGATAAAACCACATATGGAGCTTTTATCCACATGGATCTTGAAGATGAAATGATCTCACTTAGGAGCTTGGTATGAAAATATCATACTAGTTTTTTCTTATCCTTGTTAAATCTTATAGGGGTAAAATTTTAAATTGATAACCCGTTTTAGTAATGTTCTAACAAAGTGAATCATACTTTTTTTCTAGCTATGAAAACATTCAAAGTTTCATTATTGTTATATTGTTGTGAATCTTTTTATAAATGTTAAAAGTTTATGTTAAATGACTTTAATATAACATATATGAAACTTGGTCACATTAATTAGTGATTATTTTTTTTCCAGTCAACTTAACATGAACAATTATAAAACATAGTTATTATTTAATGAGTTTCTTTACTAAAATTACCTCCTTCAAATTTTTTTTGAACGGCCAACAAATTGGAACCACTCACGGAACACTGGAGTATCATCGTGCCACCAATGTTGCCACGCGATCATATTCCACCACCAAGTCACCAATTCAGGAGGAAACCCATAATTATGAGAAAACTCCCTTTTGTGAGATTTGAACCCAAGACCTTATGGCCCCTAAGTTTTATCTCACCGCCAAGATGCCACTAGGCTATAATGCCTTGGGCTACCTCCTTCAAATTAAATTTAAATAAAAAAATTCTTATTGAATAGCAAGCAACATTCTTATTTCTTTTGCGTTTAACAAAAACTAAATAGTAAAAAAAAATTAACTTTATAATTCTTTTAGTAACAATAGAACAATAATAAATTTTGAGTGAAAAAAAGTATGAATGGTTTAGTGGAACACTAAAAAAACTTATGTTGGAATGAAAATTAATCAAGAAATCAAAAGTTGACTTCAGAAAAGTCAAACATCACAGAAAAAGACGCCAAAAGGAACAGTTGTGTCTGTATGTTTAAGTCGCGTCTGTTGGTTAGTTTAGCGGTTATAAAACCGCCAATATGTTATGTATAAATAGGCCTATTGTGTATCAGTTTCATTTGTGTGTGTGGATATAATATTAGTGTGCATATTATTCAATATCCTCTCCACCCTCTGTTCCTATTTGTCGAGTCCCTGCACAACAGTTTGTGCATACTCATGTTCATCCATGATCATATAAAACCAAGTATAAGATGCAAAACAGGAAAGCAACAATTGGTATCAGAGCGAGACGCTCTTGGGAAGATAAAGACGAAGAAGAAGAAACCTGTGCAGAAAATCCGATCCCCTGTTTTGCATAAAACTGATCGGAAATTATAGTATAAATGGAATCGAACAACGAGTGTTTGTTTGATTCACACTTGGTTATTGTTATCATATTATCGTAGTAATCAGAAGAGATGCAGTCAAGAGGCCTTAACAGATTTAAAAGACAAAACGCAGAAATCGTTTTCCGGCGAGGAGTTCCGGCAAGGCAGAAAACAACGAAAGTTTCGATCAAGAACCGTAATTTATTCGATATTAGAGAAATCAGAAGATGTTTATTGTGTGGAGACAGAAGACGAGTGTATAGAAGGCACCGTTAATCTCCGAAAGTGAAGTATGATATGGAGACAGAAGACGAGTGTAGAGGAAGACACCGTTAATCTCCGAAGTAAGAATTTGGTCGTGAGGATCAACCGTTGAAAGCCTAGAGGGCTATTATAGAAGAAAGAAAGGATTGTGATAATCCGCTTAACATCAATTTCTCAAAGGGATCAATATCGGATCATTATCCAAGTTTAGAAGATTAGAAGATTGGTTCAAGATCAATAGAAAGAAAGAAGACAAGAAGGCTGCACAATTAGGATGAACAAGAAACGGAGTAGATGAATTATGATTTCTTGATTAGGGGAGTGAATGTTGGAATGAAAATTAATCAAGAAATCAAAAGTTGACTTCAGAAAAGTCAAACATCACAGAAAAAGGCGCCAAAAGGAACAGTTGTGTCTGTATGTTTAAGTCGCGTCTGTTGGTTAGTTTAGCGGTTATAAAACCGCCAATATGTTATGTATAAATAGGCCTATTGTGTATCAGTTTCATTTGTGTGTGTGGATATAATATTAGTGTGCATATTATTCAATATCCTCTCCACCCTCTATTCCTATTTGTCGAGTCCCTGCACAACAGTTTGTGCATACTCATGTTCATCCATGATCATATAAAACCAAGTATAAGATGCAAAACAGGAAAGCAACAACTTAGTTACTATTTGATGACATTCATAAGTTACTTATTCGACTTTGGTATTTGCTGTAACTAGTTCACTTAATAGTAGAATTTTTATCTTTGTAATTCTTTTCAGTGCAACAAAATGATACTAAATTTTTTAGTGCTTTCATTGTTAGAAATAAGTATGAACGGTTTAGTGGAACATTGAAGAAAGTTGGTAACTATTTAATAAAAAATATTTCATAAGTTTCTAATACCACTTCACTCTTTACAGGTAGACCATTCGGTGGTCGAGAGTTTTGGAGCTGATGGAAGAGCATGCATTACGGCTAGAGTGTACCCACGATTTTATGTGAAACAAGAAGCTCATTTATATGTGTTCAATAATGGAAGTCGTGACGTAGTTATCAAAACATTAGATGCATGGAGTATGAAGAAGGCCAAAGGTAACTGATTAAAGGAAACCAGAATTAAGAGTTTCATGTAGAGCTTATAAATTTGTGTGTAAGATTAAATAAAGTACAAGGATAGAACTTGTTCACCTATATAATCAACAAGCTTTTATTGTATACAAAGTAGATCAACTTAGATCCTTCGAAATCTCATTCATATATCTTTCTACTAGCTTTTATCCCGAGAGTGTTCCGGGGTTGAAATATCCAATATAACATAATAAAATATCTAATATGACAACATAATTAATGATTTGCCAATACATGATTAATGAATATTATTATTATTATTATTATTATTATTATTATTATTATTTATTTATTTTAAACAAATTTCTGCCATAAGTTATCATATTCAAATATAAAAAAAAGAATCTCTGCCTATGAAGTTATGTTTATCGTTTATGATTTATTAGTATAGTAAAATATATTTGAAAACAAAACCCCACAAAAATAGTTGTTTTTTTTCTCCGTTTTTTATATAGCACTATATGGTACTCGTTGGAAAGATAATAAAACGCTCGTTAATTTGGTGTAATTTTTTACTTTAAAAAATCTCGTATATAAAATATATTAACGTTTAAAAGTTATGAGAGGAAACATTAGAGAGAAAATTTGATTTTGTTTTTATATTCTTATCTTTTCCTAAAATATTTATAATATATATAGATTTATTAAAAAAACTCAAAAATTAAAAAATCCTATATGATGCACGTGACACATTTAAGGAGGGGTTGAGACCTCCATTGAATGCCACATAATCAAAGTTCAATTCTTTTATTATAAGTTATTATTATAGATTATAGATATTTCCGTATATACAACAGTGTACAACACCCAAACACCTACCCTAATGTATAAAACTAACTTTAAAACGTTATGTCTACGTCACATTAGTTATTCGTAGACCACTCTTATGTTGTGAAATAAAGCCACTTTATCATTTTCTAATCATGTTTTATAATTTAATTTAATTTTTTTTCTAGTTTATAAACACTATAAATTACATGAAAATTACAAAATAAATAATAAATGAATAAAATACAAATACATAAATAAAATAATAATACATTATTAAAGTTAAAATACAGAATTGAAATAAAAAATTCAAAATTAAATTAAAACGGCTTAACTACTGTTATTCCACCTAACATAGTTTCCCAGTATTTGTCAAGTCGAAACAAGAGCAAATTGTCGCCAGTTACGGCATAGGTATACTCTTGATTAGCCTCATTAATCACTTCATCCTCCTTTATGACCTCTTTGTTGTTCATCGCCTAGTTAAAGAGTGCCTCATATATTGTATACATTCGCTGGATGACACTAAACCTTAATTAATCTTACGTTGGTTTTCAGATATGTGTTGACAAAATTGTTAAAAAACGGAGTTCCAAAACGACAATGAATTGATGGTTCAACCCCATTTGCTTGCCGAGAGCTACCAAACTTGTTGCCAATGCGATCTCCTCTTCTTCGGTCAACGTCTTGCCATTTGAAAACAGAAGAAACGAAATTTGGGACTGAAAAAAAAAATTAGTCAGTGAGTTGGGTAAAAGAATGTGAATTTATGGTGTGTGTACAGGATTTTAAAATTTAATTTTTGATTATTTTTCTAATGTTGTCAAACGGTCAATTTTTAAGAGGCCTACTAAATTCAATTTTAATGACCATTAGGCCCTGTGGATATATTGCATCGATAACACCCCTTTTAGCATGCGGAACGGGGGGGGGGGGGGTTTGGGGCGCTATCTAACTGAGATGATCGGATGAATTACCCTACACAGGGACCTATAATGAAACAAGTTATTGATTATTATTAAAAAATTAATATAGATTAAATAAATACTTCAGAGAAATATCGAACTATTAAGGAGAAATGGAATTTAATAATCCCAATTTTGGGGGTTGGAAGGCAACAGTCCCAACTTGAAAGTTGTAACACAGCAGTCCCAACTTGTCAACTTTTTTATTTTGTTGGTCCCAGACTAACCTCAGTTAAGTTTTTCTGTTAAGTGTCAACGTGGCAATCCACGTGGCACAGTATGTCCAGTTGGCAAAAAATGTGGGTCCCACTTGTTTTATAATAATAACACCCACCACCACCTTCCTTCTTCCTCCATCATCTTCATCATGTTCACCACCACAACCACCTGCCACCACTGTCATCTTCACCGTAATCCACCACCACCACCACCACCCTTCACTGTCATCCAGCACCACCACCCTCTTCTGTAACAGAACACCCCCCTTCTCTCTCTCTCTAAACCACCACCACCTTCCTTCTAAGCAACCACCAACAACCACCTCCACCGCCGCCATCTGCAACCACCTCCACCGCCGACATCTGCAACCATCAACCGAATCCACCATCATCTCAACCAAAACCCAAAAAACTACCCCATTCCAATGCAATTAGATCGTTTATGGACCGGCCATGGGGTCAAGAATCAAATATTTTTTTTCGAAATCAATATTATAAATTGAACCCAATTTCCTAACCTGAAAGTGTCGAAATCTCATACCCACTCTCACATTTCGTTCTAAATCGCTCAATCGTGTCCAATTCGAAGATTTTGACTTTCAGGTTGACTTGTGTAACGATCCCACATCGGTTGGGAAGGAGAACTAACACTTCTTTATAAGAGGTGGGATACCTTCCCTATCATGACGCGTTTTGGCGTGGGAATTGCCTACGACCAATGCAAAATCGGGACATGCCCGGACAATATCGTGGTACGGGAGTGGGCTGTTACAAATGGTATCAGAGCCAGGGCCGGGCCGTTGTGCCAGCGAGGACGCTGGGCTCCTTAAGGGGGGTGGATTGTAACGATCCCACATCGGTTGGGAAGGAGAACTAACACTTCTTTATAAGAGGTGGGATACCTTCCCTATCATGACGCGTTTTGGCGTGGGAATTGCCTACGACCAATGCAAAATCGGGACATGCCCGGACAATATCGTGGTACGGGAGTGGGCTGTTACAACTTGTGTTCTTGATAGATTTGCTATCGGTAAGTCTAATCTTTTTCCCCTATCATGTTTTATGTTGTATCGCGAGTAATAGCCCTCTATCAGTTTCTGGTTTTGATTCGTAATTAAACACATTGAAAATCTATCAATGGTTCAGATCTAAACCAAAAACGTCGGTGGGGGAGAAACCCTTACAACGATTCGTAGCTTATCAGCATCCACAGGCGGTGGTGGAGAAGGTGGAGAAGACGACCGGCAGGTGGTTGTTGTTGTGGTGGTGGTTATGGTGGTGATGGTGGTTGGGGGTGATGGTTGTGGTGGTGGTGGGTGGTTGAGAGAAGAGAGAGATGAAAGATAGTGTGTATATGTATGTGTGTGTATATATTGTATGTGTGTATAATATATATATATATATATATATATATAATTCTTTTTTATTATTATTAAAAGTTTTTTTAATTAAAAAAGCCAAGTGGATAAAGAGGGCCCATTTTTTTGCCAAGTGAGACAGATTGGCCACGTCAGACGCCACATGGCAGTCCACGTCAGCATTTAACAGACTGACTTAACCTCAGTTAGTTTGGGACCATTAGAATAAAAACGTTCACAAGTTGGGACTGTTATCTTACAACTTTCAAGTTGAGACTGTTCCTTTCTAACCCCTCAAAGTTGAGATTATTAAATTTCATTTCCCCAACTATTAATTACTTAAGTACTTTAGAAAATAAATATAGATTACCTGACTTTGGACTGACTCATTCCTCTCTTGGTCATTTGTGGACTATAGTTGTTAAAATTTGTAAATATACATTTATAATTTCATGTTCCAGGAGTAAGGTTAGTTCACCATGTTAAAAAAATAACTAAATTGTGAAATACTAAAAGGAATAAAAGTTAAACGACTAAACATATATATTACGAAAGATAAAAGAGAGGGTCTAAACATATATAGAAGCAAATTAACTATAGAGAAAAACACAAGTGGAAGGACTAAATATGTATATTAGCAATGTTAAGGGTTGTAAATGGAAAAATATACCTCGTGCGTTTTTGTGGTATGAGCACATTACTGACACGCGGTGTAGTTATCAAGGAACGGGAAAAATGTAACTTTATTACCAACATGCGATAACAATATAGTAACAATATAGTACTGATACGCGATATACTCGACAAAGAATAAAGAAAAGTAACCTATTGATACATCCTCTCTTTATCACTCTTTAGTCCACACATAGTGGGCTCGATGAGGGGCACCAATACCTCCCATAGAGTCTGGGAATACCGCCCCCGCTCTATGGGGCCTTTTTTTTGGTTCGTAATCTATGTAACGATGTGCCCCTTCTCCTTTTTCAAAAAATATAGCCATTCAGCCGTTACTTTCCTTTTTTTAATTTAATTTAATCCTTATATATATATATATAACCTTCCTTACCCTCTATTTTTTATACCATTCTCACTACTACCTTCCGTATATACACTCAATTTTTTTTATAAAAACAGAAGATTGTGTTTATTTATTGTTCAACCATAAATCCATTCAACCATGGTTTTGCTCCTCCTCAATTACGCAACGACTGTAACAAACCCGTTGCTCCGGGTTCGGTTCCTACTCAACCAACTTTTTATGGAACCGGGTTTTCCAAGTATAATCAAAACCAAACCGGTTTCATGATCCTCTTAAACCAACCCATGTCATGGAACCCGAGCACATATAACTTAAACATGGGAGGTTTCGAGTCCTCTCAAATGTACGAGGCGTCACAAATGTTCGGCTCATATATATATATATATATATATATATATATATAACCTTCCTTACCCTCTATTTTTTATACCATTCTCACTACTACCTTCCGTATATACACTCAATTTTTTTTTATAAAAACAGAAGATTGTGTTTATTTATTGTTCAACCATGAATCCATTCAACCATGGTTTTGTTCCTCCTCAGTTACGCGACGACTGTAACAAACTCGTTGCTCCGGGTTCGGTTCCTACTCAATCAACTTTTTATGGAACCGGGTTTTCCGAGTATAATCAAAACCAAACCGGTTTCATGATCCTCTTAAACCAACCCATGTCATGGGATCCGAGCACATATAACTTAAACATGGGAGGTTTCGAGTCATCTCAAATGTACGAGGCGTCACAAATGTTCGGCTCATCACAAGGTTTTGGGGGGGGGGGGGGGGGGGTCACAATCAGAGCCCAACTTCGTTCCAGAGACACAACCAAACCGGTTTCATGATCCTCTTAAACCAACCCATGTCATGGGACCCGAGCACATATAACTTAAACATGGGAGGTTTCGAGTCATCTCAAATGTACGAGGCGTTACAAATGTTCGGCTCATCACAAGGTTTGGGGGGGGGGGGGGTCACAAGCATAGCCCAACTTCGTTCCAGAGACACAACCAAACAACAAGGAACCAGAGTCACAGCCCGTGGGAAAAAAATGTTCACATAAAAAGAAACAACCGACCGAGACCGGAGTGAAAAAAACCGTGCAAATATGGGATGATGAATAGGAGTATGCATTAGCCCGAGCCTATATCGTTGTATCGGATGATCCCGTAGTTGGTAAGATATAAATTTTTTGTTATGTTATTTTAATTTATACATATTGTTTGTTTAACGCGTACTTATAAATATATATTTTTTTGTTTTGGTTTTTTATTAGTGAACTACCAAAATAAAAGTGAGTTTTGGAAACAAATCCGAGAAGTAGTTTTTGGTCTTTGTTGATGTAATGATGTGTCTGATACTTCAACAATCATTGACTGAAGATGCTAGGAAAAGAGATGAATGTGAAGAAAAGAATGTGTTAATGCAATCGCAGTCAGCACAGATGAAGAATTTCATAGAAATACTAATGTTCGAGTGGATTGTTTTGCACATAGTCACATTTGAGTTGTTTAATTGGATACTGACAGTTAGACTTCTCCAGTTGGTGTGAAGGGTGATGCAAAGGTTAAGTGCAGATATGAGACGTAAATTAGTGGTGGTATCTACGTGTTATGTTGAATATCTGATCGGTCAGTATGGAATCCTTCTTTGGATTGCGCGTGATGTACTTGGTCAAGATGACATTCCTGGGTACTGATGCTACGAGACTGTAGTGCATTACATTGTCGACTTCACATTGGCGTAACTAGGTGATCTGACGCAAATGATATACGTGGTCTAGCTGACTTCCTGCGTATTGATGCTGAGGGTCCGTAGTGCATTACTTGGTCGGTTCACGAAGGATATTGTATTTCTAACTCAATGCAATGGTGCATGTATTGAGGGGGAGAACTGTGTTCCTGACTGTTGATGTGCAAGAGTTATTGTGGATTCGCCAGCAACGTCCAAGGGGGAGATTGTTGATGCACTTTCTGTGGACGTCACTGTCGAATAGACTAGGGTTGAGTCTAGGTATAGTGTTACATGAGATTGTGGTGATCCATAAGGGCATTTTATGGATCTGACGCATTTGTAAAATATAGGACAAAACACAAGCCAAGTTCGACCTATCCATATGGGGCGAATGTGGAAGCTTTCCACATTCGACCATTACAAATGGGCGAATGTGGAAATGCTCCACATTCGTCCATATCAACTGGGCGAACCTGAAACTGGGTTTTGTACTATAAATAGCAATCTCATGTGTTTGTTATCATTTGGTGATTTGAGTTTATGCTTTGAATGCTCTCAAGGGGGAGGTTATGCCCAACCTCCCCCGGCCACGAGATAGACGTTTATCCTACTGATGACAGTGTCTGTAACCGTTTCTGTATTAATACGAATCTGTGATGACGTTGTTATCGCTATATTTCTGTCTCGTTCTCGAACATCCCGTCTGAAACGAGTTGTTACGCGTAATCGATCCGCGAGTTCGGTCCGTAACCGGATTCACAATTGCTTCCTTTTAAGCATATCCCACAAAGCCTTAGAAGTTGTGCACGTCCCAAACTGATGCAAAAGATCATTAGTAATAGCTTGTGTCAGTTGTGAGAACGCCTTCTTTTCCACAGCAAACTTTTTCTTCTCATCCTCCGCCATGCTCTCCAATGGCACTGGTTCACCCGTGTTCTCCAGAACTGGTGGTGTGTATCCTTTAGCTATCATGTTCCATGCTTCAGCACCTTCTACTCCCATGCCTTCCAAGTGAATCTTGAACTTTTTCTGCCACTGATTGTATTCTTGAATCTCCATAAGCTTCGGTGGCCGAGTCCCGCTACCTGAAGACAAATCATTAATCAGTGTGGAAATAGCATTAGTAGTTTGAGTGTTTACCACCGCTGCTGCTACTCCCCAGTAGTCAGACTGTGGTACTGTCGGTGCACTCTGAGTCATGTAGTTAACCGGCTGCGAAGACTGTGTGCTCGTCTTCTGTGCTGCCACGGTCCATGGGTCCATCACCTGCTGTTGTGGTTGTGTAGTCGCTGGTGTAGGAGTAGTCTGATAACGCCACATAGTCACGTACTTCGAGAAAATCAACACTTAGAAAAATTTTCACAAAAACTGTCCTAGATTCGCCCAAATGAGATCAGATTCGTCCCTTTTGTTTCAGGTTCGTCCAATAATACTCTGACCCGAATGTAAATTCTCAACAGAATGTGAAAATTGCACAAATCAAAACACAATTAAGATCATTTTAAATGCTTTTCATAGATTAACTTTGCAATAAACTTGATTACAGACTCAATATAGTTAATCTAGACCTCAAACAGATACTCTCTAACCTCTCAGGAACACACACACAAAACACACACTCTCTATTACTCGTTATACATTACAAAAACCCAATTTCTATATATAGCCACTGTTCCTTCGCCCAGACTTACTGGTCGAAGGTAACAGATTTCCACATTCGCCCAGTAGACTGGTCGAATGTGTTCTTCTGTGTATCCCTGATCTTCATTCGTCCATGATAAAGCTTCCTTCGCCCCTTTCTATTCTCCTTCGCCCACTTCTAAAACTCCTTCGCCCTTAACACATGTTAGTTATCTAATCATTAGTCGCAAAACGGCATCTACAAACTCCCCCTCGACTATTGATTAGATCTTTTTCTATCTTCATCCATGGCTTTGTTTAACAACTTGATTCTCAGAATACTCTTCTGCTCTTTTGTCATTTCCGGCTCTAACTTTCTCTTTACCGGCTTTGACACATTCGCCATCTTAACCTTCTTGCCAAGCTTCCCTTCCAGATTGCTTCCAGCATTGATATCATAAGCAAAGCAAACACCCACAACTTGTGTGTATTTCCTTGCTTGATCTGCATCGTTTGGCTCATGATGAATCGGATTATAGAATAACATGATGATGTCTTCGAAGGTGCAATTAATTAGCCACATAGGATCAAATACATGCACATGCTTGTATTTGTCCTTTCCATCTCTCAGCACTATCACAGCTTCTGCTTTCCTCCAATCATAATACCAAAATATGAAGTCAGCACTGAAGTGTTGAGGCATAGGCATCAAAGGAATCTTCCTCATGACTTCAGGTGCCTTATATATCAAGGTAACCCTCTTCAACTTGGTTCGAGGATCAGTATCCCTGTGAACTTTCCTCCGGGGATACTGTGGCTTGAATCTGTTCCACTTCGTCCTACTCTCCCAAACCAATTTGTCTGCACACCAACCGACATGAGTATTATTCACTGAAGCACCAGACATAGGGAATCTGCATAAATCTCTAACCGCCCAGTACGGTAGAGTAAGCAAGTCAATGAATCTGTAGAAATACAAGATTCCTGATTCCCATTTGGCAGCTAAGCACTTCAGCCTGCTCAAGTATGTCCACCCAAGAGCTCTACCTCTGAACTTTGCATTATGAAACCTGTAGAAGTTTCCTTGAGCTTCGGGTTTTGGTCGGTTCTCATCCATCAATCTTAGTTTCTTCAAGTATTCTTTCAACTCATCAGTCTTACTTGAAGATTCTGGCACATCAGCTCCAAGTACTTTTTCAACAAATTCAGCACTTCTTTTTCTTGCCTTTTTCCTTGCAGACGTATTATGCCTTTCAGTAAAATCAGGAAACACCACGTCTTCATCATTTTGTCTGAAGTACTGTGGATATTCCTCGTGTGTAATATCCTCAATCTCAACTTCCTCAAACTCAGGGGTTTCTTTATCATCAGAGTGAGTTCCAACATCCTTTTCAGGAATAGGTGGAATCGACTCATCAACAATGAACTCTTCAAAAGTTTTCCCTACTCTCTGTGCAAGACCATCCAATATCTCCTTTGCCACAGAAGCAGGTACTTCCCCCTCTTCAAGATCTGGATCGTTATATTCCAACTCATATCTCATGTCATCAGTTTGGAATATTTCAGCAAAACGTCCTGTGAACTCAATGGTCCACTCTCTCTTTTCTAACATATCTTTGTAAACTTGTTTTGCATCATCAGATAACGACCTCACCTTCTCGTTCCAAAACACAGTCTCATCATCTACATTCTCTCCCTTCTGCTTAGAACTAGACTCACCCGTGTCTTTCTTCTTCTTAGAAGGTGGTCTCTTCTCAAATGTAAACTTAGCAGTATCATCTCCT
Source organism: Ambrosia artemisiifolia (assembly GCA_032199755.1). Lineage (NCBI taxonomy): Eukaryota > Viridiplantae > Streptophyta > Magnoliopsida > Asterales > Asteraceae > Ambrosia > Ambrosia artemisiifolia. The sequence continues at coordinate 40,199,016 of CM063522.1, forward strand.
CCTTCATCATCATCACTGCTACTACTATCATCATCTTTTTGACTTCCTGAACCTTCAGCATCATCATCATCATCATTGTTATCATCTTCATCATCATTCTTATCCGATTCTTCATTCTCATCATCATCCTCATCCTCCTCTTTATCAGATTCAGATGGTTCAAAGTCTACTTTTTCAACTTCTCTCTCTTCATCTTCTTCACCCTCCTTCAGCTTGGGTGCAGTGTTGTACAAATCATTAATCAGATCACTAAGGCGTTTGTTTTCAGCTCTCAACTCCTTATTGTCTTCTTTGATTGCCTTATATCTGTTTTTGTTTCTCAGAACTTTACCTTCAAGCTTCTGATTCTTTGCTTCAAGCTTCTTGACCTTCTCATCTATTTCATCTTGATTGGTTTTAGAAGCAACAACTATCTGAAGCATCTTCTCCTCATTCTGTTTAAACTTGGCAATCTCAGCTTGTTGAGACACAAGCATCTTCATCATATCGTCCATTCTTTTGTTCATCTGCTTCATCACTTCATTATCCACAGTGATCTTCTTAGACTTGGATTTAGACTTAGATGGCTCATCCTCAACTTCTTTTCCCTTCTGAGGCTTAGTAAACATATTCAGAACATTATCCAGTGCAATATTGAACTGCTCCACTGGTAATGTTGTAGCCTCTTTTGTCTTTTGTTTCTTTGCAGCTGGTGAAGATTGTTTAGATGATGTTCCAGCATCCGGTAGTCTCTTTCCTTTCAACAACAAGTTCAACTCCTTCTCTCTGAGTTGCTTAGTGCTAGTCTTCTTAGCCATAGATTTGTGTTTGGGCTTGGGCAAATTCACAACAACTGTTTCTCCCTCATTCAATTCATCCAAATTAACAGTCAACACTTCATCTACAGCATCAATAGATTGCTTTCCCTTATTAGCTTCTTCTATTGATCTGTTCAAAGATTCAGACTCACCAACCAAAGTGGCCTTTTGTTTGGTAGTCTTAACATTCTCAGCATCCGAATCCCATTGTTCCTCAGTTTCTGTCTCCTCAGAATCAACAGACTCCTCATCTACCAAACTCGTTCCCTTCTTAGCAGTAGTCTTCTTCCTCACTGCCTTTTGTTTTGAAGTTCCCTGCTCTGTCTTTCCCTTGCCCTTCCCTTTGGCTCCGGGATTGACAACCTGCCTTTTCCTCTTTGTGTTTGCATCAGCATACACAAGTGGATCATCGTTATCACTATCACTGTTAGGATGCCTTGCTAGATTCTTTCCAGGATCCTCATAATCCTCTCTAGCCAAAGCTCCGAATAACCTTCTGTAAGGTGGTCTTTCATCTTCAGGTATACCTTTGTAACCCTTCATTCTTGCTAAGGTTCTCACATTCATATGATCCATGTTAAGTATCTGTGTTGGATCCTTCTTCAAGTGTGGATATTTGTGATCGAAGATCATCATCAGAAATCTTGGATAAAGCATAAAGTACTTCTTCTTCAATCCCTTCAACATCTCCAACATGTGATCTAGTATCATTCCAGCAACGTTAAATGGCTTATTGAGAGTCAATGCAACCATTAACGAGCTTAAACTCTTTGTATTTCATTCTTAGAAAACATGCCTTCTGTTCAGTCCAGGAAAGTTCTCTTGGATCCTCACTTGTCTCAAACTGGATCTGGAGTGCTTCTCTAATATCAGCTTCAGTAATAAACATCTCCATTCCCTGAATCTTACTCCGGATGATAGTCTGATTATCAAAGTAATCATATCTGGCATTGTTATAAAAATCCTCAACTATATCCTTGTAGATAATAGTTGGTGTTGCCAATGCATAGACCACTCTACATCTCTTCAGAAACTTAATGATCTCTGTGAATTCTACATTCTTCTCCACATCACCAAGGTATGCACAAACGTTATGGGTCTTCTCAAACGGCCATTTTGTACCGCTTGATGATCCTTCTTCTTGTACTGTCTCTGGGATAGGATCAGTCACTTGAGTTTCCACAGGAATCTCAACATTAGCTTGTTCTTCAGCCATCTGAAATGGAAAATCAAAATCAAACGTCAAAACACAAAATCGTCAAAAATTCACAATTTTAGGTTTTTCAAAATTCACATTCGCCCATAACCCACTGGCCGAATGTAATATTTTGTGGTCGAAGGTGATAGGTATTTTGGACGAACGTAGAGGTTTTTGGTCGAACGTAGCTTGTTTCACTTAAATTTTCTTCATTCGGGTCATTTTTTCTACATCCGATACATCGGGCGGACGAAGGTAAAAACCAAACGGACGAACCTAGTTGATTTCGGACGAACGTAGAGTTTTTCAGTTTAAAATTTTATATTCGGGTCTAAATCTTTACCTTCGTCCGGTTCGATGACCCGAAGGTGGATCTGATTCAAACCAAAATTTCGATGACCCGAAGGTGGATCTGATTCAAACCAAAATTTAAAAATTTTTCAATCATGTGTTTAGCCCCTGATTTTGATTAAAAACTGTCCTAACATGACCGACTAAGCTTCGCCAATCATCAATTGCCTTTTAAATTCATTTTACATCAGTTTTCATCAACAATTTAGGGTTCTTATCGTTTTAAAGATCAAACAGTGATTAAAACATGTTAATATCCTAATTCCGAATACATTCTCCCCCTAAAACTGATGTGGGATGAATGTTTAACAAAATCAAGCATTAACCATCCCTCAATCGTCAAAAACCATAAACCCTAAGTCGGTTTAGAAATCAATCGATTACGGGTTCATTTCAAGCCCATTACCTGTAACAATTATATGAAAATGATCAGGGAACAGTAGGGAATAAAACACACAAGCAGGAAATTCAAAAGCAACAAGGTCTGGTATGATGAAAAATTATTGAAAACGTGGAACTGTTTGGTCGAACCTGTCTTGGCGTATTTATAAGGTCCTACCTTCGTCCGTTCTATTTGGACGAATGAACAATATGTTCACATTCGCCCCTAATGAAAGGCACGAATGTAGACATGTTCTACCCGAAGGTGGAATTTAAAAAAAATGCCACATTCGTCCAGAATAAAAACAACCCGAAGGAGATAAATTTCCACATTCGTCCACAATGAAGGGCGAATGTAAAAATGGAAATTTGAAAAATTTTGCCAAATTACAAATTCGAATCCCGTTCAACATTTTTCAATCCGTTAAGCTTCCAAAACACAAATTTTCACATTTAGAATGATACAAAGCCCAATTGGTAGTGTCAAATCTCAGAAATTGACTATCAAGCATCCCCGGTTATCAAAAATAAAGCAGAAATGCAAAAAGTTTTGGATTTTCTGAAATTTTATCAAAACACACCTAAAATCTTTTTGGATTTTGTATCTTTTTGACATTAAAAGTAAATTGCAACAAATAAAATGCATCAAAGTAAATGAAAATAGTAAACATTTTGTGAAATCCGGTCAGAGGATCATATCAGTTTTCTGAGAAATCTGATCACAGCGTTGATCTTTTTGTTTAATATTATCATTAGAAACAGTATGTGATACGGCAATTGCTGATATTGTGGTCCACGTAAGCTCACATGCAGACAATTACGCAATGCTTTAAAATGATACGAGTTAGGTGTATTAGACTAACACGATGTGGTGCCCACACACACGACATACTCCCGTATCAAGTAATTGCACAAAGCTTCGTCGTAACGCGTGATTATGCCAGAGTTATCCGTAAAAGTTACAAAGTATATAGCACAGAGGTGTACAGGTCAGCAAATGAATGCAGCAGAGTAACTTGTGCGTATACACTAGGTTGAGGCTGATATTAATCACTGATATGCATCAGATGATCAATACGATGTAATAATGATCTATGATCAATTAAAACATAAAGTTCCTCAATTCGGTAACTTCCGGTTTTGGCAATTAAGCTCTTTTAGCAAATATTCTGATAAAACTAGGTCCGTAAATCAATACGACAAAAGTTTATCAGAATATTCCGGATAACTATAACATAACGACCCGAAACCTCAGATTTTGGCAATCCTATCAAACGAAATTACGGTACTAAGACCATATGCCCATGAGGTGTTCAGCCACGAACGCGTAGTTCGTTATGTTTGTATCACTAATGCACGCAATATTTAGTCTACGAAGCCTATCAGCATATCACACGTAATCAACACACGCCTCATAAACTATACAATTCTTTAGCCTGTATCAGATTCCCACTGATGTACTATCATTTCCTCTGTTTTACCAGGAAATCATTTTTGATTTTCTAATTTTTAGGTCTTTTTGAATTTTATAATGTTTTTAGCTTTTCTGATAAAATGGCTCCCCCTAAAATAAAGAACATATTTTTGGATTTTCATTTTTCTGAAAAACAAAACAAAACAAAAGTTAAAAGAAACAATCCACTCGAAAGCATCAACTTCTTTGAGGATTTTACAATCCCCTCGAAAGCATCAACTTCTTTGAGGATTACGAAAGTAAAGAGAAATTCCCAATTAGCAAAGAGAAATTCCCAATTAGCAAAATATAAAAACTAAAAACTAAAAAGCGATAAACCGAGGTACCGATTAGTCCTGTTTTTCCTTTATATTGTTTACTTTTAAAAGATAATCAAAGCGTGAACGGTCAAAGGCTTTAGTAAACAGATCTGCACGTTGGTAGTCAGTATGTATTTTGATCATATCGATCAATTCCTTAGCGTAACAATCACGGATAAAATGATATTTGATCCGGATGTGTTTCGCTTTAGAATGATTATCAGAATTTTTAGTTAATGCAATTGCGGCTTCGTTGTCACAGTAAATAGGAGTTTTTAGAAACTGCAAACCGTAATCCACCATTTGTTGTTGAATCCAAAGTACTTGAGAACAGCAACTCGAGGCTGCAATGTACTCGGCTTCACAGGTAGATTGTGCTACGGAAGTCTGTTTCTTGCATTGCCAGGTGATTAACCTGCTCCCGAAAAACTGGCAACCAGCTGTAGTAGATTTGCTATCCTTGTCACAGCCGCCCCAATCTGCATCACTAAAAGATATGAAATCAAAATTATCATCATTAGGGTACCAAAGTCCTTTTGAGGGACAACCCTTCAGATATCTAAGGATACGCTTGACCGCCGTCAGATGACTTTGTTTCGGCTTCGATTGATAGCGGGCACAGAGACACGTTGCGTACATAATATCTGGTCGAGACGCCGTCAAATACATCAGAGATCCGATGATTGCTCTGTATGTAAAAGGATCAGACAGCTCCCCCTTAGCGTCCACTCCAATCCCGTGATTGGGTTGAATCGGGGTATCCATTGGCTTTGAGTCCTCCATCTGGAATCGGCTCAAGATGTCGGAGACATATTTCGTCTGGTGAATGAAGATCCCGTCGGGTCTTTGGTCCACCTGCAAGCCTAGGAAAAACTGCATCTCCCCCATTGCGCTCATTTCGAACTTTTCCTGCATGACAGATTCGAACTCCCTGCATAAAAGCTCGTTAGTTGAACCAAATATTATATCATCAACGTATATCTGTACTAGAAGCAAGTCATCTCCCGTCTTTTTCGTAAAGAGGGTGCAATCGACGAGGCCGCGCTTAAATCCTTTGTTGATGAGGTATGTACTCAGCTCCTCGTACCACTGCCTCGGAGCCTGGTGCAAGCCATAAAGAGCTTTGTTCAGCACGTAGACCTTATCCCGGTGGATTGAGTCCTCAAAGCCTGGTGGCTGCCCGACATACACCTCTTCCTTGACTTTCCCGTACAGAAATGCGCTTTTCACGTCCATCTGGTAAACTTTGAATTTCTTATAAGAAGCAAACGCGAGGATCATCCGAATAGCTTCGATTCGTGCTACCGGTGCATAGATCTCATTATTGGTTTTTACCTTCGTCCGCCCGATGTATCGGATGTAGAAAAAATGACCCGAATGAAGAAAATTTAAGTGAAACAAGCTACGTTCGACCAAAAACCTCTACGTTCGTCCAAAATACCTATCACCTTCGACCTAACTCACACACATTCGCCCACAATTTCCAGGTTCGCCCATATCTCTGTTTTGAAAAACGGTTACACTTTGAAAAACGGTTATTTTGATCTCTGATTTTCAAAAATTTGTGGATTTGATTGATCTTAATCAGGTTATGCTTCGGAGATGATTTGGAACAACTTTAATACTTGGAATTTTGAATTTTAACCACAAAATCACCTCTAAATCTTTCAAAAACACACAAAAACCATTTTTAGTTGAAAACAGATGTGAATTGATGAAAATAATGTCCAAATCAGCTCTGAGTTTATCAATTTGTTGTTGTATGATCCTCTACGCTCTGATACCACTTTGTAGAGGAGAGAATTTGACACGAAAACAGGATTATATGATCATACAAGTTGCTAAACCAGGTGCGGAAACCCTAGCTTAGAACAAACTGAAGTAAACTCAATCAAAACACAATTAAGATCATTTTAAATGCTTTTCATAGATTAACTTTGCAATAAACTTGATTACAGACTCAATATAGTTAATCTAGACCTCAAACAGATACTCTCTAACCTCTCAGGAACACACACACAAAACACACACTCTCTATTACTCGTTATACATTACAAAAACCCAATTTCTATATATAGCCACTGTTCCTTCGCCCAGACTTACTGGTCGAAGGTAACAGATTTCCACATTCGCCCAGTAGACTGGTCGAATGTGTTCTTCTGTGTATCCCTGATCTTCATTCGTCCATGATAAAGCTTCCTTCGCCCCTTTCTATTCTCCTTCGCCCACTTCTAAAACTCCTTCGCCCTTAACACATGTTAGTTATCTAATCATTAGTCGCAAAACGGCATCTACAGTCTTGTTGGTAGGGGGGGGGGGTTACCCGCCCGTGGATTCTGTATCGAGTAAGTAAAGCGATATTAACACCAAATGAACACACATTCAAGCGATTAATCAATGCGTAAAATTCGATTGGAAAACAGCCATGGTGATTAGATGATCTTGGAGGCGGCTTTGGAAGGATACCAAGCCACACAAGGGAGTTTCCCTTACATTAAGGTTTGAAAGGTCCTACGTAATAGCTCAAAATAGGCCACCGTTTGCCGACGGTTCGAACTTCTTCATCTAGGCCGGCAAAGAAGTCAAAGACCTCTGAGCTAGTTGAGCCCGAAACGCCACACCCTACTCTCGAAACATTGACTTAAAAGCCAAAGATAATCCGTTTTTGTGGGGGAGGAAGGGGCGGAAGAGTTAAGGTGGTGAAAAATCTACGAGAACAGAGTCATCGTCGGGGGTAGCCGACTTGAGTCAAGCGTTTTACGAGATGAACCAATGCCTTCAAGAAATACGCGACATCAGGGCTCAATGTATTCAAGTTACGGCATAGGTATACTCTTGATTAGCCTCATTAATCACTTCATCCTCCTTTATGACTTCCTTGTTGTTCATCGCCTAGTTAAAGAGTGCCTCAAATATTGCATACATTTGCCGGATGACACTAAACCTTAATTAATCTTACGTTGGTTTTCAGATATGTGTTGACAAAATTGTTCAAAAACGGAGTTCCAAAACGACAATGAATTGATGGTTCAACCCCATTTGCTTGGCGAGAGCTACCCAACTTGTTGCCAATGCGATCTCCTCTTCTTCGGTCAACGTCTTGCCATTTGAAAACAGAAGAAACAAAATTTGGGACTGAAAAAAAAAATTAGTCAGTGAGTAGTGTAAAAGAATGTGAATTTATGGTGTGTGTACAGGATTTTAAAATTTAATTTTTAATTATTTTTCTAATGTTGTCAAACGGTCAATTTTTAAGAGGCCTACTGAATTCAATTTTAATGGCCATTAGGGCCTGTGGATATATTGCATCGATAACACCCCTTTTAGCATGCGGAAGGGGTGTTATGGGGCGCTATCCAACTGAGATGGTCAGATGCATTAACCTTCACAGGGACCTATGATGAAACAAGTTATTGATTATTATTAAAAAATGAATATAGATTACATAAATACTTCAGAGAAATATCGAAACTATTAATTACTTAAGTACTTTAGAAAATAAATATAGACTAGGTGTATTAATACGTGCTTTGCGCGTTTTTCACACGGCGTGTTAATGCGGAATTTGGTGACGACAAAGGCATAGAGACTAACCTTGGACAATGAGAAAATACAAAAGTGGGCAGCGGCTACGCGAAGAATACCGGGAATCTCCCGCGGTCCGCGGCACATGGTGGAGATGGCGCACGGTAGATGTGGTCGGTGACCAGCTGCGTACGTCAGTGTGAAACAGATATTCATTTCGTAGTCGTTAAATATATAGATAATAAACGAACAAAAACAGAACCCGTGCATTATTGAAAAAAAAAACTTAATAAAAGAGTTGGTGGCCAAAATGAGGAAAAAAAACTTAACAAAAAATTTGGTGGTCAAAATAGGAAAAAAAAAGTTAACAAAAAGAGGAAAAAAAAGTGGCCAAAGTATAAAAATAAAAACATAACTATTTAAATAAGTTTGCTAATTAATATATTATAATAATTACCTGACTTTGGACTGACTCATTCCTCTCTTGGTCATTTGTGGACTATAGTTGTTAAAATTTGTAAATATACATTTATAATTTCATGTTCCAGGAGTCGGGTTAGTTCACCATGTTACAAAAAAAATAACTGTATTGTGAAATACTAAAAAGAATAAAAGTTAAACGACTAAACATATATATTACGAAAGATAAAAGAGAGGGTCTAAACATATATAGAAGCAAAATTAACTATAGAGAAAAACACAAGTGGAAGGACTAAATATGTATATTAGCAATGTTAACGGTTGTAAATGGAAAAATACACCTCGTGCGTTTTTGTGGTATGAGTACATTACTTACACGCGGTGTAGTTATCAAGGAACGGGAAAAAGGTAACTTTATTACCAACTTGCGGTAACAATATAGTACTGTTACGAGATATATGTGACAACCGGTAAAATTCGGTCAGCCGTTGACTGGATCTTAATCACGATTCCTATATGCTTCGCATATAATACGGTTGATTTGGATTAAGTTAAGTTGTTACGAGTCCAACGATGTCATTCTTGGAGTTCGTGGACGTCTAGACGTACGGAAGAAAGACTGCGCATTTAAACCCCAACGAACTGACATCAGTGAGAACTCGTCAGAATGGACAAACTTAGAGTTATTTCGCATAAATACGGCACGTATTTGCTGTTGAAGCGATCGGATGTGGAATCGGCTTGAAGAACGGATGGAAACGTAGCGTTTGGAGAACGCGGAGAGTAACCGATATGAGAACCGGACATCGAAATGCGTGGTTTTAACCCCATTTGTGCTTTCGAAATAATTATTTATTTTAAATAATATTAATTATTTAGTATCGAAAGCTATCGAGTCGTTTAAATGAAGGAAATGGTAAACAGTTAGGTTAACGCGATTCTAACAGGCGCTCTGAAAGAACGCGTAGGATGCCGATATTAATCATATTTTTGCTCGGTTTAACGTTATTTAATATTTCGAATAAAACCGACTAATTTATATAAAATGATTATCGAACCTAAATCTAAACTGAGACGTTTCGCGAGATTACGGGTTCGATACGCGGTGTATACCTACCTAACTTAAACCCTGGCTATAAAAGGGCTTCACCCTTCGTCATCCTTCTCATTCCTCACCCACAAACACAAGATTAAAACCCACAAATCCTCTCATCTCTCTCTACTCTCTCTCCAGCCCTCTCTCTCTCTATACTCATACTATCTCTCTCTAGTTCCCTTGTCTCTCCCTCTTCCTCTCATGGTGGCGGCGGCGGCGAGCTGCTAATGGAGCCCGAAGAGGGCAGATGCAGGGACAGCGGTGATGGTGCTCGGTAGGGTTCAGGAAATAGGTTGAGGTGGTCGATGGTTCGAGTAGTGGTTATGTGGCTCAGATTAGGGTGGTGGTGGGGAAGGACGACGGCGGCGGCGGTGGTTGTTGAAGAGGACGGCAGCGACAGCCCTTGGTGGTTCTAGGGGTGTTTGGGCCGGATTTGATTGTGGTTATGGTGTTGGTGGTGTTCGGTTGGTTTGGCTCGGGCTCGGGTCAGATTAGGTCTCGTGTTCGGGTCCGGGTCAGGTTTGGTTTGGTTCTAACTCGAGCCCTCTATGGAAAGTGGTCTGCATGTTGGTTGCGAGTGGTGCTCGGGTCAGATCCGGGTCCGAATAAGGTTCGGTTTAGTTTGGTGCTCGGGTTCGGGTCCCGAGTGTAAAGGATTAGAAGATGGATCAGATTTGGAGCTCGGTTAGAAGTTCTTTCGGATCAGATCTGATTCGGTTCGGGTTTGGTCAGATCTGATCAACATCGGACATGCATGCGTATATTATACAGTATATTATCTTGATTTGTTGTTGTTATTATATATATAATATATATATATATATATATATATATATATATATATATATAGGTTTAGGATCCTGTACAAAGTACATTTTTCGTGAGAAGTGTGAGAAGGACTAAGAATTGACATGTAGACATCATGTTTTGGATTTAGGAATGATGTTTTAGATTGTTTTAACTTGAAAAACGCCAAACACAACAATCTAAAACACAATACAATGTATTATAGTCATTAAAATTAAAAAACAGCTAAAACACACTAATTAACGCTTAAAACACACTGCTAATGTTCTTAGCATGGTGTTTTAAGTTTTAAGCCTAAAATACATTGTTTTTTGTTTTTAATTGTTATGTTTGGTATTTTTATAAGCAAAACAATCTAAAACATCACGACTAAGTTCAAAAAATGATGCCTAAGTATCAATTTTTAATACTTCTCACACTTCTCACAAAAAAAAGCACTTTGTACACGATCTTGACCCTATATATATATATATATATATATATATATATATATATATAGGTCAAGTATAAAATGAAAACCCACTTGAGTTGAGAAAACCTTGGAAACCCTTGTAAAAATTGATTTTTTTTCCTTTAAAAAAAATAACAAATGTAAAATACATGTTTTTAAGTGTTTTTGGCCAAAAAAAATAAAAAAAAGCGCCGAAGGGATTTTTTTTAAAAAAATAAACAAAGCTGCGAAAACACATGTTTACAACAGCTTTTATAACAAAAAATAACTGAAAACATATGTTTTTTAGCAACTTTGTTTATTTTTTTAAAAAAAATCCCTTCGGCGCTTTTTATATTTTTTTGGCCCAAGATGCTTAAAAACATGTTTTTTACATTGGTTATTTTTTTCAAAAAAAAATAATGATTTTTTACTTGGGTTTCCAAGGTTTTCTCAACTCAAGAGGGTTTTCAATTTATTCTTCCCCTATATATATATATATATATATATATATATATATATATATATATATATATATATATATATATAAGTGTATATATATACTATAGGTACGAAACCATTGTGACTCGCGAAACGAACCGACATTTATTATTTAATAAGTGATATTATATATTAAAGACGGATTTGATAATATTGTATATTGGATTGGACCGTTGGACTATATTATATAATTACATATTTATATGTATTCATATATATAAATTATGATGTATATAATTATACAAGTATAATTTATATAAAATGGCGAAATGTATAAGAATCTCGTTCATTGGAAATACGAATTAATATATTGAATACCATGCGTTTGTAAATTGATTTTTGGGCAAACTATAGACAACTTGTGTTGTCTGGATTGTATAAAAACAGAGGAAACTTTGCCGAAATTTTATAAAATCCAGAGCACAACGAGTGCAATATACTTTCCTAAAAATAGATGTACAAAACAATTATATTATCCGATTTGCAAGGTGAATCGTGATTCGAGATGAACTATACGTTTCGTAGCAATAGTCCAACGTAGGTTACACACGAGTGGTAACAAGTGCGCAACTTGAGTACTACATCGCATGTTAACACCTAAACTAAAATAAGTCGTGATTGGTTCGTTGAGTCACACCACTTTCTAGACTCGGATTCGTACATACGAATCTAGATAGATGGATAATAGGCTTTTCGTGTTAGATCCTAAGGTGTCTTTGCTGGTAATTAGGACACAAAGGAGTGATTAATGATTCAAGTGTTGATAGCTAATTAAGTAAGAATATCCAGGTGAGTTCATGACCCCACTTTTTACTGTTTTATAACTGTTTTCGAGGGGAAGACATACTTGTTTTATGAAAACCTGTTTACTAAAAAACGTAACAAAGTTTGGATTATACAGATTGGTTTAAAAGGAGATAAATTGTATTGGATTATACAGATTTGGTTTAAAAGGAGATAAATTGTATTGGATTATACCGATTGGTATAAAAGGAGATAAATTGTATTGAATTATACAGATTTGGTATTAAAGGAGATAAATGGTATTGTATGTGTTACTCGGCCCCCCTTTTCTTTTATTTAAATGTTTTTCGGACATCTTAACAATCGGGGGGGATTAACATGCGGGTATGATGAATAAACTAGAAATACAGAATAATTGATGCCCTTTGGTCTGTGCACCGGTGGCTACGATTCTTTCGTGACACCAGTGTCAACCGACAGGTTGCCACTCACACACTCCCAACACATTTTAATCATTAGCCTTCAGAAAAGGCCGTTATTTATGTTATAGTACTATTGGGTTGACGCCCCCGTTTTCATGATCCGACAGGATTGGGATCTGCTTGAAAAATGAACATAATCTTCAACAAGTCCCTCTTGGATAAGAAGGGCACCCCGGGAACAAAGATATGGATTGATTAAAAGCCTTTGGATACATCATGTTTGTAGGACTTGCTACCCTACTTGATTCTATTCTAGTAATACGGAAATCATACATCTTTTGTTTTAAAAGCTAAGAAATATGAGTAATTGCTTTAAACCTGTAAATGCGACAATCGCTTTTTAATTTATAAAAACATGTTGGCATCGAACGTTTTGTTTTACTACTTCAGCTTTTAAGTATATTTTATAAATGGGGAAGAAATCTCATTATTGAACAGGATGGTTCAGGTTGGGTGATTATGGAAAGGAATCATGTTATTGAACATGGGTTTATAAAGTACAAACATAAAACCATGAACTCACCAATTTTATGTTGACCCTTTTAAGTGTGTCTTAAGTGTGTCTTTCAGGTTAGATTTTTGGCAATGGCATGGTTGGATTAGGCAAACATCTTGGAACTGGGAACCTAAGAGTATTAGAAATGACGTTTGGAGTTTTCAAAGAGTCTTAGAAGAATATATTCCGCTGCATAGTATTAAGAGATCAACCTACAGGGAAATTTGGGGTGTGACAATATACTCGTCAAAGAACAAAGAAAAGTAACCTATTGATACATCCTCTCTTTATCACTCTTTAGTCCACCCATAGTGGGCTCATCCTCACCAAACACATCTTGACCTGAAAACCAACCGAATTCAATCCGCCCATTTTGCCACTTTTAAAAAATTTTGTTTCAACATATAACACTTCATATGAAGTCAAAAAATATTCTATATTTATATATTATTTTATCTTTTGTTTAACCGTGTGTTTACACGAGACTCTAACCTAGTAGGATAGGATAACAATTAAATATATTGGTGCTCTAAGAGTCCTTTTGATCTTTCATGGAAGTGTTATGGCCCAAAGTTTCTTACACGAACAGATGGAGCTATGGAAGGGGTGGTTCTTATTGTTGGAAGTTTGGGATGGGCAGGATATGGGTCCGAAGAGAATAGCATGGGTGAAAATATCCGGTGTTCTATTAGAACTGTGGGACAGGAGGGTCTTCAACCGTATTGGTGGGTGTTTCGGTAAAATAGTTCATGCGTCAGTAGCGTCATCAAAGGAAGGAAACCTGGCAGATGAAACAATAGGCCTTCTAGTACAGAACGGGACAAGGGTTGAAGAGAGTCTCACTATTAAATGCCAAGGTCTATCCTTTACAGCGTGGGTGACAGAGGTTGACGAGCAATGGTGCCCTGATTTCGTAATGTCCGATCATGTCAAGTCCATGTTACTCAATACAGAAACTAGTAGTTATGACTTTTCGTGTGACTAATTTGCATTATGTTCAGTAGCTTTTCATTTTAGTATAGTTTAGCGAAATGTTTATGTAGGTGAAAAAAAACAAGAAAATCACGGGAATGTCCCTTTGACCAAACTTTTTACGAGAATGTCCCCCTCCCGTCTCTTTGGAGTGTCGGTTCACTATTTTTGAGACGGTTCAGACATCTCGTGAGACGTCTTCGATTCCACCCATTAGGAGAACGCCACGTGTCGACAGTAATTTGGAGTCCTCTCAGTTGTCTCTGAGACTTGTCAACGCCGCCAAGTCATCTCCGCTGGTCCCACAGAAACATCTCTGTGAAGGCTCGGCTAACGGCTTATTTATGTGAGCCAAGTCTTCTTTAGACATCGCTAGTGACGTCTCTGACCTGCAAAAGATGTTACCGATGGCGTCTTTTGAAGGCCATTTAGCATAGCCGGTGACGTCTTCGGATGCAAAAGGAGCCACTGGAGACGTCTTTTGCAGGCCACTTAACGTCGCTGGTGATGTCTCCAGCCTGCAAAAGAGACGTCTCGTGCACTGCCAGTGACGTCTTCGGCCGATTTGACAAATTTGACTTGACCGTCTTATATATTTTGGAAATTTGGACAATTTTAATTGTTTTAGTTTTATTGATTTTGCTTATTTGTTTTCTTTTTTTTTTTATTAACTCAAAATCCCCTAATCAAGAACCCTAGAAACCCTAAAATCACATTTCTTTCAATTGACCCACCAAACCCTAACCAATGGCTCCCATTTCTCCAGTGACGTCTTAGGATGGTTTGTAAGCAAAACTCCCCAAGAGATTCAATCAAATAAGCCTACAATTGATATGAGCCGATTTTGTAACCCCTATAGGATGATTTGGAGGCAAAATCCCCAATCCTTTAATTGAGGTCTAATTGATTCAAGATGATTTGTATACCCTTGTGGGATGCTATGAGATGCTTGGGCTGCTTGCAAAATTTTTAAAAAAAGAAAAGGGGAGGGGTTTGGATATGTGAACAAGGGAGGAGGGGAGAGGAATTAGCTAGGATTTTATTATTATTTTCAAATTTACTATAATGCAACCTCCTCCTCTCCCCCCCCCCCCCCCTCATTTTGATTCCCATGAGTTTTGCCCCCAATGCTATCTTAAATGAGTTTTGAATGAGCCAAAGAGCCCCCTCAATGAAACCAAAATAGAAATCCAAGACAATTGCACAACTCTAAAGTACGAATCCCGAGCCAAGAATTTACAGGTGTTACATCTACTAGATTGTGTTGATTTCTTTTAAGAGAAAAAGACGTAACTCGTTTGTCTTATTAAAGATCCAATTTGTATAAAACCACCCTTAAGGTTGGAACCTTTTGATTCTTTAGGAATAACAACTACTTAACAAATCACATGTGTTACGTCTCAGTTGTTGAGCTATGTATTTTGTTTGAAAGAGCATTAGACCATATCAAATGGTTGGTTAATAGGACGTGAATTGGTGGATTTGGCCTCCATTCACCTTGGAACACCCCCCCCCCCCCCCCCCCCCCCCAAGTTAGTGGGGCGCTAAAGCATGCCCCGCTAAATATTTCGCAGGGTAAAATTTTTGTTTGGCCAATTGGATCCTGCCACGTGGCAGGTGATTGAATAAAAAAAAGGCAACCGTCTAAATTTTAAAACGGTAACTTTTTATAGCCATTGGGTTTTTTAATTTAATTAAACTCCACTAAATTAAATACTAATTTGTTTATTTAAATTTTAAAAAAATAATATGAAGAGGCACGTGACCTACATGTCACATGTCAAAAAATGCCCCACACTAAATTTCACCAACTATTACACCCCTTTAATGCCCCTTTCACCCATCAAGTGGCCTCACATTGCCAAGTGGCAAAAAATACCCCTTTCACCGACCAAATTTCACCAACCATTACACATGGTCTTACATCCAATGTATTCTAATTAGTATGCTTAACATCATCTTACTTGAACCTACCATCTCAATGTAGTATAACTACTTCTTTGAATCATATATAGTGCTTAGCTATTTCAAAAGTATGATGTTATTATCTTGTTAATCTATTTGATCTTAATCAAATATCTATTAACTTGGACTTAGACGGATTCATGTGCTTTATCACTTAGGTGTTAACCTTTTATGTTTTATTTAAATAAGATAAAGTCTTTTATCTCTAGTTGAAAAACTTGTTGCATCTATTTCATATCTCGGTTAATTCTCTAGCCAACCTTTGATTTATTATCTTAACTTGATTCACATATATTTCTTAAAATTTTATAAAATCTTTTGAAAAACTCCATTAATCAAAACAGAATTTCATATGTCATAATAACTTTTGGAGATAATATAAAAAATCTAAAACCTTTTAGATACGATAATGAATGTTATTTGATTGAGAGATATCAAACTTGTAGATATTTATATCATATAGATATAGCCAGTGTTGCAGAACTTACTAGGCGCTAGTCGACCGATGGGGTACCGACTAGTGATTAATCGAGATTAATTGGATTCGATTTTTATATATCTTTTTCCAAATTTATACATATATAATGCTAATTTTATACCTTATATGTAATTTAGAAGTTTAGGGGCCAAATATAAACTAGTGAATATGAAGAGGGTGGGTGTTAAATATTAAAATACCTAAACTTAAATAACCCTAATCACCTCCATCGTTCACCATATCCCGTTTTTTCCTCCCCATTATTTCTTTCATAATACAGAACCATCATACGCAACTAGGGTTCATGGAGTTTCATCGATTTCGCTTCTAAATCATGGACTATCATCTAATTTTGAGGTAAGAACTTGTTTTATTTGATCAATTTGCTCTTGTTTTGACTAGTTCGAATTCATTTTTGACCTAGTTTAGAGTTTTTTAGGTTCGACTCATCAGTGTTTAATCATGACACCGTTTAATTGAATGATTAGCCAAAAATTAATTGTAAAGTGAGGACTAGAGGTTAATCACCGATTAATCGTGATTTTTACAACTTTGGATATAACTAGGATGTGTGATATTAATAATAAGACAAATATATAATGAATAAAATGAATAAATGCACAAATAAAGCTTTGCTCCAAAACATTATCCAAACACAAACCAAAACAATGTATCAAAATAATTATTTTAAAGGAAGCAAATCTAAATAGTTAAAACTGCAACTGAATTTGAATTTGATTGTAGTAGTCAGACTCCTCCAAGCTCTTAATCGTTTCCTCGACCCCGCAAATCATAAAATGTGATTATACAAGTGTCTATATACTTAAGATTTGTAAGTGGAAAAATTGTTAACATGTACACACCATATAGGCTCAGCCTCTGAATGTCCCTCTTTGCCACAATACCAGCAAATGTCATCGTCATAACACGAGGACCTTTACTTGCCCCGAATGGTGATTGTAGAAATTTGCTCTTTCTTTGACTTTAGTTTATTCTCCTCAATCACAAGCTAATCCCTGAACTTTGCGGAAGTCCCACTAAACGCCCTTTCATTCAAGGCTGCTACGAACTACTCACATTCTTGCGGCAATGTAGTAAGAGTTATGCTTACAACTATACTACCACTTGTAGGATATCCAAGCATGTCCAGCCTGTCAGAATACCTGTAAGTATACATATGTCCATAGCCTAGTATAGGTGTTGTTTTGATGTTAATATACGTGTTTGGATACGTTTCGGATGATTTTGGGCTGTTTGTTGATCGACTAGTGAGTAGGTCCATGTGGGGCGACTAGCTTTGCTAGTCGCCTGGGTCTCTAGAAGATTAGGTTCCTAATCGCCCCACCTAGTCGCCAGTTAATAGCTAGTCCCCCTAGGTTCCAAACATCATCTAGTGGATTCCGCACACTAGGTTAATAAGCTCGTGATTGTCGGGTTGTCCGAAATCAATCCTGCAAGTGGTATCAGAGCATAGGCTCTTATCACAAGTGTTTTGATAACAAAATGGAGTTTAAACAGGGTGTTTTCATATTGAGAATCAGCGTTTTAGTGCAAAAACCTGTTTTGAAAGTTTGAAACTTTGAGTTTTATGAAAATCCAACATTTTTCAAAATCTAAGTTTACTTTAATGTTTAATGTGTTTTTTATTAGGTTTTGTTCCAAAAGTTTTTTTTACAACTTTCCTAATCATTTGGGGATTAAACACATTGATTTTGATAGATTTTGAAGCAAAAATGATGTTTTTCGTGCAAAACAAGTCAACAGACCTGCAGGTAGGGACTAGCCTTTGAAGAAGCGACTAGGATTCATAATCATTCCTTAAAACACACAACTAGGCTTCTAGTCGCTTGGTGAACCTTAGTCGCCTGAAAACCCATAGTTGCTCTACTGTTCACACGAGTAGACTTCCCAATATCCTGTTTCTTCCTAATCGTGTCTGTAGTCGTGTTTTTGAACCCCAGTCGCTAGTTACTGTTCCAAAAGTAAAATTTACCTAAGTATCGAACTATTATCAGACTATTTAACATGGCTAACCCGTTGGGACATCTTAATCAACCGCGACAACAGTATGACTAACCCATGAACACCCAAATGAATGTACCTACCAATCCATGGGCATACTCAGCCGAACAAAACGCGCAACGGATGCAACAGGCTAATTTTGCAGGAATAAATCCGTGGGCACTCACAGCTCAACAACATGCCCAACAGCAACGTATGATGGGTGGAAATCCTTAGGCACTTGCAGCCGTTGCAACTCAGCAAACACAACATTTGTCTTCAGTGCTCCTTAGTGATCTGGAAACCGGTAGTTCAAATATGGCTCCAAAGTTTCAATTTATGTCTGACTACCATTCTTGGAAGGAGCGATTTAAGACTCATGTTGAGGGCATCGATGGTTTAGTTTGGGCAGCGATCAAAAATGGGTCTACAAGGCTGATGATAGAGAACTCTAACATTCCAGTTGCCTTAGAATGTATGACAGAAGATCAGCGAAAGAGGTATAACTATGAGAAGAAGGCAATGGCTTTTATAGCATAAGCACTCCCCAAAGACATCCTACACCAGTTTGAACAATGCACAACATCTCAGATGCTTTGGCTTGTGTTGGCAGAGAGGAATGAGGGTAACGAGAAGATTAGGAAGATTAAGATGGACCAACCCAAGAAGGAGTTCGAGAATTTTGCTGCTATTGGGAATGAACCACTGCGGGATCTGACTGCACGTATCATTTGATGTTGGAGATGTATCAGTACGGGGTTGTCTATACATCAGCTAAACTTGTTTAACGTTTTGCAGATGCGCTTCCTCCACACTGGCATCAGTTGATCGACATCCATAAGTCCAAAAGCAGTTATTAGACCATCTCCATCAATGACTTTGTGATTGAACTGGAGAACAAAGAAATTGATGAAATCAGAAGGGCAAACAAGACGTTTATCCCTTAGAAACCCAACATCTACTACGGGGTAGCCCCTCAAGATATCTGCGTTGCGGGATCTAACCGCCGACAACTTTTGTCCTTAATCAAGATCCTGTATTTGCTTTTGACAACTATGCCACCCCATGACGTGTGTGGATATACACATAATTTTGCACTGATTTTAACACACGTTTTGCTTTAATATTTATAAAAGTGGTTTCGACCTTAATATTAAAACACACACAATAGGGCAAGTGTACCCTGTCATATATGTAGTAAGTACAGATAAGAACCAAGTATCGATCCATGGAAGCGCGCGGAGCAATGGTACTAAAACTCTATCCCCGATTTACCAGTAGGAAAAGATAAGTTGAGTTTGTTTATAACTAGATTAATTCTAAAACATGTAAATAAGTTAACTACGACTCCAAATAGAAAATATAACTATATAAACTATAATACGCCAATCCTAGCATGTCATCTACATATAATAAGAAATAAAGGCGTGATCAACATTCCCATTTTCCGACAGTTAGTTTCCCTATCGGGCATCCTAACATGACAACTATACAGAAAGCTAACACGAATACACACGTTAACCACTTCAAGTTGTTCATTAGCGCGCAGCTGATATGATCTCATGAGAATATTTAAAAGATAGGTTAGTATCACCTTTCGGGAGTCCTCAACCGCACTAGTTAAGGAAAGCAATATCGAATACACAATACGACCACCTAGACTAGCATAAAGTTGAGCATTTCACAACCTATTCCATTTTACCAACTTTGAACACAAATCTACTAAGATCGCCATTTTCACCAAAATAACTAACAAAGATCATTAACCGTGTCAAAGATTGGTAACAACACCATTAAGCTTTTTAAACTCTTTTACGTGCCGGTAAACATCTATAATCATTATCCGAGTGACTTTAACCAAACCAATACCCGGTTACAGTTTCCTGGTGTAAACTTTATTAACAAGTTAACTAGTCTACTATCGGACGATTAAACGGACGGTTTCTTCAACAAGTAATCCGCCTAACACATTCGACAATCATCAAAGTCATCCAAACACAACTACAAATCTAACAACAATGAACCAAGGTTGCGCCATGATCATCAAGATTCAAACATGAAAAACGCCAAATTCATACAAAACTTGATTTCATACAAACGATTGTTTTAACTACTAACTAATACTAATGTTCTTGCCCGTAGGCGTGCGATTAACTAAAATAACATCAAAATAGCAAACAAAATCAGATTTGGATCTAAGAAAGCTTAAAGGATCAAACCATAAGATTGCTAAAGAGATGGATTGGATGATGAAGGATGGATCGGATGGATTCCCGAGCTTGTTCCACGCCTATGCAGCACTTCGTTAGCCCCGAAAATAGCCAGAAATCGCCCTCCAAAGATCCAATACCTGATCAGTGGGCTGAAATGGGGTATTTAAAGCTGAACATGGCCTTCGAGCGGCCGCGCGGTCCCTTGGAGAGGCCACTCCCTTTTTTCAGGCAAGTGGACGAGTTGCTGTTGATGACGTAGGCCTTCTAGAACGTTGCTGAAAATATCTGGAGGGGCGCAGGGCTGCTCGGAGGCTCTGAGCGGCCGCTCACAGGGTCTGAAGTCCTGTTTGCGCGCTGAAAACTCCGTTTTTCGTCTGTTATGCTTCCGGGACATCGTTTAAGACCTGAAATCGCAAAGATACCTAAATAAGTACTAATTCATGTGTATAAGGTCAAAAACGTCTGAAAATGGGAGTTAAACAGGGACTTTTATATGTGTAATTAACATATATCACCCCACAAGATGTTTCTCCTCCCATATATCCTTTTGGGCAAACAAATCAGTATCCTCAACCTTATGCAGCTAACCGATTTGCTGTGAATCCATTTTCTCACCTTGCAGCACCAGCTCAAGAAACTTTAAACTTTGGTGGACCTTCTCTGTCCGGGTATGGTGGTGCTTCTTCTTCAGGTCATGGTGGTGGTTATCGGTCTAATCTAGTCACCAAACAGCTAAATACAATAGGATTCGAGAAGGTGACAATGGAGTTAGCTCAAGAACATATGTCTCTACTATCTACCTTGGTCAACTCTTACAATGGGTTAGTTGTGGGGCAGATAGGTAATCCTTATCTAACACAGGAAGACTACGCACAGATTGATAAGGATGATATGGACCTGATAGATATTCAGTGGCATTTCGCAAGCGTGGTAGAAGGGCAAAGGATTATATGGATAGAACGGGAAGAAGAGATGTGCTGATTAACAACAACACCAGATTCGGGTTTGATAAAATCAAAGTCACGTGTTACAATTGTGGCACCAAGGGACACATTACTCGGGAATGTGATCGACCGAAGCAGCAAGGAAATCAGAATCCGTTTAACAACAACCGAGGTAATTGGAATCAGAGTCAGCAAGCTCATACCCAACCTAACCCAAATACTGAACGAGCACTCGTCCCCGTGAATAACCAGAACCAGCGTGCTCCTGCAAACAACAATCAAGGACAAGCCCTAGTAATACAAGTTGATGAAGGATTTAACTGGAACCTTCACTTAGAGGGAGAGGATGCTTCGCAGGGTGGTGCAGCACGTTTCATCTAACAGGTCTCTAATGCAGCAGTTGAAGTTGAAGAATGCACAAGTACGCAAGAGGTCAATGTTCCTGAAAATGACTATTCTGACTGTGATTCTGATTGTGAGTCTGAAGTGGTTTGGATTTAGAAGAGCTACTTGCTGAAGCAGATGAGTTCATCAGCAAGCGATCTTTGTGGAGGATGATGACTATGCTAATACCAATCTTGCTGGATTCTTTGGAGCTGAAAATTCTGCATCTCACTATGCATTAATGGCTATCACAAAATCGTCACCATGGTAAGTTCATCTTCTAGTTCAACTCTAATTGTGTTGAGTGTGATAAGCTTAGGTACAAAATCCATGTCTTAACTGATGAAATGAAAGAGGTTTGAAGAACACCATTGAAAACTATAAAAATGATGTTTCTGAATTGTCTAAGACTCTAGCAAACAAATAAGTTGCTATTAATAACTACATAAATGAGTTATAAGATACCAAGAAACAGTTGGCAATCGTAAATTGTGATTATGAAAAGATCAAAACGAAACATGAAAGTTAGCTAAACTGCAAGTATGTTCTTAATCACATAATCGACAACCCAGAGAAGGAAAGCGATCCCACTAGCCAAGTATATGCACAATGCCTACCTCTAGTGAGATTTGAAAATCGCACCTTTGAAGTCTTGCCAAAGGAGGAGGCTGTGGATATTTCTGCTAATGCTGCTAAGGTTGCAAATGTTGTGATCCACATCAACCTGATGTGAAACCAATCCCGCGCGCGGCCGATCGAAATTAATTTTTTTTAGACCTGTCCTGGGCGTTTGGAGCGGCCGCTCGGAGGCTCTGTTCAGCTTTTTAAGCTGCAGTTTCCACCCAAACGCGCCCGTACTTATCCGTTTTGACCCAAACAACCAACATACCTGTTTTGTGACGCTTCTTAGTATAATACCTCAGTTGTGAAGCGACCTTCCACATCTTCATAAGGCGCGAATCAATCCTGCAAAGACTAAAAACAAACTACACAAACTAGTTAAAATTAAACAACTTATCTACAAAATTAAACTAAGCTATGAACATTTATACAATTTTGGCACGCCCATACACGCTGTGCTATATTTATTATCGAGTCGCTAGCTAGACTCACTTCCACACACTTTATCAAGCGTGTGGGGCGTAGTGATCGATTTCCTCTACGGATTGGTCAACCGGTCCTTCAATGTAGACTTTCAATCTATGACCGTTGACTTTGAAAGTCAAACCCTCAGAATTTGCGATTGAGACAGTTCCGTATGGATATACTTCCTTTACGGTGTACGGTCCTGTGCATCGGGATTTTAACTTTCCAGGGAAAAGACGCAGACGAGAATTGTAAAGCAGGACTAAATCGCCTACCTGAAAATCTTTCTGGATTTTCAGGCGACTGTCGTGCAGTTTCTTCGTGCGCTTTTTGTACAACATCGAGCTCTCATAGGCCTGCTGCCTAAGCTCTTCCAGCTCATGAATCTGCAAGAAACGGGTCTCACCGCCGGTCTTCAGATCCAGATTCGCTGTTTTCAGTGCCCAGAACGCCCTATGCTCTAACTCGACTGGGTGATGACACACTTTGCCATAGACAAGCCTAAAAGGAGTCGTCCCAATAGGCGTCTTGTATGCGGTCCTGAAGGCCCACAACGCGTCATCCAGCTTGTCCGCCCAATCCTTGCGGTTTTGATTAACTGACCGCTCAAGGATTCGCTTCAGTCCACGGTTAGTGACCTCCACCTGTCCATTTGTCTGTGGATGATACGGGGTGGATAACCTGTGGTGAACACCATAACGTGCTAATGCGCGATCAAGCTGCGCATTGCAGAAATGCGTGCCACGGTCACTAATTAGTGCCTTCGGGGCACCAAACCGCGAGAACAAGCTTCTAACAAACCTCACGACTACTCGGGCATCATTTGTGGGTAAGGCTTTCGCCTCGGCCCACTTTGTCACATAGTCAACCGCCACGAGTATGTATTTATACCCCGTGAGGAGGGGAATGGTCCCATGAACTCTATGCCCCAAATGTCAAAGACCTCACAGACTTGAATCAGGTTTTGCGGCATTTGGTCGCGTGCCGATATGTTCGTCGCCCTCTGGCACGAATCACACGCACCGACCAATATCTGAGCGTCACTGAAAAGTGTGGGCCAATAAAACCCAGAGTCTAACACTTTTTTGGCAGTGTAGTTTGCTCCGTGATGACCTCCGGTAGGCCCTTGTGACAATCGCGCAAGATCTGCGCCGCCTCTACCCCAAACACGCAACGGCGAATCAACTGATCCGACCCGAACCGGAACAAAAACGGGTCGTCCCAGAAGTAATGCTTGAGGTCCGCAAAGAACTTCCTCTTTTGCTGGTGCGACAATCCTTTGATAAGGATCCCGCACGCGAGGTAGTTCGCAAAATCCGCTAACCATGGCGATACATCTTCCACCGACTCGACGCTCATCAAGAACTCGTGGGGAAATTTGTCATTAATGGTATCCCACGCGGAGTTCTCGGCATCATCATGCTCGAGTCTGGACAGATGATCAGCGGCAACATTCAGGGCACCCTTCTTGTCCTGAATCTGTATATCGAACTCCTGCAGCAACAGGATCCACCTAATCAGGCGCGGTTTCGCGTCCTGTTTGCTGAAAAGGTATCGGATCGCTTCATGGTCCGTATAGACAATGGTCTTCGACAACACTAAATACGATCTAAACTTGTCGAATGCAAACACTACAGCTAGAAGCTCCTTCTCAGTCGTGGTATAATGCTCTTGAGCATCATAAAGAGTCTTGCTAGCGTAGTAGATCGGGTGGAAGTGCTTGTCCTTCCGCTGTCCCAAGACCGCCCCTATCGCGAAGTCACTCGCGTCGCACATGATCTCGAATGGCAGCTCCCAATCGGGTGCTACCAATATAGGGGCCTCAACAAGCAAACGCTTAAGAATTTTTGAAAAGTCTTTGATGAATCGCCTATAAAAACCCGCATGACCCAAAAAGCTGCAGATCGCTCTGACAGAGGAGGGCGGATGGAGCCAAGAAATGATATCTACTTTGGCAGGATCAACCTCCAACCCATTTTGGGAGACCTTATGCCCCAGGACTATTCCTTCCTTCACCATGAAGTGGCATTTTTCCCAGTTTAGCACAAGACTGGTCTCCTCGCACCTCTGAAGCATCCGCTCCAGATTTCCTAGACACTGATCGAAAGAACTCCCGAAGACTGAAAAATCATCCATGAATACCTCCATGGAGTCCTCGATCATGTCGTGGAAAATGGCAATCATGCAACGCTGGAAGGGTGCCGGTGCATTGCACAGCCCAAAAGGCATACGCCTGTAGGCGAATGTGCCAAAAGGGCATGTGAAGGTCGTCTTATCCTGGTCCACAGGATCGATAGGGATCTGAAAGTAACCCGAGAAACCATCAAGGAAACAATAATACAACTTCCCCGACAGTCGTTCCAACATCTGATCGATGAATGGAAGCGGGAAGTGATCCTTGCGGGTGGCGTCATTGAGCTTGCGGTAGTCAATGCAAACTCTCCACCCCATGACGGTCCTCGTAGGAATCAACTCATTCCTATCATTTGTGACCACCGTCATGCCACCCTTCTTGGGCACGACGTGCATAGGACTAACCCAAACAGAATCCGAGATCGGATATATCAATCCAGCATCAAGCAATTTAATGACCTCGGACTTAACAACTTCTTGCATGTTCGGGTTCAGACGCCTCTGGTGCTGCGCACAAGGCTTATGGACATCATCCATCAAGATCTTATGAGTACAGAACGAAGGATTAATCCCCTTGATGTCCATGATCTTCCAGGCGATTGCCCGCTTATGAAGTTTTAAAACTTTCAACAACTCGCTTTTTTCATCTGCAGACAATGAAGACGATATGATCACCGGTAGACGCCCCTTGTCATCCAGAAATGCATACTCGAGATGCGGTGGGAGCTCTTTCAGCTCTAGAGACGGTAGGTCCTCAACAGACGGCTTCGCCTTCTCCTCTTCCTCTCGCTCAATTTCCACAAAACGCTCCGGACTTTGGGAACCATCATCACCGATCTGATAGACCGACTGCTCATCTCTATGGCCCTCCTGCATAATGCCATCTAGGCTCCCACACAACAGATGTGTGTCCGAAACATCCCTCTCCCAAGCACCTCTGACATGAGAGCTGACACACTGGTCTACTATATCAAGATAGTATAGTGTATCATCCTGGCTCTCAGGATGGCGCATCGACCTCTGAATGTCAAAAGTCACGTGCTCATCATTGACTCGGAGTGTGATCTGGCCCGCAGCCACGTCAACAATCGTCCTTGCCGTGTTAAGGAAAGGACGTCCGAGAATCAGAGGAACTTTAGAGTCCTCATCCATATCCAGGATAGCAAAGTCCACAGGGAAAACAAATTTGTCAATCTTGACAAGCATATTTTCTACAAACCCTCGTGGATACTTGATCGAGCGATCAGCAAGGCGAATACTCATCCTGGTGGGTGAAGGTTCACCCAGATCCAACTTCTCAAAAACCTTATAAGGCATAAGGTTTATGCTGGCCCCCAAGTCTGCAAGTGCATTACTGACAGTCATATTTCCTATCAGACAAGGGATGGTAAAGCTACCAGGATCTCCCATCTTCATGGGCAGTCTATTCTGCAGAATTGCAGAGCAGTTCTCATTCAACAGAATACAGGACAGGTCCTCAAGTTTTTGCTTGTTTGTGAGGATGTCCTTCAAAAATTTAGCATACTTAGGCATCTGGGCCAAGGCTTCCACAAACGGGATGTTTATGTGTAGCTGTTTGAACAACTCAAGGAATTTCCCGTAGTCCTTCTGCTTCCTAAGTCTGCTAGGGTATGTAACAGGAGGAGTGTAATCCGTGACTGGCTTCGGTAACTGTGCTGTACTTGCTGGGACTCGCCTAGCGTGCACCTCGTCCGAAGACTTAGTCTGGACCGTCTCAGTGATCGGCGGTGATGCCGATGTGTCAGGTCCCGTGGTTTTACCACTCCTCGTCATAATGGAATTTACATGTCCCCTCGGATGTGGCTTAGTGTTTCCCGGAAGACCACCCTGCTGTCTCTCAGACATCATCTTCGCCATCTGGCGTACCTGATTCTCTATGGCCTACATCGACGCCTTTTGGCCCCTCATCTCACCCTCATAATTTGTAAAGCGCTCCTCGTGCTGTTGGTAGCGCTGTTCAGCAATCTGATTGGTATTAGAGGTGTTGGTAAGGAGCTGAGACATCATCTCCTCCAGCTTAGACATACCATGAGGGGCGTGCTGCTGGGAGCTGCTCCTGGCGCCCTGGTTCTGGTACTGGTTCGGTCTCTGCTGGGACGATTGACCATGAGACTGGTAAGGCTGTTGATTGGACTGGTAAGGTTGTTGGTGGGACTGTTGTGGTGCGGGGGCCCTCTGCTGATATCCGAGCAGGTTCTGGTTAGAGGAACCAGATTTCCACCCGAAGTTCGGGTGATTTCTCCAACCCGGATTATAAGTGTTACTGTAGGGGTTATTCTGGGGTCTCTTCTGATTACCCATGTAGTCCACTTCCTCGTGGCCTGTATACATCACCCCCTGAGCACACGAGCCAGGCTCGTGAGATACCCCACACTGGCCACACAGACAATCGGACTGCGCTACGTGTTGTTGAGAGTTATCTAATCTCGTAGCTAGAGCCGCTATCTGTGCCGAAATCGCCGTATAGTTATCTACGGCATGTACACCAGCCTTGGCAGATGAAGACCTAGATCGGTCACTCTGCCGAGATTTAGATTTCAGGGACGCCTTCTCAATAATGCTCCACGCTTGCCTAGGAGACTTTGTTCCGATGTCTCCCCCAGCGTATACATCAAGGCGTTCCTGAGACGCATACCCGAGCCCCTGATAAAACGTTTGCACCAAATGTCTTTTCGAATGCTCATGGTGCGGGCAACTCAAGAGTAGGTCTTTGAATCTCTCCCAGGCCGTGTACAGTGATTCGTCGTCATCCTGACGAAATGTCATGATGCGATTCCTCAGTTTTTGTGTCTTTTCAGGAGGGAAATACTGCTGCATGAATTGTTGTGATAACTCTGCCCAAGTCGTGATCGACCCTGCGGGTTGTGACAGAAGCCAAGTCCGGGCTTTGTCCCGCAATGAGAATGGGAAGAGTCTCAAATGGATAGCATCATCGGAGATGCCCTGCATCTTAAAGGTGGCTAAAACCTCTAAGAAAGCAGCAATATGTCGGCCTGGATCCTCGTGCTCCAGTCCACCGAACTGCACCGAATTCTGTATCATATTAACGATACTAGATTTGATCTCGAAATGGTCCACCAAAATAGCCGGACGGACAATACTCGGTGCGAGTCCATCTCCTCCTGGACGAGCACTATCATTAAGCGGAATGTCATCATCCGCCATGATAATGTCACTATGGGCGTCCGACCCGTCGTCGTCAGCCAGATCGTGCCTCGCCTCGTCAACTGGGACCTCAACTCTAGGAGCAGTAATAAGAATATCAGAAACAAGACGCAATTTATGAAGTCTAATCCTCTCGCTTCTCCTCAAGACACGCCTTCGCTCCTCGTCAGAAAGATCACCAGAAGGCCCGGGGTTCATGGACATCAACCTGCAAATAAGAATGATACAGTTGCAGCAGACGAATAGATGACAAACCCAAAAGGCGATAAAAGACAGAAAAATAAATAAATAAAATATAGAATCCATAAATACATATGAAAACAACAGAAAGCAATAAACTCAAGAAAATCAAATAGAAACTAATAGAATCAATAAAATGAACAGAAATAAGCAGACTAAGCCTAAAACTATACAAAGAATGAAATTAATAATCAGTCCAAATACGAACAAATAAATCTAATCAATCAAATAACGAACTAATCAAATTCATAGACAAACCAATCAATCCAACAATCAATCAATTAAATCTATCAACATCCTAATGAACGAATAATCAAATCAAACAATCCTATAAGCAGATAAATGAACGAATCTATATGCTAACCTATAAACCAATCTAAAATCAATCCAAAATATTAACAGACAGATAAATCAAATAAACAATCAAAGAATCATATATGCAAATAAATGAACGAAATAACAAATCAAAGAAGTATAAACAAGTATTCACAAGTATGTACACTGGTAAAAAGTTGACTCGGTTCGTTCCTAAAGCTCGTCGCGTCATCGGCAACGGCGCCAAAAACTTGACGTGTGTGGATATACACATAATTTTGCACTGATTTTAACACATGTTTTTCTTTAATATTTATAAAAGTGGTTTCGACCTTAATATTAAAACACACACAATAGGGCAAGTGTACCCTGTCATATATGTAGTAAGTACAGATAAGAACCAAGTATCGATCCATGGACGCGCGCGGAGCAATGGTACTAATACTCTATCCCCGATTTACCAGTAGGAAAAGATAAGTTGAGTTTGTTTATAACTAGATTAATTCTAAAACATGTAAATAAGTTAACTACGACTCCAAATAGAAAATATAACTATATAAACTATAATACGCCAATCCTAGCATGTCATCTACATATAATAAGAAATAAAGGCGTGATCAACATTCCCATTTTCCGACAGTTAGTTTCCCTATCGGGCATCCTAACATGACAACTATACAGAAAGCTAACACGAATACACACGTTAACCACTTCAAGTTGTTCATTAGCGCGCAGCTGATATGATCTCATGAGAATATTTAAAAGATAGGTTAGTATCACCTTTCGGGAGTCCTCAACCGCACTAGTTAAGGAAAGCAATATCGAATACACAATACGACCACCTAGACTAGCATAAAGTTGAGCATTTCACAACCTATTCCATTTTACCAACTTTGAACACAAATCTACTAAGATCGCCATTTTCACCAAAATAACTAACAAAGATCATTAACCGTGTCAAAGATTGGTAACAACACCATTAAGCTTTTTAAACTCTTTTACGTGCCGGTAAACATCTATAATCATTATCCGAGTGACTTTAACCAAACCAATACCCGGTTACAGTTTCCTGGTGTAAACTTTATTAACAAGTTAACTAGTCTACTATCGGACGATTAAACGGACGGTTTCTTCAACAAGTAATCCGCCTAACACATTCGACAATCATCAAAGTCATCCAAACACAACTACAAATCTAACAACAATGAACCAAGGTTGCGCCATGATCATCAAGATTCAAACATGAAAAACGCCAAATTCATACAAAACTTGATTTCATACAAACGATTGTTTTAACTACTAACTAATACTAATGTTCTTGCCCGTAGGCGTGCGATTAACTAAAATAACATCAAAATAGCAAACAAAATCAGATTTGGATCTAAGAAAGCTTAAAGGATCAAACCATAAGATTGCTAAAGAGATGGATTGGATGATGAAGGATGGATCGGATGGATTCCCGAGCTTGTTCCACGCCTATGCAGCACTTCGTTAGCCCCGAAAATAGCCAGAAATCGCCCTCCAAAGATCCAATACCTGATCAGTGGGCTGAAATGGGGTATTTAAAGCTGAACATGGCCTTCGAGCGGCCGCGTGGTCCCTTGGAGAGGCCACTCCCTTTTTTCAGGCAAGTGGACGAGTTGCTGTTGATGACGTAGGCCTTCTAGAACGTTGCTGAAAATATCTGGAGGGGCGCAGGGCTGCTCGGAGGCTCTGAGCGGCCGCTCACAGGGTCTGAAGTCCTGTTTGCGCGCTGAAAACTCCGTTTTTCGTCTGTTATGCTTCCGGGACATCGTTTAAGACCTGAAATCGCAAAGATACCTAAATAAGTACTAATTCATGTGTATAAGGTCAAAAACGTCTGAAAATGGGAGTTAAACAGGGACTTTTATATGTGTAATTAACATATATCACCCCACAAGATGTTTCTCCTCCCATATATCCTTTTGGGCAAACAAATCAGTATCCTCAACCTTATGCAGCTAACCGATTTGCTGTGAATCCATTTTCTCACCTTGCAGCACCAGCTCAAGAAACTTTAAACTTTGGTGGACCTTCTCTGTCCGGGTATGGTGGTGCTTCTTCTTCAGGTCATGGTGGTGGTTATCGGTCTAATCTAGTCACCAAACAGCTAAATACAATAGGATTCGAGAAGGTGACAATGGAGTTAGCTCAAGAACATATGTCTCTACTATCTACCTTGGTCAACTCTTACAATGGGTTAGTTGTGGGGCAGATAGGTAATCCTTATCTAACACAGGAAGACTACGCACAGATTGATAAGGATGATATGGACCTGATAGATATTCAGTGGCATTTCGCAAGCGTGGTAGAAGGGCAAAGGATTATATGGATAGAACGGGAAGAAGAGATGTGCTGATTAACAACAACACCAGATTCGGGTTTGATAAAATCAAAGTCACGTGTTACAATTGTGGCACCAAGGGACACATTACTCGGGAATGTGATCGACCGAAGCAGCAAGGAAATCAGAATCCGTTTAACAACAACCGAGGTAATTGGAATCAGAGTCAGCAAGCTCATACCCAACCTAACCCAAATACTGAACGAGCACTCGTCCCCGTGAATAACCAGAACCAGCGTGCTCCTGCAAACAACAATCAAGGACAAGCCCTAGTAATACAAGTTGATGAAGGATTTAACTGGAACCTTCACTTAGAGGGAGAGGATGCTTCGCAGGGTGGTGCAGCACGTTTCATCTAACAGGTCTCTAATGCAGCAGTTGAAGTTGAAGAATGCACAAGTACGCAAGAGGTCAATGTTCCTGAAAATGACTATTCTGACTGTGATTCTGATTGTGAGTCTGAAGTGGTTTGGATTTAGAAGAGCTACTTGCTGAAGCAGATGAGTTCATCAGCAAGCGATCTTTGTGGAGGATGATGACTATGCTAATACCAATCTTGCTGGATTCTTTGGAGCTGAAAATTCTGCATCTCACTATGCATTAATGGCTATCACAAAATCGTCACCATGGTAAGTTCATCTTCTAGTTCAACTCTAATTGTGTTGAGTGTGATAAGCTTAGGTACAAAATCCATGTCTTAACTGATGAAATGAAAGAGGTTTGAAGAACACCATTGAAAACTATAAAAATGATGTTTCTGAATTGTCTAAGACTCTAGCAAACAAATAAGTTGCTATTAATAACTACATAAATGAGTTAGAAGATACCAAGAAACAGTTGGCAATCGTAAATTGTGATTATGAAAAGATCAAAACGAAACTTGAAAGTTAGCTAAACTGCAAGTATGTTCTTATTCATATAATCGACAACCCAGAGAAGGAAAGCGATCCCACTGGCCAAGTATATGCACAATGTCCACCTCCAGTGAGATTTGAAAATCGCACCTTTGAAGTCTTGCCAAAGGAGGAGGTTGTGGATATTTCTGCTAATGCTGCTAAGGTTGCAAATGTTGTGATCCACATCAACCTGATGTGAAACCAATACTTGGGGCTAGTGAGATTGTGGACGATGTCAGTGTATGTGAAACAGATGTATCCGATGATGAGTTTGATGAGCCTCAGAAGAATGCATCGATAAAGAATGAATATATTCCTGCTCAAAATCACATCTTGTGTGATCCTGAGCCGAAAGTGCAATCCGCTGATGGCAAGGAGATCATGAAAGTGTTTTACAAAATGATAGGATCTGATATTGTAAGAACCGAACCCGTAATCACGCGATCAACGCCCAAATCATACGGGTTTTGACCTTACTTAAACCACTACCGATTAAAACTTTGAAATTTTTTTATAAGTCAACCCATTAAGATCAAAGACATGTTTGATTCACAAATTTTTTTTTTACATTTTAATAGTTAAAACATATTTTAAGATGTTGCGTTTTAACTAGAGTTCCTTAGATTCTAGTGCGGAAGCTTGTATGAGTGATCGGGTGTGTTCGGCTTTTATCGCGACTTGATCCTTGCTCTGGGACTTCCATCACATGTTTACCTAGCACCATTACACAAAGAATGGTTAGTGAGTGGTCAAATGAAACATTTAACTAGTACGATAGTTGTTACACGTCGAAACGGAGCGAACCAGGCGAAACGGCCCTTTATCAGGAGAACAAACTGCTGCAACTTATGCGCAGCAGCTGTTCGGATCGCTTTTACCCCTTCTAAAACCCAAAATCTGACTTTGACTTTCAAATGAGAATTGTTCTACGCTTCGAGAGCTTTCCAGGCATATAAAGAATACCTCCTAAAGATTTTTCTACGATTTTATATGGAATTTTAAAGATCGTGCTAACATGCAGGTCTCTGTGCGCGGCCTGTCGGTTTAAGCGCGCGGCCGCGCACAGCTTCTTATCATGTTTTGCTGATTTTTAAGCATGGGAATCATGTAGCAACCGCATTTGATGATTCCCGAAGCCTAAATATTGACTTGCTGACTAAATAACCTCTGTTTGACTGAAATTATAGTCCGGCTCATGATGCTATGACCCGGTTCAAAGTTTTAAGTGTTTATGTTGATTTTTACCCATATCGACCCGTTAAGGCCTTGAATCTAACAAGGCACTTTTTGACCACACCAAATGCCTACCGATTAAGTTGTCAAGTCATTAGACACTTGATCAACAAAAGCGTTTATCCGATTTGTTTCATTATGATTTAGTTTCTTAGATTCAACCTTTAGAAATCTTTTAAATTCCAAGAATGCCCTTCATGGTCAAATATTTCAATTTAGCCATTCGTGGCGAACTTCTAGTTCCAATCCCAATGTTTTTGACTCATTGACATGTTTAAAAACCTCTAAGTCATTCCGGACTTAGATTTTCATCCTTTCTCAAGTTTTCACTTGTTTAGTAGATTCTAAGCGCATTAGCGCGCATTAGACATAGTTAAGGAAATAACTTACTTGATTTGCACCCACATTTCTTGTGGGTAGTTTTAGTAACCTTATTGCTTCGCTCGAAAGCGTTTATCTAACTACCACTTACCGAGTGGCGTTGATCCATACTTGCACCCACATTGTTTACTTAGGCATCATGTGCCCGATTTCCAAGTGTTTTCCTGCACCCTTTCTAGATTAACCACATTAGTCCCTCAAGACTCAATTGTGATGCATTTCTCATTGACCCGTTATCCCCAAGGTTCTTGAGACTTAGATTATTGACTTTGATTATCGGGTTCGAATGGTGAGAAAATCACCATTTGACCCATTAAGTCTCATGGTTCATAACCTTACGACATTCCGACTTTTAACTAGGGGGAAGTGGCAATCCCACTTGACCCGTTCACCCAAATTGTATAGCTTTCTTATTCAAGTGATTTTATTACCAAGACTTGAGTTTAGACTTACCACATAGCCTTATTATTTGACCCAATTGATGATTTCCATCATATGATCACACTCTTGATTCGTTTATTACCATAAATCATGTTTTGACATGGATTCACATAAATCGTCCGTTTAAATAGGTTTCACCCCTCGGGGTCCTACCTTTATCCCTTATCAAGGTTTAGGTCATTACATCAATAGAAAAGATATATTTGTGATCTAGTGAATGTAAGTATTACTTACCTCGCATCCATTCTTGTTTCCATAAGCATTCGCCTTGCATCCGTTTGACCCGTTTGTTCCCTCTTTGTTGTACCTAACTTGGGGATGAGTCAAACTTGTCTATTAGAATACATAATATGGAACTTTGTTCACTATCCATAACATCATGTATTCATTATCATTTCTAGCTAAATCCATAGCCATTTTCTTACATGTCTAGTTGAGATTAATTCATCTAGGCATTCCATCAAACATTTAGTGTGCCTCCATCAAAATGCTTAGTTTTCAACATTCTAAGTTTAACCGATTGTCCAATTGACATCATAACATGTTGTTTAGGCCCTTTTTACCTAAATTCCTCATATAACAACTTCTAAGAGCCATAAAGATTACGAGATATGAGTGGATTCAACCTAAAGGTTAAACCCCAAATTCTACACATTAACATAAGCATATGATCAAAATCAAATACACATACTAAGTGTAATTTGCAACCGGATTATATATGTTTAAGGCTCCCCAAGACTAGAGCAACCCATATCAACCATCAATTCCACGTTTTTATCAAAACCCTAGATTTTCATAAGAATAAAAAACGAATGTAACATCAATTTCTACCAAATAAAAGGTACCTTGATGTTCTTTAGGCCCTAGATGACCCGTTTCTTGATCATGCACTGAAAATCCCTTTGATTTGGCTTGGATTCAAGCATGTTCTTGAGTGTTTAGGGTTGGAGGTTGAAGGAGAATGATCTCCTGATCATTCATACGACACACACACACACAATGTGTGTGTTTTATTGTTTTATTTTTTATTTATAAAACCCACTTTGACATATTGGCAACTATGGTCCCTCAAGTTTAATCTCGAGTTCAATTTTATATTATAACATTAACTAGAATAGTTTCTAGTAATGAGTTTAGCCTCGTTTTATTATTTCGTTAATCACGCCTAATGGCGTAATTAAGTAAAACAAATGATTTTAGGGTGTTACAGATAAGATATACTCTGATGAGGAACTTCCTATCAGATTGATCGGTCCTGGTCTTATAGCTAAAATTTGGCGAGAATCCACCATTACCTTGGAAAAAGAAAAATGGAGTAAGGGTACGAAAGATGAGGAAATCAATCCAATGAAAATAACAACAAAAATCAAAAGGAAAACACTAATGATCCTCCAAAACAAACTCAATAGTTAAATCCCAAGAAGCATGTTACGGAGTTTGTAAGACCTACTGGGAAAGTTGAAAATGATGAAGGTAATAGAGCTCAGACTAGTTTGCAAAAACAATGTTTAGAGGATCGAAAGCCAAAGAAAACCTTTGTCAGTAAGTCCAAACCAAGGGATAAGAGGGAGAAGCAAGTTGAACCTCCCAAGTTTGAGGAATATAGATCCTGTTTCAAGTATGGGGAATGTGGGCATTTCGTTGCAGCGTGCCTTGAACTTAGACGTAAGAGGATCGAAGTTGATGAAGCTCCAAGTTCTAGCAAATCAAAACAACCCGTCTCTCCAAAACTTTCTGAAAAACAATAGGGGAAGCAGGTTGTTTATGACAACAGAAACAAAATTTCTATGAACCAAAAGTCGGCTGGGGGTATGGTTATCCAAATGAGGGGGGAGCCCAATCCAACTATGGTTGAAGCACCGACAAAGCCACAAGCTAAGTCGGTAGCCAAGCCTAAGGGTAACCCTAAGTCCGATCTGCACATAGTTAAATCTGATGTAGTTCCAAATACTATTCCACCAAAGGAATCAGAGGCAGGACCTTCAATCCCTAAGACGAAGTAGAAGTCTAATCCAAAGAAACCGGAACAGGTTTAGAGACCAAAATCACCAACCAAGATCAGGGAATCACCAACTTCTGTTGCAGGACCATCGGAATCAACAACAACTCCAAATGGGAAGTGGGTTGATTTTCCGACATTGGATGACGATGGAAACCTAAGACCGTGAAGGCTTGGATCTCCCTTAGCCACTAGACCTTAATTGTTTATGCAGGGAGTTCCACAGGGCCTTATCAGCAGCCTATTGATTGTTGATAATGGAGCTTCTGGGCACATGACGGGTGACTTATCCCTGCTATTTGACATCAAGAATATCAACGAGGGATATGTTGCTTTTGCTGGTAATAAAGGGGGGTATACCACCAAAGAAGGAAGTATGAGCAATGGAATTGTTAGCTTTGAGAAGATAAGCTTAGTGAAGCGAATAGGCCACAACTTGCTGAGTGTCTCACAAATCTGTGACAAGAAGTACACAGTATTCTTTGATGACGATGCATGCTTCATTCTGAAACCGGGATTTAAGATTCCAAAAGAGTGGGTTATGATCTCTGCTCCAAGGGTCAACAATTTGTATGTTCTGGATATGAGTTAAGCTATAACAGCTCAGGGGCAGGTCACTTGTTTTCAATCAAAGGCGACAGAGAAGGAGTCTATCATGTGGCACAAACGGATGGGACACATTCACTTGAGGAAGATAAATCATTTGGTTCGAAATCAACTTGTGGAAAGTGTCTCAGTCAAGAACTTTCATCTCAATGACGTTTGTGTTTCACGCAAGAAAGGGAAGTATAAGAAGAAGTCTCATAAACCCTAGAAGGTCAACTCAGTCAGTGTTCCTTTCGAACGATTGCACATGGATCTGTTTGGCCTTGTCAATTAGAAAAGCAAGAATAGAAACTTGTAATGTCTGGTTGTCACTGATGATTATTCTAGAATCTCTTGGGTAGTGTGTATGCAGCACAAGAGTGAGACCTTCAAATACTTGAAGAATCTGTTCGCCAAACTTGAAAACATATATAAGCTAAAGATCCGTCGGATTCGCAGCGATAATGGCACAGAATTCAAGAATCATGTTATGGAGGCGTTATGTGCTGAAAAGGGAATTCATATACAGCTCCATACACTCCACAGCAAAACCCGGTTGCTGAAAGAAAGAATCAGACTCTTATAGAAGCAGCCAGAAAAATGCTCGCAGATTCGAACCTCCCTGTATTTTTCTGGAATGAGGCGATTCAATGCGCGCGTTAAACTCTGAATAGGGTTCTTACGGTGAAGAATCATGGTAAGACTTCTTACAAATTGCTGAATCATAGGAAACCGAACTTATAGTTTCTGGAACCATTCGGGGCTCCTTGCACTATGATCCAACCACATGAAAAATTTAGAGCAAAAGCAGAATAAGAGTTCTTTGTTGGATACATCACTCCCAATAAAAGAGTGTACTACAAACGAACTCAACGTGTTGAAGAGTGGCTAAATGTCGATGTTCAATGCCCTACTGTTAATACTCCTGGTGTTGGACCCGATTGGTTGTTAGACTACAAGAGTCTATTTGATTCCTTCAACGTGGATAATGTAGTAGATGATGTTGTTGCACAAATGTATTACGAGTGTGAAAACGCAGCCAGCTCACCACTGATGCGTCTGATCATCATCAATACACCGATAACATCTGATGCCTCAGCATCCACGGGTCCCCCTAGTAAAACCGTAGCAACAGAGGTAGAGGAAGTTTTTTCAGGAAGCGTCGGCAGAGATTCAAGACTCATCCATCTAATGAGGAGTTTGCAGTATCTCATGAAACTCTGACTAATGAACTAGCTGGAAATGATGAATCTGCCACTATAGATCCAATAATTCCTACAGGAAACAATCAAGATGGTCCTTCTTCTTGTGCAGCACCAAGGATTGATATGCGGATTGATCTCTCAAGGTTTAACATGCAATCCGTTGCTTCTTCAAGATCAAGCGCCGTAGAGACAAATCTTTCAGAAGGCTTAGAAAATCTCAATTTGCAATCGGATGATCCAGTGCCCGCACATCCGGAATCTCGGATTCAAGACACTCATCCACTGCAAAATGTGATTGGTAATCCAACTAGCAGAGTTATGATGCGCAGTCAGTTCAGAAATGCTAGTTCAAGTGATAATGCAGGTACCCTGGCTCTTTATTCAGAAATCAGAAAAGCAGGTCATCAGAACGATTGGTCCTTCGCTCTATATGTATCACAACAAGAACCAAGAACCGCGCCGGAGGCACTGAGGGATGAACCATGGATCGAGGAAATGCAAACTGAGCTTCAGCAGTTCCAAAAGCTAGGACTGTGGGACTTAGTTGACTTACCTCCAGGCGCAAAGAAGATTGGAACAAAGTGGGTCTACAAGTGTAAACGGGATGACCACGGGGTGGTTATTAGAAACAAGGATTGACAAGGATTAATTGGTTGTCCTGGGCTTCAGGCAAATAGAAGGAATAGATTACAACGAAGTATACGCTCTAGTTTCTCTCCATGAAGCTATGCTGATAGTGAAGGAAGAGGTGTATGTTGCACAACCACTGGGTTTCGAGGATCTGTTTCATTGCGATAAAGTCTACAAGTTGAATAAAGCACTATACGGACTCCATCAAGCTCCGCGAGAATGGTACCAAATGCTCAGCAACTACTTAATATCCAACGGGTTCAACTGTGGACTCGTGGATTGCACCTTGTTCACCAAGGAAAAGGGTGGTGACCGTCTTCTGGTATATATTTAAGTTGATGACATTATTTTTGGGTCTACCAATGATGAAATTTGCAGGTAATTTGAGAAGCTTATGTAGGACAAGTTCGAGATGAGCTCGATGGGGGAGATGCAAATCTTTCTTGGATTACAAGTAGAACAACAAGCGTCAGTGATCTTCATCCACCAGACCAAATACGTTGCTGACATCTTGAGCTGGTTCCAGATGGAAGACTCTACTTCAGTGTCCACCCCTATTCCTACCAATCATGGGATTGGTGTTAACGAGAAAGGGCAAGCCATTGATCCTTTCATTTATCAAGCGATGATTGGCTTAATAATGTATCTCACTGCCTCAAGACCTGACATAATGTTCGCAGCATGTCTCTTATCTCTATACCAGTCAAGCCTGAAACAGTCCCACCTAATTGCTATGAAGAGGATCTTACGTTTTCTAAAGGGTTGCCCGACCAAAGGTCTATGGTACCCTAATGACGATAAGTTTGACCTCATTGCTTTTAGTGACGATGACTATGGCGAATGCAAGACAGATGCAAAATCCGAATCGGCTAGATATCAGTTTTTGGGATCAGGACTAGTCTTCGGGCAATGCAAGAAGCAAGCCTCTGTGTCCTTATTTACTTGTGAGTCGAAATACGTAGCTGCGTCCAGCTGCTGCTCCCAGGTTCTATGGATACAACAACAAATGCAAGACTACGGTTTGAAATTTTTTTATACTCCCATATACTGTGACAATGAGTCTGCTATAGCGCTTGCTAAAGACTCAGTATATCATTCCAGGGGGAAACATATCTTCGTTCGGTATCATTTCATACGCGATTGCTATGAAAAGAAACTGATCGATGTTATTAAAATCTACACTGATTAGCAACATGCCGATTTATTCACCAAAGCGTTTGACAAAATAATGGTTCCAGCTTAGTCCGTGCACTGATATTATTCCCTAACTGATGAACACTCACAAAAACATGTTTGTGAATAGTTATTTGATTTCTTGCATTTTGATTTCTGTCTCTTATCTTGAAAAACACAAAAAGATTTTATCTTTATTTCATTCTTGATTACCGATGTTGGAATTCTAATCCGTTGTATTCTTAATCTTTCAGAAATTGAAGCCGGAAAGTCAACCAACTGATACTTGAAAAATTTCCGAGTCAAAACCGTGCTTTTTCTAGTATCACGGAGAAAAAGTTGAAAAACTTAAAATTTTGAATCGGGAATCGAGTCATCATCAAGAAACTGGTTAAAAATATATGTTTTGACTTTTCATTGGTTAAAAATGTAATTTTGAAAAATTCAAGGGCATTTTTGGTAAATCAGGGGTGAAACACCACTAGCTAAGTGAATCACCACCCACAAGTAACGACTAGCTATCTAATCGTGTGTAACCATCTTAGTCGTGTGTAGGTAGACACGACTGGCTTAATAAAAGGGTTGAGCCTAATTGTTGGTCGGAATAGACGACTAGTTATCCAATCGTGTGGAACTACTGGAGACTAGGTCCCTAGTCGCGTTTACAGTGAAGCGACTAGAGGTGCCTATATAAGGTACAGTTGAACATTTAGGTTTTCATTTTCAAACTTCCAACACTATTACGGTGAAGCGACAAAGGGGAGTATGTAAGTACACGTATGGCCCTAGCCTAGTATAGGT
The DNA here is from genome assembly GCA_032199755.1 of Ambrosia artemisiifolia. Lineage (NCBI taxonomy): Eukaryota > Viridiplantae > Streptophyta > Magnoliopsida > Asterales > Asteraceae > Ambrosia > Ambrosia artemisiifolia. The sequence continues at coordinate 40,239,643 of CM063522.1, forward strand.
GTTGTTTTGATGTCAATGTATGTGTTTGAATATGTTTCAGATGATTTTGAGCCATTTGTTGATCGACATGTGGGGCGACTAGTTTTGCTAGTCACCTGGGTCTCAAGACGATTAGGTTCCTAATTGCCACACCTAGTCGCCAGTTAATAGCTAGTCGCCCCTAGGGCCCTGGACGACTAGCAGATAGTATAAATACTACAAATGAAAGCCCTAATTGTCACACCCCGCCTAAGGCGGAAACACGAGGTGCAACTGAAATGATTTCCAAGCACAAGAGTCACACGAGCATCATTTAAGAAAAACGGGAAATACCATTTAAAACATTCAAGTTTTAAAAAACATAATGTTAATTGTTTGAATTAGACACCATTGTTAAAAGTGTTAAGATCAAAACATCACAAGAACGGATCAAAATATCAAATGATGGTATCCCCATAAATGCTCGCACGCGACCTTCCCAAGTTCCATGATCCCTGCAAATTTCCTGAATAACATGCATGAAAAATATATGGGTCAACATAAAGTTGGTGAATTCACGGATTTTTGTATGTTGGACCTGTAATCCCAAAACCGACTAAATTACTGCCTAGCTAGGGCAATAATTAATATGTGATCTGACATGAGCCCATAACCAAACCTTGACGTGTTGTGCCTCGCCCATTGTACACTCAAGACAATGAATAAATGTGAAATACTAGCACTCTTTTGATATCTGTCATCTGGTCAGAGCGACTGACCAAGAGTGGGGGTGTCAACCCAATAGATCTATTTCGGTGTTTCATGGCTAAGTCCATAGCAAATGGTTATGGTATGATGTATGACACGAGGGCTTAATGAATCCTGAACCTTGATGTCTCATGTTCACATATAGTCATTTAGGTAACTGAAAACTGTAAACTGTACGCATGTTTTTCCCCCGGAAAAAATGTAAAACAGTGAAAAGGGGCAGTGAAACTCACCTTATGGTATGTCTGGCAATGAACTAATGAGTCTGAGCTAGAGAGGTCGACCTACGTGTCCTATGTAAAAGAGACATTTTAGGTACATGTTACTTGTACTGCTTACAAGTTGTTCTCTTGTTACGCTTATCCTTGTAACTTAATTCTTTAAGTTTGATATGTCAAGATTTGCGTATTCAATGACTTATTTGTTAAAAGATACAATGTTTATCTTTTAAGTGTTCCACATTAGGGTTCCTAATGTAGTATTTTCTAAAATATGAATCTCATGGTGGTGTGTTACAAGATTCACCATCTTTATGTAAACTAGTGATCTTGACAAAAAGATATCTTTGTTTCTTGGAAAAACATCACTTTTACTTGTGAAAACGTATGTTTTATACACTTTTGATGGATTATGTTCTCATGGGTTGTAGGTTTTACAGCTTTTATCATGTGTATAGATCTACAATATTTAAGTATGTCTAACTTATTATTTTCATAGTTTAGCAACTTTGTGAAAATAATAATATTCCATGTCAAAATATTACTTTCTTGAAACCATATGTATCTTTTTAAGCTTTGTTATAACTTGTCACATATGACTAACAACTTTCAACAATATGTCTTATGTTAATAAGTTTAGAAAACATACAATTTTCTTATAAAACTTTCGGCTCATATGGATATATATCCATATATGTGTTTCGGTAAATACATACCTTTTCCAACTAGCATAAGGTATTTTAAAGCATGAATTTACTCACTTGTTTGGTTTAGTTACAAGAGTAAACATACTAGTGAACAACTTGGTGTTTAAATGCAAATGTAGTTAAATAAATATAAGTTTTAACAAGATAAGATTATACCTCCTAATGTCTAAGAATTGAGGGAGTTAGGGGCCTTATACAACCTTAGTTATGCTCCTTGTACCCCTAATGATCCCTTGGAAGTTTATGGTTGTTATTAGTGACTAGGGAGTGGGGTGGTGGTGGTGTTGGCCGTACGTGGTGGTGGTGTTTCGGCGGTGGTGTGATGGTGGTGTGAGCCGATAGGGGAGAGGGAGAGAGGTAGGGAGGTGGTGTGTTCATCTCAAGTGATCCTAAGTCTCATTTATATAGTGCAAGAGCTATGTTATTTTGGGTAAGTCAACTCTCCTTGGGTGTATAGGCAAAGGAATATTTCCATAATAGTGTAAGTCTTGGATTGTGGGAGATTTATGGACTTAATGTATGCATGTCTTACTTGGGGGTTGTGGGCCGAAAATTAGAGGGTGTTGGGAGGCTATAGGGTTTGGTCAACTCACTAATATTTGATGTAAGATAATCATGGTGTTTGCTAGATTAAGGATGTCCTACGATGGATATGGTAGGGTCTTGCATGGAATATGTGTTGGATGGCAAATGTAGTAAGTCAACATTATGTTTTCTTAAGTGTTATAAGATGCTTTCCATTTTGGTGTAAGGACTAGTTCATGTGTTGGATGGATCTTGGTGGAAGATTGTGTAGGCTAGTTAAGGTAAGCCATCATATTTTGTTCAAAGTCTCATTTCCTTGTTGGTGAAAGTAGTTATCAAGAATCTTAGTGTTTTGTGTAGTGTGTATGTGTGTGTGTGTGTGTCGATATGTATGTATGTATGTATGGATGGGTATTTGTGGCAAGTCAAATGTTCATGGGTTGGATAAGTGTTAATGGTATACCAAATATGTGGGAATCTAGTTGAAATGATGGATCATTAAGGTGTATGAGTTCAAACATTGGGAAGCACATACACACATGTATATGTGTGTGCCGTCGTGTATATGTATGTATATACATATATTTTCTTTTTTGAACCTTTTAATTCATGTCTTGTATAACTGTATGGCCACATATTATAATTTGATGCTAAGTATAATCTTTGTATAAGTCTATGTAATACAAAATTATATGTAATTGTGTGCACAATATATATATATATATATATATATATATATATATATACTTTTTAACTAGTTGTCTTACTAGTAGTTTATGGATATTGTGTTCGGATAATCCTCGTGCATGGATATTGTTTGATTCTGTTCTTGATTGTATCATAATTTTGTATTATGTTCCATTGTACGAATTCCCAAACTAGGGTTTTGGTGTGATCTCTCTATAGTTCATTAGGAACTTATACGACTAGTCATGAAATTGTTCTTACTAGTGAACCTAATGCTAGACTGTAAGCATCGAAATTGACTTGTTGGAACCCTGTATGGCCCAAATGTAATGAAACATGTAAAATGAAATGTCATGCATAAGGTATATGTGTGGTCAAGTGTACAGATATGACCTGTGATTTCGATGGGTGTCACATTCTCCCCCTGTTTGAGGAATTTCGTCCGCGAAATTTTTGGTGTTGGTCATCTTGTAGAGACGAAATTTGACACGAAAACATGATTATACGATCATACAAGTTACAAAACCAGGTGCGGAAACCCTAGCTTTGAACAAACTGATGTAAACTCAAATCAAAACACAATCAAAGTCATTTTCAATACTTTTCATAGATTAACTCTTTCAAAAATCTGATTACAATGTCTATTCAGTTAATCTAACACACACACAAATTCTCTCAAACCTCTCTGGAACAACACCTGATAACACACACACCTAATGACTTGCTTAAACTTACAAAATCACAAAATCTATATATAGGACCTGCACGTTCGCCCAGTTTGACTGGTCGAATGTGAGGCTTTTCCACATTCGCCCACATGCTGTGGTCGAATGTGTTCTTCAGTGTAGTCCAGTTCTAGATTCGTCCACTTCAAATCTACCTTCGCCCACTTGCTTTTCACCTTCGCCCATATCATCCTTCATTCGCCCCATCAGCCTATTCTAACATATGTTAACTATCTAATCATTAGTCGCAAAACGCATCTACAAACTCCCCCTCGACTATTGATTAGATCGTTTTCTGTCTTCGTCCATGGCTTTGTTCAGCAACTTGATTCTGAGCTGTTTCTTTTGCTCTGTCGTCATCTCAGGCTCTAATTTTCTCTTCACAGGCTTTGACACGTTAGCCATTTTCACCATCTTGCCAAGTTTACCTTCCAAACTACTACCAGCATTTATGTCATAAGCAAAGCAAACACCAACAACTTGTGTGTATTTCTTTGCTTGATCTGCATCGTTCGGCTCATGATGAATCAGATTATAAAAGAGCATGATGATGTCTTCGAAGGTGCAATTTATCAACCACATAGGATCAAATACATGCACATGCTTGTATTTATCCTTTCCATCTCTCAACACAATCACCGCTTCTGCTTTCCTCCAATCATAATACCAGAAAATGAAGTCAGCACTGAAGTGTTGAGGCATAGGCATCAAAGGTATCTTTCTCATCACTTCAGGTGCCTTATAAATCAAAGTAACCCGTTTCAGCTTGGTTCTGGGATCAATATCCCTGTGAACTTTCCTCCGGGGATATTGTGGTTTGAATCTGTTCCATCTAGTTCTGCTTTCCCAAACCAGCTTGTCTGCACACCAACCGACATGAGTGTTATTCACTGAAGCACCCGACATAGGGAATCTGCATAAATCTCTAACCGCCCAGTACGGTAGAGTCAGCAAGTCAATGAATCTGTAGAAGTACAAGATTCCTGATTCCCACTTAGCAGCTAGACACTTCAGCCTGCCTAAGTATGTCCACCCGAGAGCTCTACCTCTGAACTTATCATTATGAAATCTGTAAAAGTTTCCTTGAGCTTCAGGCTTCGGTCGGTTTTCATCCATCAATCTTAACTTCTTCAAATAATTCTTCAATTCATCAGACTTATTTGAAGATTCAGGCATATCAGCTCCAAATACTTTTTCTACAAACTCAGCACTTCTCTTCTTTGCCTTTTTCTTCGCAGACGTATTAGGAATCTCAGTAAAGTCAGGAAACACCAAATCTTCATCCGTTTGTCTGAAGTATTGTGGGTATTCCTCATGAGTTATATCTTCTATTTCAACTTCTTCAAACTCAGGGGTATCTTTATCATCAGAGTGACTTCCAATATCCTTTTCAGGAATATGTGGAATCGACTCATCAACAATAAACTCTTCAAATGTTTTCCCTACCCTCTGTGCAAGCCCATCCAAGATCTCCTTTGCCACAGATGCAGGTACTTCCCCTTCTTCAAGATCAGGATCGTTATATTCCAATTCATATCGCATATCATCAGTTTGGAATATTTCAGCAAAACGACCTGTGAACTCAATGGTCCATTCTCTTCTTTCTAACATGTCCTTATAGACTTGTTTAGCATCGTCAGTCAAGGACCTCACCTTCTCATTCCAGAACACAGTCTCATCCGAATCAACATTCTCACTTTTCTTCTTCGAACTTGACTCACCAGTGTCTTTCTTCTTCTTTGAAGGTGGTCTTTTCTCAAATGTAAACTTTGAAGTGTCGTCTCCTCCATCATTATCATCACTACTACTCTCATCCTCCTTCTGACTTCCCGAACCCTCAGCATCATCATCATCATCATTATTATCATCATCTCCATCATCACTCTTTTCCGATTCTTCATCCTCATCATCATCATCTTCTTTATCAGATTCAGACGGTTCAAAATCAACCTGTTCAACTTCTTTCTCTTTGTCTTCCTCACCCTCCTTCAGCTTGGGTGCAACATTATACAGGTTGTCTATCAGTTCACTAAGGCGTTTGTTCTCAGCCTTCAACTCTTTATTATCTTCTTTAATCGCCTTGTACCTGTTTTTGTTTCTCAAACACTTTCCTTCAAGCTTCTTGTTCTTTGCTTCTAGCTTCTTCACTTCCTCGTCTATCTCATCTTGATTAGACTTAGAAGCTACTACGATCTGAAGCATCTTTTCTTCATTCAGCTTGAACTTGGCAATTTCAGCTTGCTGAGCCACTAACATCTTCATCATGTCGTCCATTTTCTTGTTCACTTGTTTCATAACATCGTCATCCACAGTGACTTTCTTTGACTTGGACTTTGACTTTGATGGCTCAATTTCAGTTTCTTTTTCTTTCTGAGGCTTTGTAAACATGTTAAGAACATTATCCAGTGCTATATTGAATTGATCTACTGGTAATTTTGTTGCCTCTACAGTCTTTTGTTTCTTTGTGGCTGGTGAAGATTGTTTTGATGATGTTCCAGCTTCAGGTAATCTCTTCCCTCTCAAGAGTTGTGCTAACTCTTTCTCTCTAAGTTGCTTTGAACTTGTTTTCTTGGCCATGGTTTTGTGTTTGGGCTTGGGCAAGTTAACTACTACAGTTTCACCTTCGTTCAACTCGTCCAAATTCACAGTTAACCCTTCATCTTCAGCACTAACAGTCTGCTTGCTCTTCTTAGCTTCTTCAATAGATCTGTTTAGTGATTCAGACTCACCAACCAAAGTGGCCTTTTGTTTGGTGGTCCGGACATTTTCAGCATCCGAATCCCATTGTTCTTCAGTCTCTGTCTCCTCTGAATCTACAGACTCTTCATCCACCAAACTTGTACCTTTCTTTGCAGTAGATTTCTTTCTCACAGCTTGTTGTTTTGAACTTCCCTGGTCAGTCTTTCCTTTGCCCTTCCCTTTGGCTCCAGGATTGACTACTTGTCTTTTCCTCTTAGTACTTGCATCAGCGTATACTAAAGGATCATCGTTGTCACTATCACTATCAGGATGCCTTGCTGTGTTCTTTCCAGGATCCATGTAATCCTCTCTAGCCAAGGCTCCAAACAACCTCCTGTAAGGTGGTCTCTCATTATCAGGCACACCTTTGTAACCTTTCATTCTCACCAACGTTCTAATATTCATGTGATCCATAGCAAGTATCTGTGTTGGATCCTTCTTCAGGTTAGGATACTTGTGATCAAAGATCATCATCAGAAATCTAGGGTATAGCATGAAATATTTCTTCTTCAAACCCTTCAGCATCTCCAGCATATGATCCAATATCATCCCAGCAACATTAAATGGTTTGTTGAGAGTCAACGCAACCATTAATGAACTCAAACTCTTCCTCATCACGTCATAACCTCCACTAACACATCCAAATACATGTATGATGACGTGAGCAAAATACTTAAACTGCACGCTCAGTTTCCCCTTGTACATTGAACCATCAGTGATCGGTCCTTTGTATTTCATTCTAAGGAAACAGGCTTTCTGCTCAGTCCACGATAATTCTCTTGGATCCTCACTAACTTCAAATTTGATCTGGAGAGCTTCTCTGATGTCTGCTTCAGTAATGAACATCTCCATTCCTTGAATCTTGCTTCTGATAACTGTCTGATTATCAAAGTAATCATACTTCGCGTTGTTGTAGAAATCCTCAACTATATCCTTGTAGATAATAGTTGGTGTAGCCAAAGCATAAACCACTCTGCATCTCTTCAGAAATTTGATTATCTCTGTAAACTCCACGTTCTTCTCCACATCTCCCAGATATGCACAACAGTTATGATTCTTCTCAAACGGCCATTTACTGCCGCTTGATGATTCACCTTCTTGAACAGGTTCTGGGACAGGGTCAGGAACAGCAGTCTCAACAGGAATCTCTATATTCTCTTGTTCTTCAGCCATCTGAAACATAAAATCAAAAACAAAAGTCAAAACACGAAATCGTCAAAATTCAAAATTTTGGTTTTTGGAATTCCACATTCGCCCAAAATAATCTGGTCGAATGTAGTTAATTATGGTCGAATGTACAAAACTTAGGCCGAATGTGGAATGGTTCTGATTAGAAAATCACATTCGCCCATGTTTGAGTTCCTTCGTCCATTCTTGTTCCACCTTCGTCCAAACAGTAACCCGAAGGTGCAACATGTTCTTACCCAAAATTTAAAAAATTTTCAAACATGATTTTAACACTTTGTTTTGATTCATTTATAGTCTAATATGTCCGAATAGCATTCGTGCACAATCAATTGTCCTTAATTTTCAATTTTCATCAGTTTTAAATAAGAATTAGGGTTTTATCAACTCAAACAATCGATTAACCCACTAATTGAAGTTGTAATCCTAATTCTTTGATTTCTCTCCCCCTAAAACTGATGAGGATTGAAACGCAATCAAAAACAAGCATCAAGAAACATCCTATAATCACACATTAAGAAACCCTAGACGCGAATAGAAAAACAATGATTCTGGTCTCGTTTCTTCATCAATACCTGTAATTTTGGTATGGAAATGATCAGTGGATTACAAGGAATAAAACGCACAATCAAAAGAATCAAAAGCAACAAGGTCTGGTTATTGAAGAAATTTTGAAAAATTTTTGAATGAGTTGGTCGAACCTGATCTGGCTATATAAAGAGGTCCACATTCGCCCGGTTAGAATGGACGAACGTAAGAGGTTTCCACCTTCGCCCCAACTTAATGGCACGAAGGTAAAACTGTGTCACCCGAAAGTGGATTTGGATTTAAAATCCCACATTCGCCCATTTTCTCCTGCCCGAATGTAGATAATTTTCCACATTCGACCCATTTAAGGGGCGAATGTGAAATGGAAAATTTTAAAAATTTTGCCAAATCACGAATTCGAATCCCGTTCAACATTTTTCAATCCGTTAAGCTTCCAAAACACAAATTTGCACTTTTAGAATAATACAAAGCCCAGATGGTGTTGTCAAATCTCAGAAATTGACTATCAAGCATCCCCGGTTATCAAAAATAAAGCAGAAATGCAAAAATTTTGGATTTTTCTGAAATTTTATCAAAACACACCTAAAATCTTTTTGGATTTTGTATCTTTTTGACAATAAAAGTAAATTGCAACAAAATAAAATGCAGCAAAGTAAATGAAAGCATTAAACTTTTTGTGAAATCCGGTCAGAGGATCATATCAGTTTTCTGAGAAATCTGATCACAGCGTTGATCTTTTTGTTTAATATTATCATTAGAAACTGTATGTGACACGGCAATTGCTGATATTGTGGTCCACGTAAGCTCACATGCAGACAATTACGCAATGCTTTAAAATGATACGAGTTAAGTGTATTAGACTAACACGATGTGGTGCCCACACACACGACATACTCCCGTATCAAGTAATTGCACAAAGCTTCGTCGTAACGCGTGATTATGCCAGAGTTATCCGTAAAAGTTACAGAGTATATAGCATAGAGGTGTACAGGTCAGCAATTGAATGCAGCAGAGTAACATGTGCGTATACACTAGGTTGAGGCTGATATTAATCACTGATTTGCATCAGATAATCAATACGATGTAATAATGATCTTTGATCAATTAAAACATAAAAGTTCCTCAATTCGGTAACTTCCGGTTTTGGCAATTAAGCTCTTTTAGCAAATATTCTGATAAAACTAGGTCCGTAAATCAATACGACAAAAGTTTATCAGAATATCCCGGATAACCATAACATAACGACCCGAAACCTCAGATTTTGGCAATCCTATCAAACGAAATTACGGTACTAAGACCATATGCCCATGAGGTGTTCAGCCACGAACGCGTAGTTCGTTATGTTTGTATCACTAATGCACGCAATATTTAGTCTACGAAGCCTATCAGCATATCACACGTAGTCAACACACGCCTCATAAACTATACAATTCTTTAGCCTGTGTCAGATCCCCACTGATGTACTATCATTTCCTCTGTTTACCAGGAAATCATTTTTGATTTTCTAATTTTTAGGTCTTTTTGAATTTTATAATGTTTTTGGTTTTTCTGATAAAATGACTCCCCCTAAAATAAAGAACATATTTTTGGGATTTTTGATTTTTCTGAAAAACAATAAAAACAAAAATTTGAAAGAAACAATCCACTCGAAAGCATCAACTTCTTTGAGGATTAAACAATCCCCTCGAAAGCATCAACTTCTTTGAGGATTACGATAGTAAAGAGAAATTCCCAATTAGCAAAGAGAAATTCCCAATTAGCAAAATATAAAAACTAAAAACTAAAAAGCGATAAACCGAGGTGCCGATTAGTCCTGTTTTTCCTTTATATTGTTTACTTTTAAAAGATATTCAAAGCGTGAACGGTCAAAAGCTTTAGTAAACAGATCTGCACGTTGGTAGTCAGTGTAAATTTTGATCATATCGATCAATTCCTTAGCGTAACAATCTCGGATAAAATGATATTTGATCCGGATGTGTTTTGCTTTAGAATGATTTTCCGAATTTTTAGTTAATGCAATAGCGGCTTCGTTGTCACAGTAAATAGGAGTTTTAAGAAACTGCAAACCGTAATCCACCATTTGTTGTTGAATCCAGAGTACTTGCGAACAGCAACTCGAGGCTGCAATGTACTCGGCTTCACAGGTAGATTGTGCTACGGAAGTCTGTTTCTTGCATTGCCAGGTGATTAACCTGCTCCCGAAAAACTGGCAACCAGCTGTAGTAGATTTGCTATCTTTGTCACAGCCGCCCCAATCTGCATCACTAAAAGATATGAAATCAAAATTATCATCATTAGGGTACCAAAGTCCTTTTGAGGGACAACCCTTCAGATATCTAAGGATACGCTTGACCGCCGTCAGATGACTTTGTTTCGGCTTCGATTGATAACGGGCACAGAGACACGTTGCGTACATAATATCTGGTCGAGACGCCGTCAAATACATCAGAGATCCGATGATTGCTCTGTATGTAAATGGGTCCGTCAGCTCCCCCTTAGCGTCCACTCCAATCCCGTGATTGGGTTGAATCGGGGTATCCATCGGCTTTGAGTCCTCCATCTGGAACCGGCTCAAGATGTCGGAGACATATTTCGTCTGGTGAATGAAGATCCCGTCGGGTCTTTGGTCCACTTGCAAGCCTAGGAAAAACTGCATCTCCCCCATTGCGCTCATTTCGAACTTTTCCTGCATGACAGTTTCGAACTCCCTGCATAAAAGCTCGTTAGTTGAACCAAATATTATATCATCAACGTATATCTGCACTAGAAGCAAATCATCTCCCGTCTTCTTCGTAAAGAGGGTGCAATCGACGAGGCCGCGCTTAAATCCTTTGGTGATGAGGTATGTACTTAGCTCCTCGTACCACTGCCTCGGAGCCTGGTGCAAGCCATATAGAGCTTTGTTCAGCACGTAGACCTTATCCCGGTGGATTGGGTCCTCAAAGCCTGGTGGCTGCCCGACATAAACCTCTTCCTTGACTTTCCCGTACAGAAATGCACTTTTAACGTCCATTTGATAAACTTTGAATTTCTTGTATGAAGCAAACGCGAGGAACATCCGAATAGCTTCGATTCGTGCTACCGGTGCATAGATTTCGTTATAATCAATCCCTTCGATTTGATGGAAACCCTGCACGACCAATCTGGCTTTGTTACGAACAATAACCCCACGATCATCCTTCTTACACTTAAACACCCATTTGGTGCCAATCTTCTTCCTATCCGGCGGCAAATCCGTGAGCGTCCAAACTCCCAATTTCTGGAATTGTAATAACTCCTCCTGCATAGCTTCCACCCAGGCATCATCCTTCAAAGCGTCCTTGTATGTCCTTGGCTCTACCTGCGACACATAACACGCAAACGACCAATCATTTTGACTACCAGATTGTTGAATTTTGGCATATAAAGCTAAAGCACCAAAACTCTCTGGCGAATTAACGCTTTTAAGCTGCCCTCTGGTCATAACACTGCTTCCAGGATCACCGATAACTTGCTCCAGCGGGTGAATACGATGAATCCGAGATTCCGGATAATCAGGTACTTGCACTCCCGTCTGAACAGTCAAGTTCTCTACAGCATCCAGATCATGACCCGTGTTTGATGATGAAGCTACATCTGATGTTGGAGTTGGGTTCACTGGCGGTGCCTCTGGTTCTTCAGCTTGTTCAAGAATAGCTTCTTCAAATTGTTCATCTTCAGATTCTGAAGTGTCTAATGAAGTTGAAGCCTCTTGAAACACTTCTTCTTCTTGTATAGGAGCATTGGTATCATTAGAAGCTGGTAGGGGGTTCACGGTGATCGGACGCACCAACGGTGAAGTTGTTGCATTTTCACACTCATAAAGTAATCGAATAACAGCTTCTTCAACCAAGCTATCTAGATTGAATGATTCAAAGAAATCTTTGTAATCAAACATCCAATCAGGACCCGTGCCTTGAATATTTTGAGTATATCGTTGAACTTCCACGTTTGCCCAGTCTTCCACACGACGAGTTCGCTTGTTGTATACCCGTTTGAGCGGGGTTGCATATCCAACAAAATAACCCTCCTCGGCTTTAGGACTAAACTTCTCGCTTGGATTCAACATAGTACATGGCGCCCCAAAAGGTTCTAGATACTCTAAGTTCGGCTTTCTTCGGTGTAACAGTTCATAAGATGTTTTACCAAACTTCTTCACTGTCAGAACCCGATTAAGTGTGTAATTTGCTGCATAAATCGCCTCGTTCCAGAACATTACTGGAAGATTTGAATCAGCAAGCATTGTTCTAGCCGCTTCAATTAGAGTCCTATTCTTTCGTTCAGCAACACCGTTCTGTTGTGGGGTGTACGGAGCCGAATATTCATGATGTATCCCTTTGTTTTCACAAAGTTCATCCATCTTGGCATTTTTGAACTCCGTCCCATTGTCACTCCGAATTCTCTTTATCTTCACATTGTAGAGATTCTCCAATCGAGTGAACAGAACTTTTAGATTGATAAATGTGTCGCTTTTATTCTGCAAACACATCACCCATGAAAATCTTGAGTAATCGTCTGTGACGACTAAACAATAAAGTTCTCCAAGATGACTTTTGCGCTTGACCGGTCCGAAAAGATCCATGTGCAATCGCTCAAGTGGCATCTCAACAGAGTTAACCTTTTTCACTTTGTGGGACTGTTTGTGTTGCTTCCCCTTTTTGCAACTCACGCACTTGTCATTTAAATGGAAATGTTTCACGTTTACTCCATCAACAAGCCCATTTCTCACAAGTTGGTTCATTTTCCTCAGATGAATGTGCCCCATTCTTCGGTGCCACATTATCGATTCCTTTTCTGTCGCCTTGGACAAAAAGCATGTTATTTGCCCCTGTGATGTCATCGCCTTGGACATATCAAGAATGTATAGATTGTTGACGCGAGGTGCTTTCAACATTATCCACTCTTTAGGAATTGTAAAGCCCGGTTTCAGAATATAGCAGGATTTGTCATCAAAATGCACAGTAAATTGCTTATCACATATTTGACTGACACTCAACAGATTATAATCGATCTGCTTCACATACGAAATCCGCTCGAAACTCACTATCCCATTGCTCACACTTCCTTCCATTGTGATATATCCTCCTTTATTTCCCGCGAAAGCTACATACCCTCCATTGATGTTCTTCACATCGAACAGCAACGCAAGATCCCCTGTCATGTGGCCTGAAGCTCCACTATCAACAATCCAAAGACTGCTAATAGGGCCAGCTGAAGCTCCCTGCACACAAAAAGTAAATCATTTAGTTCTTTCGGGGGACCCAAGCCTGAGTCTTGGGTCTTTGAACATCAGGTTTCAAAGTAACATTTTCACAAACATTTTCAACAACTTTTTGATCAATCTTTTTCTGATTGTTCAAAACAGTTTCCTTTTTCTCATTAACTCTTGAAGTTGAGGCTCCTGGAGTACCATTGGGTGACCAAGATTGTTCAGACCTTTTCAAAATACGAATCTGAGACTTTGGGTTCTCAGTTGGTTTCTGAACATTGTTAGCAAATGTAACTCTCTTGGTAACCTTATCTGATTTAACAGACTTAGGTCCAACATTTGATTTGACAATCGGTTTTGGTGGAACCTTTTGCCTATCAACTGTTGCGTTCACCACAGGCTTCCTCCATGAGTGTTCCATAGCAATCCGATTCCTTCGATCATAATGCATTGGACGAGTGTTCCTCATTTGTTGAAAATTGTTATGATTATAAAACGGTTGTGGTTGTTGAGGAACAACTCTCCTATGTGGTGGCACATAGTGATCAATTGGTTTTCGCATGGAATTCCTCACTTCCACTTCGTGCCTTTTGTGCCTTACATATGGGCACTGAGCAAGTAAATGCCCACGTTCCCCACACTTAAAGCACGCACGGTACTCTTCAAAAACATTCGGAGCATTTGGTTGAGCAAATGATCTAACAGGGTATTGATCATTGTACTGTTGCTTCCTTAAACTCTCAGGGAGTGGCCCTTTTGAGTAAGTAGGCTCATTAAAACCATTAGCTCTGTTTTTGGGTCGAACAAACTCTGTGACATGGACCTTTTGTTCTTGAGGAACATCCAAATACAACTTCTTTAACAAAGCTGGTGGAATCTCATTTGTTCTCTCATGTTTTGGGAACCAAATGGTGCTTTCTTGCCAAATCTTTTCTATTTTAGCATAATTGGCATTTTTTATTGGAAAGTCCTCGTCAGAGATGATTTTATCGGATCCTTCCATCCGATAGAACACCTTGACAGGTTTGTCACATTGTTCGTTCTTTGCATTCTTTTCAAGATCTTTCTTAACCACATTAAGATCTTTCTTCACCACATTCTTTTCAGACTTCTTTTCACAATGAACATTTTTCATTGGAATCACAATCTGAGATGGTGAAACTGGTTCATTTGTAATGATGTGATTTTCTTTTGGAATTTCACATGCATTAACAGTTTGATTACAACCAGTATCATCACTCTCAGTGTCTGAATTTACACTCTCAGCAGTAACACCCTCATCATTGATACCTAAAATCGGTCTAACATCGGAATTTGGATCTCCAATACTTGAAGTATTAGATTCATTTTCCGATGCTGAATCAGATTTTACCGAACTCTCCGGTGTCACTTGATGACAGTTATGGTTTTCAAAGAGAACCGGAGATGGTACAGCCCGATAATTGGTGGTATTATCATCAATGATATGGTCTACCACATAAGCAATATGCTTATAGCTTTCCAGCTTTTTGTTTACTTTCTCAGCAAAGCATTTGATGGCGGCCATTTCCAACTTGTTGTTTTCAATTTCATTTATATAGTTGTTAATTGCCAATTGTTTTAAAGACAAAGTATTTTTCAAGTCGGAAATGTCCTTTTTATAGCCATCTAATACTTTGTTAAAAGCATTCAACTCTTTGCAAGTAGATTGACTGTTCATGATAGCACTATCACGTTGAACACGGAGTTGTTTATTCTCCTCAGTCAATCTATCACAAGTACCACAATATTTGTCACTTGTAACATCAGTGCTACATTCAGAACTTACAGGTTTTGGTGGATCAGTCATGGCCATCAATGCGAAATGAGCTTCCTTTCCTGCAAAGAATCTGGAATAATCAATCTTTGTGAAAGCATCATCTGCAATGCACGACTTCCTTGTCATCAGAAAATCCGCTTCTGCTAGCAACTGATCGATGTCTTCATCCAGAGAATTAACACTTACTTCTGTATCCGATTCACTGTCTGAATCAGAATAAACCGATTCACACTCCTCAGGAACATCAGAAACAGTATCAATCACAACTCCAGAATTTGTCTCTTCAGCTTTAACCTCAACATTGACCTCAGCATTAACCTTAACAGGTTCAGTCTCCACATCCATCTCAGCCTCAGACTCATCACTTTCAACCTCAGTTTCTACCTTCTCCTCCACCATCACTGAATCTTCAATGTCAACCTGATATGCAACACAAGCCACATTGCCCCCAGTAGTGATTTCCTCAACACCTATCTGTATACTCGACCAGTCAAACCTCTCATCTTGTTGAGTCACCAATGCTTGATTGGTATTCTGTTGTTGTTCATTTGGTGTAGTGATTGGTATGACTGTTCGGTTAGCATTGTTTGGTGTTTGGTTTTGTGTCTGGTTTGGTGTGTTTGGTTGTCTATTTTGGTTGTTATTAAAGTTGTTTTGACGGTTTTGGTAGTTGTTGTTGTTGTTTTGGTAAGAAACTTGGTTTTGGTTTTGTTGTTGACGGTTCTGATAGGTGGCATTGAATGGATTCCTATTGCCTTGTTTTGGTGGTTGGGTACATTCTCTTTTAAAGTGACCTTTCCCTCCACAGTTAAAACAAGTCACTTTCTCCTTATTGAACCCGTAGGTTGTATTAGGAGAAGTTCCCATAAACTCCGTTGCTCTTCTCATTATGCTCGCAAAGGCCCACTGGATATCAATGAGTTCCATCTCTTCCTTGTCAATCTGTGCGTAGTCTTCATTGGTCAAGTTGTTATTCCCAATTTGACTAGCAACTAATCCATTGTAGGATGAGACCATTGCAGAGACTAATGCAATGTGTTGCTGAGCAACTTCAACTGTCACATTACCAAGGTTAGATGTCTCCAAAACCACCGTTTGTTGGTTAGGTTGGTTCATTGGTTGTTGTTGAGATTGACTAGCAGTATAGAAAGCTGCTTGTTGCTTTGGGGAGAATGGTGGAATGTATGAATAGTTGTATGGTTGTTGTGGTGGTGGTTGTGAAAAGGATGAAGTTTGTTGATGGTAGTTCATGGTAGGTGATTCCAAAACATTGGATATACATGCAACATGTGGTGTAACTAGCCCTCCTGAGCTTGTACTAGCTGGAACTGAAGATCCTCCAAAGTATAAGTTGGGATTCTGAGGAATCTGTGCTCTTCTAGCTTTCCTCTTCTCTTCCAATTCTTTGTTTTCCAGCTTCTCAATGAACTCTTGAATAGACCAGTATTGATAAGCATCCTTCTCCTTCAGAACTTCCACATGCTGATCCCAGTTTGGTGGTAATGCATCTGCAAACTTGTCCACCTGCTTTGCCATAGGAATCTGTATACCATAGCTAGACAATTCAGATAACAAATGATTATATCTAGGAGTTAGTTCTTTCAAAGTTTCATTTCCAATATAAGAAAAATTCTCAAACTCCTTTATAAGTTCTTCCACCCTCAAACTTCTAGTCTTCTCATTCCCATCATGCTTCCTTTTAAGCATTTCCCATAGTGCCTTAGATGTTGTGCAAGTCCATGTTGTGCAAGTCCCAAACTGATGCAAAAGATCATTTGTGATTGCCTGTGTTAATTGGGAAAACGCCTTCTTTTCCACAGCAAACTTCTTTTTCTCATCCTCAGCCATGCTCTCCAATGGCACTGGTTCACCTGTGTTCTCCAAAACTGGTGGTGTGTAACCTTTAGCAATCATGTTCCATGCTTCAGCACCTTCCACTCCCATGCCTTCCAAATGTATCTTGAACTTTTTCTGCCACTGATTGTATTCTTGAATCTCCATAAGTTTTGGTGGCCGATTCCCGCTTCCTGAAGACAAATCATTAATCAGTGTGGAAATAGCATTTGAAGTTTGAGTGTTTACCACCGCAGCTGCTACTCCCCAGTAGTCAGATTGTGGTGCTGGAGGTGCACTTTGAGTCATGTAGTTAACCGGCTGCGAAGACTGTGTGCTCGTCTTCTGTGCTGCCACTGTCCATGGGTCCATCACCTGCTGTTGTGGTTGTGTAGTTGCTGGTGTCGGAGTAGTCTGAAAGTTCCACATGATCACGAACTTTGAGAAAATTCAACACTTAGAAAATTTTCCAAAAACACTAGTCTAGGTTCGCCCAAATGAACTTCAGGTTCGTCCCTTTCTTCTTCAGGTTCGCCCAGAAATGCTCTCCCGAATGTAAAATCTCACCAGAAAGTAAAAACACACTAACACTTTTCACGTTCGCCCAAAAAGTTTCAGGTTCGCTCGTTTTGGTTCCAGGTTCGCCCGTACGATCTCCCGAATGTGAAAAATGTGACCCGAATGTGAAATATTCAACAGAAAAATTCTACGTTCGTCCAAAAATTCCTAGGTTCGCCCAGAAATACACTCAGGTTCGACCAGAAACTCACACCTTCGACCAAAACACTCCAGGTTCGCCCATTTTATGTTTTTGAAAAACGGTTACACTTTGAAAAACGGTTATTTTGATCTCTGATTTTCAAAAGTTTGTGAATTTGATTGATCTTGATCAGGTTTTGCTTCGGAGATGATTTGGAACAACTTTAATACTTGGAATTTTGAATTTTAACCACAAAATCAACTCTAATTCTTTCAAAAACACTCAAAAACCATTTTTATGCAAAAACAGATGTGAATTGATGAAAATAATATCCAAATCAGCTCTGAGTTTATCAATTTGTTGTTGTATGATCTTCTATGCTCTGATACCACTTTGTAGAGACGAAATTTGACACGAAAACAGGATTATACGATCATACAAGTTACAAAACCAGGTGCGGAAACCCTAGCTTTGAACAAACTGATGTAAACTCAAATCAAAACACAATCAAAGTCATTTTCAATACTTTTCATAGATTAACTCTTTCAAAAATCTGATTACAATGTCTATTCAGTTAATCTAACACACACACAAATTCTCTCAAACCTCTCTGGAACAACACCTGATAACACACACACCTAATGACTTGCTTAAACTTACAAAATCACAAAATCTATATATAGGACCTGCACGTTCGCCCAGTTTGACTGGTCGAATGTGAGGCTTTTCCACATTCGCCCACATGCTGTGGTCGAATGTGTTCTTCAGTGTAGTCCAGTTCTAGATTCGTCCACTTCAAATCTACCTTCGCCCACTTGCTTTTCACCTTCGCCCATATCATCCTTCATTCGCCCCATCAGCCTATTCTAACACATGTTAACTATCTAATCATTAGTCGCAAAACGCATCTACACATCTGAACTGTGGGTCTCCTGAAAGAGATGTGGGTACTTGCGTTTCATTTGGTCCTCACACTTCCAAGTGTACTCGGGTCCGCGTTTGGAATTCCAATGTACCTTGACCAATTTGGCTTGACTGCGGCGAAGTTTCTGAATCTTCCGCTCTGTTATCTCTAGTGGCTCTTCTATGAAATGAAGTTGCTTGTCAATATGGATCTCCTCTGGAGGGATGATCAATGACTCGTCAGGAAGACACTTTTTGAGATTCGAAACGTGAAACGTGTCATGCACTCCACTGAGTTTTTCGGGCAGCTTGAGTTTGTACGCAACTGGTCCGATTCGTGCAAGAATCTCAAATGGACCTATGTATCTGGGATTGAGCTTCCCACATTTTCCAAACCTGTGTACTCCTTTCCATGGAGATACTTTGAGCAAAACTCTGTCACCCACTTGAAACTCTAAGGGTTTACGCCTCTGGTCTGCATAACTCTTTTGCCTGTCCCTGGCAGCTTTCAGCCTGTCTCTGATCTTGGTCTCCTGAAAGAGATGTGGGTACTTGCGTTTCATTTGGTCCTCACGCTTCCAAGTGTACTCGGGTCCGCGTTTGGAATTCCAATGTACCTTGACCAATTTGGCTTGACTGCGGCGAAGTTTCTGAATCTTCCGCTCAGTTATCTCTAGTGGCTCTTCTATGAAATGAAGTTGCTTGTCAATATGGATCTCCTCTGGAGGGATGATCAATGACTCGTCAGGAAGACACTTTTTGAGATTCGAAACGTGAAACGTCTCATGCAGTCCACTGAGTTTTTCGGGCAGCTTGAGTTTGTACGCAACTGGTCCGATTCGTGCAAGAATCTCAAATGGACCTATGTATCTGGGATTGAGCTTCCCACATTTTCCAAACCTGTGTACTCCTTTCCATGGAGATACTTTGAGCAAAACTCTGTCACCCACTTGAAACTCTAAGGGTTTATGCCTCTGGTCTGCATAACTCTTTTGCCTGTCCCTGGCAGCTTTCAGCCTGTCTCTGATCTGAAAAATCTTGTCAGTCATCTCCTGAATGAGCTCGGGACCTGTCATCTGCTTGTCCCCTACTTCTGCCCAACAAACAGGGATCGACACTTGCGTCCATACAACGCTTCAAAAGGTGCTGCTTTGATACTAGTGTGATAACTGTTGTTGTAAGAGAATTCGATCAACGGTAGATGTGAATCCCAATTCCCTCCAAAATCAATTACACACGCTCGAAGCATATCCTCTAGTGTCTGAATGGTCCTTTCGCTTTGTCCATCTGTCTGAGGATGGTAAGCGGTACTCAGGTCCAGACGGGAACCAAGGGCCTCCTGCAACGATTGCCAAAACCTTGCAGTGAAATCACTATCCTGATCGGAGATTATGGAGATAGGCACACCGTGTCTCGACACGATTTCATTGATGTATATCCTGGATAACTTCTCCGTCTTGTCTGTTTCCTTGATGGGCAAGAAATGCGAAGACTTTGTCAAACGATCGACAATCACCCAGATTGCATCATGACCACGAGGTGTCTTTGGCAATTTGGTAACGAAGTCCATGGAAATCTGTTCCCACTTCCAGACGGGAATCTCTGGTTGGTGAAGCATACCTAAAGGCTTCTGGTATTCTGCCTTGACCTTTGAACACGTTAGGCAACGTTTGACATAAGCAGCAATACAACCCTTAAGGTTAGGCCACCAATAGAACTCCTTGAGATCCTTGTACATCATATCCGCGCCGGGGTGAATAGAGTACTTGGACTTGTGGGCTTCATCCAGAACCAAATCACGCAAACCTCCATACAATGGAACCCATATTCTATTCAAGAAATATTTTGTCCCGTTAGGTTTTGTCTCCAACTGATCAACCTGACTGTATAGAGCTTCGTGACCGATGTTACTATCCTTGAGAGCTTCCTGTTGGGCCTGACGAATACGAGCAGTGAGATCGGTACGGATGGTCATGCCCAACGCACGAACACGCAACATTTTGGTACGTTCCTTTCGGCTTAATGCATCTGCTACGACATTTGCCTTTCATGGATGGTACTTAATTTCACAGTCATAGCCATTGAGTAGCTCAACCCATCGTCTTTGACGCATGTTCAGGTCCTTTTGGTCAAAGATATGTTGCAAGCTCTTGTGGTCAGTAAAGATAGTACACTTAGTCCCATAGAGGTAGTGTCTCCAAATCTTGAGTGCGAACACTACTGCACCTAACTCCAAATCATGCGTTGTGTAGTTTCGTTCGTGCAATTTGAGTTGGTGTGAGGCATAGGCAATAACCTTATTCCTCTGCATTAGGACATAACCGAGACCTTGGTGAGATGCATCACAATAGACCACAAAATCTTCCGTTCTTTCTGGCAATGAAAGAATCGGTGCGCTGCATAACTTGAGCTTCAAAAGCTAGAAAGCTGATTCCTGCTGATCTCCCCATTCGAATTTCTTGTCTTTTTGGGTCAAGACTGTTAGGGACTGTGCTATTTTTGAGAAATTCTCGATGAATCGCCTATAATAGCCAGCTAACCCTAGAAAATGTCGAACTTTGGCTGGATCAACATGTATACCTTTTTCATTCACAACGTGACCAAGGAAGTGAACTTCACGTATCCAGAATTCGCATTTGGACAGTTTGGCATACAGTTTCTCGCTTTTGATCAAATTGAGAATTTCCCTCAAATGCTGTTCGTGTTCTTCTTGGGTTCGTGAATAGACCAGAATGTCGTCAATGAACACAATCACAAACTTTTCGAGGTAAGGTTTACACTGCTGGTGCGTTTGTCAAACAGAACGACATTACTAGGAACTCAAAATGACCATACCGTGTCCTGAAGGCCGTCTTGGGAATATCCTTCTCATGGATACGCAACTGATGATATCCTGATCTCAAGTCAATCTTCGAGTAGAAACTCAAACCTTGCAATTGATCAAACAGATCATCGATCCTGGGAAGAGGATAACGGTTCTTCAGGGTAAGCTTGTTTAACTCTCTGTAATCGATGCACATGCGAAATGATCCATGCTTCTTCTTGACAAATAAGTCTGGAGCTAAACGGTAAGGCGAACGGGCTACGGGAGCGGCACCAAGAACTAGGTCAATAAGAAACTTGACTTGTCTTGGGGGTGGCAATCCTGGAAAATCTTCGGGAAAGCCTTCAGGATATTCCCTCACGATAGGGATGTCTTCGATTCTTCTCTGCTCCTCAGATTTCTTCTCGATCACGTGCGCCAAGAATGCAAAGTGGCCTTTCCGCAAACACTTCTGGGCTTTCATGCAAGATATGAGTCACAACGGAGTCTTCCGGAACTCCCCTGGAATAGACAAAACTTCTCCACTTGGCAACAGAACTCGAACTATCCTCGCAAAACAGGCGACTTTGGCTTGATTCTTCGACAACCAATCCATTCCAACTACGACGTCGAAACTTCTTAGCTCGATCGGCAAAAGGTCGATGCTGAACTCATGGTCTTCCAGCTTCAACGTACAATTCCTAACTACTTCTTCGGACTTAATTGTCTTACCATTGGCCAATTCTATCGAGTAATGGGTGTGCAACTTATTTGACTCTAATCAATGACTTGTTTAAAGTCGGTTGACACGAAACTCAAATCGGCACCGGTATCAAAAAGTGCAGAAGCAGCATGGTTGTTTACGAGAAACGTACCCGTGACAACGTTAGGATCCTCGCGCGCGTCATCTGCACCCATAAAAAACGCCCTGCCGCGAGCTTGACCTCTTAGCTTGGGGCAGTCCTTCTTGAAATGGTCAGTGGCTCCGTACTCAAAACAACCCGGTTTGTCGGTCTTGGCTCGGCACTGCACAGTGGGATGTCCCTTCCGCTTGCACTTCTCGCATCTGATGCTGTCACATGTCCCCACGTGATGGTACTTGCACTTGCTGCAAAATGGGTGGGGCCCGTTGTACGGCTTGTGAGTTTCAGTAGCGGTGGCAACAAAAACTTTTATGGTTTCGGGCTTCTTGTTGGAGTTACCTTCCGAACCTTTCCCCTTCCTGAAATGGGACCACTTGCGCTTATTTCCAGATCTTTCACTCTTGCCGGATTCCTTTTGGGTCAAGGAACCCATGCGGACTACGTCATCAGTGAGACTGTGAGCGAGAGTGACAGTGTGCTGAATGGAAGCTGGAGCCGGTGTGGTGACCATACTACGGATCTTAGGAGAAAGTCCCCAAGTGTGCCTCTCCACCCGCTTGTACTCAGGGGTAACCATGTGAGGAACCAAACGAGAAAGCTCATGAAATCGGGTGGTATAGGCAGCGATTTCCGCCCCGTTCATGGTCAGATTCCAGAATTTGGTTTTCAGTTTCTGTAGCTCACTTCGTGGGCAATACTTATCCATCAGCATGGTTTTCAGCTCAGTCCATGAGAGATTTTATGCAGCTTCACGACCCAAGGTCTGCACTTGTAGGTTCCACCATGTAAGCGCCTCATCCTGGAAGGTGTAAGTGACATACTTGATCTTTTGGTCCTCTAAGCAACCACTGATATCAAGTACGGACTTGGTTTTCTTGATCCAACGGACGATACCAATCGCTCCTTCTGAACCGCAGAAGTTCTAGGGCTTGCATGCCATGAAAGTTTTGTAGGAACACCCACGCATGGTATTCTCTACTTCTGCGGTGTCAAAACGAATGGAGTATCAGTCGATGGAGTCGGCATAAGAGAAGAGCAAGACTAAGAAGGGATAGGTAAAAGCTTTACCAGACTCAGGATCCTGGGTCCTGAGTCGGCCTGCTGCGCCCGAACCACCACGGGAATCGGCGCGGTTCGCTTCATGTTGCACGATAGCTTGTGCAATTACCCTGGCTAGGTCCGCTGAGGTGGTAGCAAAAGCTTCTGTCTCAGAAGTTGTTCGGGTGGTCCTTTTGGGAGGCATGTTCTTCTAATACATAATATTAAAAGAATGAGACACATATCACTGTATAATATTGTCAACATATGCACCAAACAAGACAACTATTCAAACTACACAATGTAGGAAACCAAAAAACTGCACTTTTTCATAGAAAGTGTAACATACTTGATATGATTTTGTTTCTGCATACAAAATAAAATGGCATACTGCCTTACAAGTTGTTAAACTACCACTACCACCACCACCACCACCACCACCACCACCACCACCACCACCACCACCACCACCACCACCACCACCACCACCACCACCACCACCACCACCACCACCACCACCACCACCACCACCACCACCACCACCACCACCACCACCACCACCACCACCACCACCACCACCACCACCACCACCACCACCACCACCACCACCACCACCACCACCACCACCACCACCACCACCACCACCACCACCACCACCACCACCACCACCACCACCACCACCACCACCACCACCACCACCACCACCACCACCACCACCACCACCACCACCACCACCACCACCACCACCACCACCACCACCACCACCACCACCACCACCACCACCACCACCACCACCACCACCACCACCACCACCACCACCACCACCACCACCACCACCACCACCACCACCACCACCACCACCACCACCACCACCACCACCACCACCACCACCACCACCACCACCACCACCACCACCACCACCACCACCACCACCACCACCACCACCACCACCACCACCACCACCACCACCACCACCACCACCACCACCACCACCACCACCACCACCACCACCACCACCACCACCACCACCACCACCACCACCACCACCACCACCACCACCACCACCACCACCACCACCACCACCACCACCACCACCACCACCACCACTACTACTACTACTACTACTACAATACATGATAACCTACGGGGATGGGGGTGGGAAAGCAGCAGACAAGGCTGCGACGGCTGCAGTCAACCTCGCCTCGATATCGTCAACTCTAGCCTCAAGCCCAGCGACACGCTCCTCAGCTGCGGCGCGTCCCTGATCGGCCTTGTACACACGCGTACCTAACTCCGCTAGGCGATAGAGGATAGGATCACGGGTAGCACCCGTCATGTAGAGATCGTCCTCAATGTCCCGGACTCTCCCTTGTAGTACCCCAATCTCAGTGTCGTGACGTCCAATATGTCCCGCACAAAGTAGAGAGCATGACGCACAGGAGCTGGCTCAAAGCCGGTGGGTAACGGAGTGTCAGAGGGAGTCTGAGATTACTCACCGACCTCGAAGGTAGAGGGGACCTCACTGTCGGTGTCCTCATCGGAGAGGCTAGAAAACCGTCCTTAGTAGGCAAGTAAGTCCTCTTACGAGCCTGGGATCTCCGACGTAGCTTCTTCTTGGGTGGCTGGTGCTGGGGGCTGGGGGGTCTGCAGGTGCTGGAGGCTCAGGGTCGGCCTGGGCAGGAGCCTCGACTGGAGCAATAGGGGCTTGTGGAGGAAGTACTTGTTTCTGAGGTGTGTACATCAGATGCACACCACCCGGATACAGGCGATAAGAACGGAATGATGGCACCCTAGGCTCTGGCTACGGTGCATCCTCCTGCTGTGCCTCTCCAGCGGGCACATCCTCCTCGTCGTCCGAAGTGACAGGATCAACCTGCATGTGATCCTCCTCGACATCTGAATCGCTGGAATCGGGCTCATAACCCTGCTGTGCCTCTCCAGCGGGCACATCCTCCTCGTCGTCCGAAGTGACAGGATCAACCTGCATGTGATCCTCCTCGACATCTGAATCGCTGGAATCGGGCTCATAACCCTGCTGAATGTCGGCGGCGGGAGGGCTGCCTGGTACAACCTCCTCCTCATAATCGGAGATGATGATAGGGTCCGCATTGTGTGCCATGATCCTGGAAATCAGTGAACACACGTGTGTGTCAGTATGTAGTGTACTTAATGTATCTACTAATGTGTGAAGTATGTAACTGGCATGGAACTTGCGTAGCGCGTAGGGATACTTGTTGTGTTTCTCTCCTTTGGAAAAACATTTCAAAATCAATTTTTGTTTAGATTATAGTTTGACTCAAAAAGAATCTTAGTTTCGCTATAACCTTGTGCTCTGATACCACTCTGTCACACCCCGCCTAAGGCGGAAACACGAGGTGCAACTGAAATGATTTCAAAGCAAAAAAGTCACACGAGCATCATTTAAGAAAAACGGGAAATACCATTTAAAACATTAAAGTTTTACAAAACATAACGTTAATTGTTTGAATTAGACACCATTGTTAAAAGTGTTTAGATCAAAACATCACAACAACAGATCAAATGATGGTATCCCCATAAATGCTCGCACGCGACCTTCCCAAGTTCCATTGTCCATGCTAATTTCCTGAAAAACATGCATAAAAAATATATGGGTCAACATAAAGTTGGTGAGTTCACGGGTTTTTGTATGTTGGACCTATAATCCCAAAACCGACTAAATTACTGCGTAGCTAGGACAATAATTAATATGTGATCTGACATGAACCATAACCAAACCTTGACGTGTTGTGAATCGCCCATTGTACACTCGAGACAATGAATAAATGTGAAATACTAGAACTCTTTTAATATCTGTCATCCGGTCAGAGCGACTGACCAAGAGTGGGGGTGTCAACCCAATAGATCTATTCCGGTGTTTCAAGGCTAAGTCCATAGCTAATGGTTATGGTATAATGTAAGACACGAGGTCTTAATGGATCCTGAACCTTGATGTCTCATGTTCGCATATAGTCATTTAGGTAACTGAAAACTGTAAACTGTACGCATGTTTTTCCCCCGGGAAAATGTAAAACAGAGAAAAGAGGCAATGAAACTCACCTTATGGTATGTCTGGGAATGAAATAATGAGTCTGAGCTAGAGAGGTCGACCTACGTGTCCTATGTAAAAGAGACATTTTAGGTCCATGTTACTTGTACGGCTTACAAGTTGTTCTCTTGTTACGCTTATCCTTGTAACTTAATTCTTTAAGTTTGATATGTCAAGATTTGCGTATTCAATGAATTATTTGTTAAAATATACAATGTTTATCTTTTAAGTGTTCCACATTAGGGTTCCTAATGTAGTATTTTCTAAAATATGAGTCGCATGGTGGTATGTTACAAGATTCACCATCTTCATGTAAACTAGTGATCTTGACAGAAAGATATCTTTGTTTCTTGGAAAAACATCACTTTTACTTGTGAAAACATATGTTTTATACACTTTTTGATGGATTATGTTCTCATGGGTTGTAGGTTTTACAGTTTTTATCATGTGTATAGATCTACAATATTTAAGTATGTCTAACTTATTATTTTCATAGTTTAGCAACTTGTGAAAATAATAATATTCCATGTCAAAATATTACTTTCTTGAAACCATATGTATCTTTGTAAGCTTTGTTATAACTTGTCACATATGACTAACAACTTTCAACAATATGTCTTATGTTAATAAGTTTAGAAAACATACAATTTTCTTATAAAACTTTCGGCTCATATGGATATATATCCATATATGTGTTTCGGTAAATACATACATTTTCCAACTAGCATAAGGTATTTTAAAGCATGAATTTATTCACTTGTTTAGTTTAGTTACAAGAGTAAACATACTAGTGAACAACTTGGTGTTTAAATGCAAATGTAGTTAAATAAATATAAGTTTTAACAAGATAAGATTATACCTCCTAATGTCTAAGAATTGAGGGAGTCAGGGGCCTTGTACAACCTTAATTATGCTTCTTGTACCCCTAATGATCCCTTGGAAGTTGATGGTTGTTATTATTGACTAGGGTGTGGGGTGGTGGTGTTGGCCGTAGGTGGTGGTGGTGTTTCGGCGATGGTGGTTCGGTGGTGGTGTGAGCCGAGAGGGGAGAGGGAGAGAGGGAGGGCGGTAGGGAGGTGGTGTGTTCATCTCAAGTGATCCTAAGTCTCATTTATATAGTGCAAGAGCTATGTTATTTTGGGTAAGTCAACTCTCCTTGGGTGTATAGGCAAAGGAATATTTCCATAATAGTGCAAGTCTTGGATTGTGGGAGATTTATGGACTTGATGTGTGCATTGTGGGCCGAAAATTAGAGGGTGTTGGGAGGCTATGGTTTGGTCAACTCACTAAGATTTGATGTGAGATAATCATGGTGTTTGCTAGATTAAGGATGTCCTAGGATGGATATGGTAGGATATTGCATGGAATATGTGTTGGACGACAAATATAGTAAGCCAACATTATGTTTTCTTAAGTGTCATAAGATGCTTTCCATTTTGGTGTAAGGTCTAGGAATGAGATGGAAGAGACTAGTGCATGTGTTGGATGGATCTTGGTGGAAGATTGTGTAGGCTAATTAAGGTAAGCCATCATAGTTTGTTCAAAGTCTCATTTCCTTGTTGGTGAAAGTAGTTATCAAGAATCTTAGTGTTTTGTGTAGTGTGTATGTGTGTGTGTGTGTGTCGATATGTATGTATGTATGGATGGATGGGTATTTGTGGCAAGTCAAATGTTCATGGGTTGGATAAGTGTTAAAGGTGTATACCAAATATGTGGAAATCTAGATGAAATGATGGATCATTAAGGTGTATGAGTTCAAACATTGGGAAGCACATACACACATGTATATGTGTGTGTGCCATCATGTATATGTATGTATATACATATACTTTCTTTTTTGAACCTTTTAATTCATGTCTTGTACAAATGTATGGCCACATATTATAATTTGATGCTAAGTATAATCTTTGTATAAGTCTATGTAATACAAAATAATATGTAATTGTGTGCACAATATAGATACTTTTTAACTAGTTGTCTTACTAGTCGTTTTTGGATATTGTGTTCGGATAATCCTCGTGCATGGACATTGTTTGTTTCTGTTCTTGATTGAATCATAATTTTGTATTATGTTCCATTGTACGAATTCCCAAACTAGGGTTTTGGCGTGATCTCTCTATAGTTCATTAGGAACTTATACGACTAGTCATGAAATTGTTCTTACTAGTGAACCTAATGCTAGACTTTAAGCATCGAAATTGACTTGTTGGAAGCCTGTATGGCTCAAATGTAATGAAACATGTAAAATGAAATGTCATGCATAATGTATATGTGTGGTCAAGTGTACGGATATGACCTGTGATTTCGACGGGTGTCACACTAATCATTCTCAGCTGTCACCTCACACATTCCAAGCACCAGTGTCATAGGTTTTAGGTCTATTGATTGTCGTTGTACACCCGAGCTCTGTTTTCAATGCAACAACAACCTTTTAACCTTTATATGTGTGTTTGATAACTCATTTACTATATTTTTTGGCGTTTTTGTTATTCGAACATCATCTAGTGGATTCCGCACACTAGGTGAACAAGCTCGTGATTATCGGGATATCCGAAATCGATCCTACAATATCCTATTAGACTGTCAACATGATCCTTGATAAGATTCTTAAATTTCATTAGAGGTTAGATTTTTTTGATGATCGCGTAACGCCAACGACGTCTCATATGAAATTTCCCTTCAATAAAATCGATCATCTCAAATCCAGAGATATTGATCATTTCATAAGTGAAGTCATGAGAGATCATATCAAACATGCTGGAGAAAATCAAGTAACCAACTTCGTGTAATTCTTTAGAACGCACTATCCATTCGTCCAGTGAAGTAATTTTGGGTGGGTTTAAGGGCAAAGCATAATCTAATACATACAATCTCCTCTTGTGAGTTAGAACAATTCTTAAATTAGTGTATTATGTTGAGAAGTTATCAAAGTTTAGATTGATATAGTTCAGCATAAAGGATGTGGAAAGACATTTACAAAATTAAATGAATGAAAGTTGTTTAGTATTTCGTCATTTATAAAATCCATAACTAATTTTAAAACCCAAAAGATTTATTCATTACGGTTGAGATCCTGTTTCAAAACGATAAAGGTTTGATCTTTTTGTCAATAAAAACTTTTGGAAAATTAAAACAAAATCAATTAACCATATATAATTGTTTGATTATATAAGTGGCTCTGATACTACTGTTGGAAAATGTGGGTCCATTCGGGTCAAACCATGACCCAGATTCATCTATTCGGTTTAGTTATCAAATCTCAATTGTATAGATATCTTTAACCAATATTAATAACCCAATATTAATGTACATACATACATACATATATATATATATATATATATATATATATGGTGTTTGGATTCCATACATTGATGAAAAACCAAAGACCAGCACGATGGATCAATGAACGCTTCGCTAGATAGTGCACTCACCAAACTTCAAGATCTAATCTTTCAAGCACCCGGACACTAAACACCCAGTCTAGATCCGATCTAACACAAATACACCAGGCACCCAATGGGAGGCGGCACACGAACATAGGCAATGCATGGCCTCTCGGCCATGTGTGAGCTTATGTGGGGTGGTGGCTGTGTTCGTGTAGAACCGTCCAATGGGGCGACAGAGGTAGTGTTGTCAACCGACGGTGGGAGTGGTGGCGGCGGTGGAGATTTGATGTGGTTGCTAGGTTTTGTGATTAACCTCTTAAATCTTTTGATGGCTAGGTTAAAACTTGTTTTAGGGTTTAGAGAATATTGTTATTATATTGAAATCCATGGTTCATTCTAGTCCCCAAACTTATGGCTTGACAATTTAACTATATTAATAGCACAAACTAATAACACTCACAAATTGAACAGTGTTTGAAATTGAACAATAATATTACACTATATATTTTGATATGTTATTCACAGTTCTCATTTGACTCTTTCTCTTCTTCCTCTGGCGTGTTTACCACCGCCATACCCACCGCCATCCCCATACCTACCACCACCACCACCGACCGCCCTACCCACCGACATCCTCATTCCTACCACCATCCCGTCACCGCCACCGCCAGACTTCCGCCGCCATCCACACCACATCACCATCTGACAAAGACGCCATTCACACCACCATCTGACAAAGATTCTGATCAAGATGCATGTCCCTTTTTCGAGTAGATCGACAAACCCCAAGGTCAAATTTCGTGGTTTGGGAAATCTGATGATGGTGGTGACTACAGGGTCTTCTCGATGATGGTGGTGATTTCGGTTTCAATGGTGGTGATTGGGGCTTCTGGCCGGAGGTGCCGTCAGTGATGGTGGTGATTTGGTGGTGATTTCGGTTTCAATGGTGGTGATTAGTGCTCACAAATTGAACAGTGTTTGAAATTGAACAGTAATATTACACTATATATTTTGATATTTTATTCACATTTCTCATTTGACTCTTTCTCTTCTTCCTCTGGCGTGTTTACCACCGCCATACCCACCGCCATCCCCATACCTACCACCACCGCCACTGACCGCCCTACCCACCGACATCCTCATTCCTACCACCATCCCGTCACCGCCACCGCCAGACTTCCACCGCCATCCACACCACATCACCATCTGACAAAGACGCCATTCACACCACCATCTGACAAAGATTCTGATCAAGATGCATGTCCCTTTTTCGAGTAGATCGACAAACCCCAAGGTCAAATTTCGTGTTTGGGAAATCTGATGATGGTGGTGACTACAGGGTCTTAGATTTCGGTTTCAATGGTGGTGATTAGGGCTTCTGGCCGGAGGTGCCGTCAGTGATGGTGGTGATTTGGTGGGTGATTTCAGTTTCAATGGTGGTGATTAGTGCTCTTGGCCGGAGGTTCCGTCAGTGATGGTGGTAGATTTCGGTGTTGCCGATGAGAACAGATCTGAATCATGTTGTTCTCTGTTGTATCCTTTTTTGGACTTTCTTGCTTTTGTGAGAACCTTATGGTTTTGTCACTTCAGCATATTGTTTGGTTCTGGGTGTTATTTGTTGTTGCATGTGCCTATTCTATTGTGGCTATGATGAGGTCTACCTTTTTTTGATTATTCATGAAAATGGTATGGCAAGGATGGTGGATGGTGGGTTTAAACTCGCAACCCGCCTTGCAACCACTTTTTGGTAGAATTCTGAGCCTTCCTCAGTTGTTTACAAACTATACAACTTTGATTTGTTTATGTAACTTTGATGATTTGTTTATACAACTTTGATTTGTTTTATATTTAGTAGTTTAAAAAGAACTAGGACTAAAATGGTGAACTATTTAAAGAAACATTGCAAGGACGTTTTTATATTCATATTTGAGGTTAACGTTTGAGCAAATTGGAGTTAGGAATATATATAAAAAAGGAAGACATAATTTGGGAAATGGTTGTCAAATTATTCATGGGGAAGTGATTAAAATATCAAGTGGGCTTCAACTAAATTAAGTGTTGGAGTATCGAATTAGTTAGGCTGGAGTTAATGTCTACAAAATATGCTATTCATTTGTCTCTTCTTTTTCACTGGTTTTCATCGCTTTTCTTCTTCTCTGTTTTACGAATCATTCCTGGTTGCGATTGTCTCTTCATCTTTTGTTGTTTAATTTGTTATTCTGACTTTTCCTGATTCTGGGTTTCATGGTGCAGGTTTGTTACGGCCTTTTCTTATTTATTCGTTGCCGTTTGAGGTTGGTTTCTCATATTTGTGACCTTTAACGTTTGTTAATTTGTTGTTTGTATATGTTTCTTGCTTTGTTTATAATGCTTTGTCAATTCAGGTTGTTAAATTTTTTTTTAATCATATATATGCCAAGTGTTCATGAAATGTTTTTGTTTGTGTGTGTGCCTCTGTTGCTTGGGGTTAGTGGGTTATTTGATAAATGTTGGTGCTGAGCTTGCTGATCTATGGTGTTGCTTTAGGTGGTTTTAGGAATTCTTTTTGCAAATGTGTCTGTGTATGTGTTATTGGTCTAAAGCGTTTGTGTATGCTATTTCTGTGATCCTTGGATAGTCGTACTGTTGTTTGCTGAATTTATTAATTGTGAGGGGAAGGGTCATTAACGTGGTCTTTTGATATCTATAGCAAACAGTCACCTACTGAGTTTTGTGTTGTCATTCAGGCATTTTTCTATTGTGTCGTACTGGTTTTGGAATAGGTTGTCGGGCATGCCTGCGTGTTTTGCAAAATAGGACCAAGCTTTATTTTTGGTGCAAACCAAAATCGGATTTTTAAAATTTCCTTATTGAGCGCAATTTGTATATAACAGTTTCCCCCTGGTCAAAGCTATATGTATTTTGTTGATTTTGGATTAATTGATTAAGCTTATTTTTTTTGTTTGGAGGTTCAAAGTTATATAGTGTCAATTGTTGGAGAATAACTGGTTGTCTAAGATGGTCCCACTGTTTTGTCATCTGTTCGCTGCACAAGCTTTAATGTTTTTCCTTATAAAAATCGAGTTTAACTTGAACATGTTTTAGACTGTTATCATCCCATTTTGGTTATCGAATTAGAGGTTGTATAGGGTTCGTGACCCTTGGCCACACACATACACATGTGTGTGTGTGCGCGGGCGTATTCGACATTCCTTTTTTCTCTATCTTTTAAATTGTTAGTGGTGAAATAGATAAAATAGTAGCAACTTTAGTGAATATTTAGATGCTGGCCACTTTTTTTAATCTCTGAGCCTTGTAAGGGTTGATTTTTTTTTTCACTAATTTGATCAATTGGCTTCTTATGGATGTTGTTGTTGTTGTTCTGTTCTTGAATGTCGTATTATTAGCGGGTTAATTGTGTGCTGATGATGTTTTGTGATTGACTGTGGATATCAAACTATGATCAAGTGTTTGTGTTTCTTTAGGTTGCATAAATTTTTTTGTAGTTTTTTTAAACGACAATTGTGTCTTTATTTCCCTCTTTTTTACGATTGTTTGTTATTAGTTGTTCGTAATGTTGTTCTAATGTTTGTCTTAATTGTTTTTGTGGAAATATGAATTTAGTATTGTGTGTTTAGACTTTGTTTGAGTGATTAACAGGTGCCTACGGGATGTGCGTGAAATTCCCTTCGGTTGTTTTTATGTTGTATTTAGGCTTTGGCTGGGTACATGCCTTCTTCCGATAAGTTTATCATGGAGAGAAAGGTTCCTTCAACTCCATTTTTCCAGAGAGATTTGGTAAGTTATTTGATTTTAACCCTAAACATCTGTTTCATTTATTTCATAATGTATACAGTAGGAATATAGATAATGTCACTTATATTATGAATTGGGCAGTTATATACTTATATTATGCGTACATTTATTACTATTTGAATAGACTCATGGTTAGATTACTAACATTAGTTCTGAAGTTTTATTGGCCTAGGGGTTGGGCTTGCTTTTACCAACCCTATCGAAATTGAATGCAAGGTGCTTGGCTCTTGCTCTATGTAGGATGCGTGGAGCAACTCTGAGACTAAAACTAGGGCAAATGTTGAGTATCCAGGAGGAAGATTTTGTTCTTGCTCCGGTATGTCGCTTCTCTTTCCATTAAAGGTTTTCGAGATTAAATGTTTCTATTTATGTGTTAGCATTATGTTTATGTTATTTTACGTCCATTATAAAGCAACTATCATTTGATAGAATTTGTCCATTTCACCTGGTAGTTCTCTAGATAGTTGTATTTGGCTTAAGTAATATTATTTTTGAGTCAGTGGATAAGGAGTAGACTAAAACATGTGAAGCAACCGTGTTGTAGAACATGTATACTCCTTTGTATGACTATTGAGATCCTTAGCTTCTTTCTTTGAACTCCTATTAATAATATTAGTTCCTGCCTTGCTTTATGAACAAAAAACACCCGTTAGCATAAAAATATATAAGGCAATATTTTAGTCAAGCTCGCGTATAGTTTCAATCCCCTCTAAAATTGTCCGGCCCTTTTATCTTGTACCTAGCTTCTTAGTTTATCTATCTGACCCGTTATCAACATAAATGTATTCTCGGTTTAGTTGTGAAACCGGCATTTGACGACTTCAAAACAGGCGTCGATGTCGATACCGTATTAGCGCAGCGAGCCCGCGCAGGTTGTAAAACTCAAGTGTGATATGGATTTGTGTTGAATTTGAGTTCAGATTATAGGATATTCAATCAAACGTTACAAATTGTTTTTGACTTTTTTGGTCAAATATTAGAATGTTAATAGTGATTAATATGGATGACCAAATAGAACGGTCAAAGTTTGATTAATATTTTATTATTGGGAAGTTATGTATTGCAAGTCGAAGATTTATACAGATTCCTCTTAGATTTTCTTATTCCGGTTCTTGAACTTCAGGATTTGTGTATAGGTTGTGTTTGTAACATGTAAGCTTTAACTTATTAGCATGAGGTGTTCAGTAAAACATTTAAGCACATACCACTTTCCTTTAATTGGTTACGCTTACACTATTTTTATATTTATTTTTTCAGATTTAAGACACTCCTAACCCACCCGTTAGAGTGCCATTTTTGTCGGTTTGGGGAACTATGGTTTGTGTCAAGGCTATGATGAGTTGGTACCTCTGAGTGTAAAGTTGAAGTGCTTGCCGTTTTGGCGTGGCGGGGTTCAAGGATGGCACTTCATTTCGTGCAACCTGCCCTGCAGTCAAAGTGGTTTTGTTTTCCCGACTC
This sequence comes from Ambrosia artemisiifolia, assembly GCA_032199755.1. Lineage (NCBI taxonomy): Eukaryota > Viridiplantae > Streptophyta > Magnoliopsida > Asterales > Asteraceae > Ambrosia > Ambrosia artemisiifolia. Next base: position 40,274,578 of record CM063522.1, read on the forward strand.
TGAGCCTGCTTTGCATTCTTATTTGTTTATTGCGTTTTTTAATTTTTTTCATTTCATGCTGCATAATTTGTACAACCTAAACAGTTGGGTTTGGTGTTTTGTCGCGTTGAGACCTTTGAAAGGAGTAGTGAGGCTGCAAGCTTTGGTTCAAGGGTGGCAGCTTAGGAAACAACCTGCCGTGACTCTGTGCTACATGTAGGCGCTGGTTCGGGTCCAGGCTAGGGTCAGGCCTCAACGGGTTCGGTTGTCTATTGAATGCCATTTTCGTTGGTTTGGGAACTATTGTTTTCCATAAAGGCTATGATGAGTTGGTATTTCTGAGTGTAAAGTTGAAGTGCTTGCCGTTTTGGCGTGGCGGGGTTCAAGGATGGCACTTCATTTTGTGTAGCCTGCCCTGCAACCAAAGTGGTGTTGTTTTCCCGACTCTGAGCCTGCTTTGCATTCTGTATATTTATTGGATGAGATTTACAATTTTAATTGGGTATATTTAAATACTGACGAAAATTTACGTGGCTTTAATTACAGGTCTCAAAACATCAGTAGCAGGAAGTCAGTTCTGCTCAACTGACCAGTCAACATAATCAAACCAGTGGCGTCTGGAGAGGTATAAAGCAAGAACTTCAGACACTTTAAACAGGGACATAGAGGAACGACGGACTAGGCGACCTAGGTAATATAACAAATTAATATATTTACTAACTAGCATGCATGATGGCTCCCGTTTATAAAACATTTGAATTTTTTACATAGGTGCTTTCTTAGCCTCGCTTAAAGGTCTAGGCGCGTATTCCAAGCTATGTGCATAACATTGGCTGTATGTGGGCAACATGTTAGGACTTTGCACCTGCTGCTTTTGGCTACCAAGGACTTTGGTATTAGAAAAGTAGGCCTGTAAACGAACCGAACGAACACGAACACAGGCGTGTTCGTGTTTGTTCATTTAACTTTAACCGAACACGAACACGAACATGAACACATAATCGAACACATTTTTGTGTTCGTGTTCGTTCATTAAGAAATTAGTCGTGTTCATGTTCGTTTATGTTCGTTCATTTAAACCTAAACGAACAGTTCATGAACATAAACGAACACAAATGATCAATACAAAACGAACACAAACAAAAACAAGTTAATAGTGATTCATGAACATAAATGAATGTTAAGGTTAGGGTGGAGAGCGGCTGTGAAGTGTGGGGCTGTGAGGTGTGGAGAGCGGTTGATAAGTGATATGTTTAGAATGTTACGGTTAGGGTTAAATTTTTAGAACATATGAATTAAGGTTACTTAACAAAAGGAAATAAATAATAAAAATAAAGTTAAGTTTAATTAAACGAACATAAACGAACAAAAATAAATGAACAAAAATAAACGAACATAAATGAACGAACATAAATGAACGTTCATGAACATAAATGAACGAACACAACGTGTGTTCATGTTCGTTCGTTTATTTAAACGAACAAAAAATTGTGTTCGTGTTTGTTCATTTATTTAAATAAACGAACATAAACGAACTTCCCGCCGAACAGTTCACGAACAGTTCATGAACGTTCGGTTCGTTTACAGGCCTATAGAAAAGGTTATATGTTATTTGTTTGCTTTTACTAAACAATACAGTAGTGTATGCAGGGTGGCTTTACGTAAACATTTAACGCTCTTATGGAATTGTTTACATGTTAAAGCTTTGGCGGGTTTAGAACGTGGAATTGAAAGTTAGAAATTATTTGCGGAAAACCAGTCTCAAGGGTATAGCAGCTGTCTTAGAAATGGTGTCTTCCACTTCAACTAGCAAAATGCAAATACTATGATTCAGCCGAAACTGTTAAATGTAAAGGTAACACATGTTATCTTAGGTTTATTATTCTTTTTAGTTTTATTACGCGTCAGATGCATGATAAAGTTTCATCTCCTTCCGCATTTCAGTGCATTTTGGGTATCCTCGCCTATCAATTTAGGTATGCTATTCAAGTTGAAAGCAACAACCTTTAGGCCTTTTTTTTTAAATTCTTGATAGTTAGAGGTAAAATTAGATTTGGTAGGGAAGTTTCCAAAGACCTTAAATTACACACCTAATTATTAATCTTATTGTCAAGCGTAAATTGTAGATATTATATACTCATAAAATTTGGGATAAAATAAATTTTTTTTACATTTGGGAATCAAAGGGTAGTTGATAATCTCATGGTCGAAATTTTACACGCTGTCCAAAAGATATACACCACCAGACTGTATCGAAAAAAGGATTACAACCATTAATCAGTGGACAAATTACTTGAGATCATTGATGTTGGTAATGATGATCAAAAGAGGATATCTTACTAATGTTGATGGTTTAGGGTTCATTTCTTCAATTGAAAGAATGTAGCTTCCAAAGAAAGCTAAAAGAGAGCATCATGGTCAGTTGGCGAAAATGTCGTTAGACCTATCATGTTGCTCTCTTTTGGTTTTCTTTGGAGCTTGCTTGCTTTCAATCGAAGAGATGAACTCTGAACCATTTACATCAGTAATACATTCTGGTTTATGCTTGGAATCTTGCTTTTCTGCAAAATTTGGTGATCTATACCTTTCTATGACACATGAAATATCTACCATGGAATTTTGTGCAATCCGTGTCATACCAAAAGTAAAACGTTTATTATCCCAAATCATGTAATATCTTATAGTCTAAAGTTGAAAATAAGATTAATAAACAAATACACAACCCAAGGTATTTGGAAATTTAATACCCAAAGCTAATTTTAAACTTGCTAATCAAGAAATTAAAAAAAAAACCTAAAGGTTGTTGCTTTCTATCCAAATCCAATTTCAGGTACAAGCATCGTGTGTAAATGACCTAAAATGGATGTTGCGCTTTAGATGACTAAAGCGCTTAAAGCTCAAGAATAAATGGTTACTTTTGTATATAATCTTCTTAGGTGTCTTTATTCTTGGATATAGGCTTGAGCCATGCGCTAATAGCGTCTTAAATACGTTGCGTTCATCCACCATGCTAAGTCAAAATTAGTTTATTACACATTTAGCAAACTTAGTGACTGGTTTGTAGCACTCTTCCATTAGTTTATCCATCTCTTCTTAACGCATTTTAAGGCATAGGTCGTCTTTGGTTCCATCTTTGCTTTTGGCTCAGAACCTGGCTTATCTTAAAATGACACTTAAGCAAACTCAAATTAATTAATGATTAATTATTAATTAACTTTGGGTTGCTAAGGTGTCTTTTAACCATGATTTTGTCCTTTATACAAAAGTCAAAAGAAAGACAAAGACTACCTAAGGTTGTCAAGATGTGCGTAGATAAGATGGTTAAGCTAATCGAAGAACGTTAAAAACATGTTGTTAATTTTGTTAGATGTACAAGATACTAATCTTGTGGTAATACAACGGGTGGGCGCAACATGTATATGGGACCGTTAGTGAAGTCAAGCATGGAAATAGGTTTGTTGTTAAATGTGTGGATCCTGTTTATTTGTTAAATTTATTTATAGTTTTATTTTAACTTAATTTATTAAACAGGGTGCTTCAACTACATAAGAGTTGCCATGAAGCTACATTAGTATCATCTTACTACCGATTGTAGATTTAAGTGACACACGTTGCGCGTCTTGCGCCATGGTTTTGTAACTTTTGAATAGTGCGACTCAAATCATGCCTGCTAATCTCTGGCATGAATTGGTTCATGTATGAGCTCATGTGGAGGGATTTCTTCAGGCAAGTTTTTTAATTATTCTTTGATTGCACTTCGTATTTCAAATGTAGCGAAAATTTTTAGTTTACCCTTACGGTGAAAGAAGATTTTTACTAAAAAAATTTTCTGTTGCAGCTTTTGCAATACAATGTAGCATAGTTGATTAACATTTGAATATCAATCAATTTGGGTTTGGTATGTGATTACTTAAACAAGTGATTGATTAATGTTTTTTTTTTCAAAATCGGATTGATACCGCCGCAACGCGCGCCCTGATAATTTTCTTAATTGACCCAACTCGACCCTTAATAGAAAACGCAACCTACTTTGACTAGAAGGTGATTTGCTTCTGCTCAAACCATTACCGCTTTTTATATAGTTGTGACTGCATCAGATTTTGCTCTATTGTTTTGTCAAAGTAACATAATTTGTTATTATACTGGCCTTATACAATAGCAATGGATTTTTTAGTTGATAATCCAGACTGTGAAATTGAAGAATAGAACTAATAATTTGTATATTTATTTTTGTGTACTCATCTGGTTTCATGGTTCTTTGAGTAATCTTAGAATGTTTTTGTTTTTTAATTTTGTTGCATAATATTGCTGATGTGTTCAAGTTCACAAATTAAGACCTTTTTGGTGTGTTAGGTCAAAAGGTTTTGCGATTGATTAACGCTTTGGTGTATGTGGTATGTCTTGATCCTTTCTTGGATACTGATTGACTGTTGTGTTCACGTTCTTAAATTAAAACGTTTTTTTATGCGTGTTAGGTCAAAGGTTTTGCAACTGACTGCTTTGGTGGACGTGGTATGTCTTGATTATGACTGGCAAATGTAACCCGTACATCTTATTTTGGGTCAATATGAGTCAAAAAAAATAAGCTCCCGGGCCAGTATGGATATGAGTAAAATTTAGAACGGGTTATTATGGGTAGATCTGAAACAAACTAAAAATATGTATGGGTCAAGCCGGGTTACCACTTTCGATTGGGAGGATTGGAATGGGTAGTCCCTTACAACTGAAAAACGGCTAACGGGTCAGGATGGGTTGCCACTTGACGGAATCAGGTCGGAGACATTTCGACAAGGCGGACGATGGTTATGATAGTGGTCCATGATTAGGTTTGCGTCTAAGATGAAGAGAATCACCGGAATAGGGATGACGAGCTGAAGTTGCACCGACGAGGAGTGATGGATGGCAGTGCTGGAACTTGGATGCTCATTTACTACTCAAACAAATAGAAAAAGAATGTCAACTGCATCTTTATACAACCAATGGAATGATGTTGTAATCAGCTCCCACATTTTTAGAGAAGGAGCGAGCAGAGAAAGAACAATCATACCCAAAGTTTGCGTTTGATAGTTACATGAAATCGTATGCAAGTTTAAAGTTTCAGGCAAAAAAGCCAAGGTTTAAAGCCAAAGCTAATGTCAGTTTGGAGTTAGATGCAACAGTTTAAGTGACATCTTTTAATATAATATAATACAATAACCGTGTATTAGGGTTTTTTGAACTACCAAGCGAGGCGCAACGCGCCGGATTAATACCACTAGTTATATTTAAAACTTGAACAATTATCTATATAATTGTTTTACACCTTTTATATAATTAACACTTTAGTTATGCAATTATTATGTTTTATTAATTTATATACTAAAACATAATGTTATTTAATCCTTTAAACATAATGTTATTTAATCCTTTAAATGATAAACATCACTAATAAAGTTCACGTATATAATTTTTGTCCAATGACAATTATAATCACCGTTAATATTAAATAACGAGCATTCGATCATTCAACGCCATTATCATCTAATAATAATTATTCTGTCTTTCAATGCGTTAAAGGAGTTAATTAATTATTCCAATTAAATAATCCACTTCCCGTGCAATTGTTTCTCTAAATAATTATTGGCGATTATTCGAAATAATCTTTCCACTTAATATTTTTCTAAATATATATTCCACAATTGAAATTATTTGTGATTAATAATATTTAACAATTAAATGTTATTTCTTTATTCGTAGTCGAAAGTGTAACTTTTTGGATCATATTTTGATAGTCGCATTAAGTAAACGATAATTGGACTAGGTTATTTCAATTGTATGAATTTCCATTGCATATGTTTTCATTGTTAGTTTATGAACTACTTACTAAAGAGTAAATACTTCATACATGACCACTGAGGTTACGGGTATTTGTAGAACGAAAATCATTGGAAGGGGCAGCTTAGGTGGGTAGGGTTTTACATTTTTTTATTGTTCATTGTTTATCGAATAAAAGGGTAAAATGATCATCCAACATAGAATGTGTGACGACTAAGTAAATATTTAAGACAACATGTAGTTTCTTAAAAAATGGTCATAACTGTAATTTGGTCTTAACGTATGGATCATCTAGAGGGATTGCCATAAGCATGGTATGATAAATCTCGGCCGCGTATCAAAAGTAAAATCATATCTCATACCCGGTCTAATACCAAACCTGTATTTTTTAGGAAATTACCTCTCAGGATCGGACATATATACCTGGAAGTATTAGATTTACCCATTAATTTAAAAGAAAAGTACATGTTAGGGTTTTCAAGTATATATTTACTAGCTTTTATCCCGAGAGTGTCCCGGGGTTGAAATATCTAATATAACATAATAAAATATCTAATATGACAACATAATTAATATTTGCCAATACATGATTAATGAATATTATTATTATTATTATTATTTATTTTAAACAAATTTCTGCCATAAGTTATTATATTCAAATATAAAAAAAACGAATCTGTGCCTATGAAGTTATGTTTATCGTTTGTGATTTATTAGTAGAGTAAAATTTATTTGAAAACAAAACCCCACAAAAATAGTTGTTTTTTTTTCTCCGTTTTTTATATAGCACTATGGTACTCGTTGGAAAGATAATAAAACGCTCGTTAATTTGGTGTAATTTTTTTCTTTAAAAAATCTCGTATATAAAATATATTAACGTTTAAAAGTTATGAGAGAAAACATTAGAGAGAAAATTTAATTTTGTTTTTAAATTCTTATCTTTTCCTAAAATAATTATAATATATATAGATTTATTAAAAAAACTCAAAAATTAAAAAATCCTACATGATGCCACGTGGCACATTCAAGGAGGGGTTGAGGCCTCCATTGAATGCCACATCCTCAAAGTTCAATTCTTTTATTATAAGTTATTATAGATTATAGATTATAGATTTTGTTCCATTTATAAAATCTAAAATAAATATGTCAAATTATACTTACTTAATCACAATAAAACATTTTAAAAATCCAAAATCCAAAATATGCACATATCATATGACCGATGAAATAAATCTCAAAAGATAATTTTGTATTTGGTAATAAAAAATATAAATCATATCAATAAAATATATCTTTCAAAATAATAGTAATAAAACTAGTAGAATGTAGTATTACAAACTAGTAGAATGTAGTATTACTATAGAATAGGTATATGGTTTGAGTAAAAGAGTATATAAATTTAGTTTTTTTAGAGGATAACTAACACTTTTGCCTGACTATTCAGGGGGATCCTCACACTATGGACAGACCTTCACGACCATCCAGTGGAGGGCCCATATGTACCTCGAGCAGCTGGGTAGCCAGGGCCCGCCCATATAGTATCCGAAAAACAGGGAATACCCAACCCCCACCCGCTCCAAGGCACGACAGTGAAGAATTGGTAAAACTCGGCCCACCAGCAGCATTTTGCTGCCGGTAGGAATACCCAACCTCCACCATAAGGGGATTACATCACCTAATCCAATACTTGCCCCATACCCACAAAATACTTTTTATCTCATTTCAAAATCTGGTACCATACTCGAATACAAGGCCCGATACTTGGCCTTGATGTTTTGTGTTTCAGGTGTTACCATACCACCATGCTCGGGTTTTTGCCATCCCTAATCATGTTTGTCTTTTACTCTGTTTTAAATAAGGAACTTGTAATTAGACCCGTGTGCATTGCGGCGCGGAGACATTGCAAACATCGAACGTATTAATTGAAGCGTTATGTGATACGTTAAATATATGAAAATGTATCTTTTTTTACTTAATAGCACACGAAATTCGGGCATAGGTTTAGGTATTTATATCTTGGACCCAAATCAATGACCCAATCTCCGTATCTCATTTCTCTAAGCCAAATAAACTATACAATCCAAGATAATATTCTAACCCCTATCTAGTCCAAATGTCCAATACGATAAATACCCCAATAAATCCAGGCAAATCTAGGCTGTAAACTAGGGCTGTCCAAAGAGCTCGTGGCTCGGAGCTCGCTCGGATTTAGCTCGAAAAAAGCTCGCTCGATATGGCTCGGTTTGAATCTGAGCCGAGTCGGCTCGGATCGGTTAGAAAGTGAGCCTAGCTCGGCTCGGTTCGTAACGAGCCGAGCTGGCTCGGTTTGGCTCGAATAATTCTAATTTTTAATATATATTTTTTTATATACATATAATATATTACCAAAATGTAAAACAAGATGGAGAATATGCTACAAATTTAATATTTGATAACAGTGGCATGGAGATTCTTTGATTGGGATTGAAGTTATAGCTAATCAACTTATTTAAATAAACTCAATACTACTTTTGATCCAAGTACTCAAGTTAATTCGTATGTTGATGAACTTATACTGTATTCCGTTAAAATTTGAGACTTATTTTGTACTTGCTTGAACTTGATTTTAGCGTGCAATGTATAAGGTTGAACTTATTTTAATTGTGTTATTTTTAACTATTGAATAATAGTTTAAACTATTGAATTTTGAAAGCCATTTTCTTTTTTCTTTTTAAATTCGAGCCAAACCAAGCCGAGCCGAGTCGGCTCGGTTTAAAACCAAGCCGAGCTCGAGCTTTGATTTTCAGCTCGGTTTCAAATCCGAGCCAAGCCAACCTGGCTCGGTTTATAACCAAGCCAAGCCCGAGCTTGGCCTTGCTCAGCTCGGTTCGACTCATGAACAACCCTACTGTAGACATTAACACCAATACACCACTCACATTTCTTAGGCTTCTAATGCGGCATGCTAACTGATATATCAATTTATTTTATTAGGTCCTAAAACCTATTTATCTCCGTGTATATATAATGGATGCCAATGAATGAAAGATACACAATTCTCATATTTCACTTATTTTACTTTATAGTACGTTACATAGTTATGACTTATTTTAATTCTCTTTGTAATTATCTCATAATTGCACTCGTATAAATAGTTATCAATAATAAATGTTTAACTTGGTATAAAAGCTTTAGAGTTCTTGCCTTATTCTTTTGTCTCCATTTTATCCCTCTTCGTCCACCACCAAATCCTGGTTTATACGCGTATATGTAAGTTGGCTTTTATTTATTTTTCTTCTTGTTGTCGTTGTGCTGCCACAATCACTGCTCTTGTTTTCGTAGTCGTAGCTCTTGTCATCATGGCTCTTGCCATCATCGCTATGACCTCAGATATGTCATTGTAGTGTGCTATATAAAAAAAAAAAAAAAACGTTACGAATCCGACATTGATCATGAGTTTTAAAAGGTGTTGTCTTTTCCCACTTTTAGACTATTGGGTGTGCAGACGGGGCACCACCCCCGTCTATTGAATTTTTGTTGTCTTAAACATGCTACACCACCCCCTACCCCCCGTCCCACCTTCCCCCGTCTTGCCCGGGACGTGAAGGACGCTCCAATCAGGTTCTTTTCCTTTTATTTTTTTATCTTTTTAATTTTTTGTTTGTGAATGTTAACCAATGACTGCTTTTCTTCTTTTTTTTTTAATATTAATAATAATAAATGCTTGAGACATGGAGTGTTGTTTTCACACCCCACTCATGTCTCAAAATGTTTGAGACATCCAAATGTTGAAGTGACATCCTACTTTAGGATTCATACACCCTGGCCCACACTTATCACCAATAGAAAGCTGCCACATACCCAGAATGTGATGTCATACACTCTAAATATGATGTCACAGGGTGTATGAATCCTAGAACCCTTTCTTTGTCTCCACGCCAACTAGCCTTATCTAACGCTAGTATGTTCTTCTTTGACCTTTCTTGAAATTCGTTCATATATGAGAGTTCAAGTTCTTCCTACTTCTTTTTAGTTAGACTTTATTGTAATTAATTATCTGTATCATAATAGGGATATGATTTGGTTAGAATTCATTTTAACTATCCCCACTGCATTTTGATTAGATTTTATTTATTATTATTTTTATTATCTTATCTCTATTATATCTCAAAATATATTTGAACATATTTAAGATAACAATGTAGTGTCGTCTAACAATTTTCAATCATATTAATTTGTATCTAAATCCCGACATTTGATCAAATCAGTGTCACATCGTGGAGACATTGAGATTTCTAGTGTGTGGTTGTTGCATTATTACTCAAAAATAAGAATAACACGATTCATAAATTGGTAGACAAGAGATTAAAATTATCAAAATAGCATTTTGATAATTATTTGAACCCTCAAATTTTATCCATCATCCATTTCTTTGTCACACTTTTGTAAAATATTTACATGTGACTGAATCACTGAACATATAGTAACAGTACAACTTTAAATGCTTGAAGTAGACATTTTTCCTTTTGAAATTACCCTGCGTAGAAGAAAACAAATATAATTTGAATAGATCAAAATTTAACAACATACTAATAAACACTAATTAGCTAAAAACAATGCATGTATGCTGTTAAAAAACACCATAAAAGAGTTAAAACAAGATTGTATTTTACTATTATCAAACATGAACTAACTACCAAAACATTAACCATGCCAAGGTAATTGATTTTGGTTCTGGTTCGGGTTCGGGTTTTGGTTCGGATCATGCTGCTGTAGTTGGTGATAAGGTGAAGAAGTGTTTAATTGATCCACACTTAGAAAATGTTGATCACCATTTGGAGGTGGAAACCCTGTTAGGCCCAAGAAATCTCTTGTTAACTCATTGTTACCACCTCGAACACCAACGCCACCACTACGACTGCCACCGCCTCCACTACCGCCAATCGGGTTTGATGTGGCTGGTTTTGGATAGAAGGGTTGTTGAAAAGCATTATGATAAGCCTCTTGGAAAGCATTAATGGAGCTAACACTTTCACAAGCCAATGAATTAGGTTGAGCATTATTAGAAAAGCCTCCACCACTTAACCCTAACATCTCTTGATGATTCTCATCAGTTGAAGACAAAGTTTCCAGGCCAGAAGCATGATGATGAGCTGTCAACAGTGATGTAGGTGCACACATGTGATCATTTTGGTGGGACCCACTTAGAATGGACTGGTGCTGCTGTTGCTGTTGTTGTTGTGACATGACAATGACATTATTGGTACTACCTGCAGGTTTGCTCATGGTTTCACACATCTGAGCTGCCTTTTGGAGCAATGCAGTGGCAGACATGTGAGATGGAGAAGGTGATGGGAAATCAATATTATTATTAATATTATTATTATTACTTGCATTGTTAAGGTTTGAGTTTGGTTGATGATGATGATGATGAACAAACCATGATGGTAGTTGATTGTTTTGTTGTAAGTCATTAGTCATATTAGTCATTATGTTGGGGTTAAGTTGTGGGTATTGGAAGAGATGTGGTTCAGTTTTGAGTGGGAAGTTTAATGGTAGATGAAGGGGAAGGTTAGGTGAGAGTAGGGTTGATGATGAGGATCTTGCAGTTTCTCCTGCTAAAGCTCCACAAAAAGCTCTGTGAGTGATGAAGCTGTCTCTCCTGTTTTGATTGTGATGGAACCAAAAATGAAACAAACAAGTTAGCACTCTAAACAAGGGAACAAAACCAACTGATAATATGCTATTCTTTGTAAGCTTAAAGTAGTATAATAAAACCATTCACTCACTCTCTCACACACACACTTTTACATTTACATTTACATTTACAATGTATATGATGATTTAAAAAAAATTAATAATAATAATAATAAATACATAAAATATTATTTTGCTACTTAATAATTAGAATTAGAATTAGAATATAAATGGTTATTCCATAAGTGATTACACATTAAACGTACTTTACGTCTATTTTTTGGTATTAAACTATAAACCAGACTGCTCTTTACGATTTGAAATTTTTGAAACTCGATCACCGATCAAAGGTTAAATAAAAATACCGACCATGAAATTAAATTGATGTCTGGTTTCAGCATTTTCACCATTTGAAACCAAACACTGAACATCTTTAGAATTAAAAAAGTACAAATTAAAACATGCTTGATCATAAAAATGTTATCAAGAATAAAGCTAGATTTTTTATTTGTATCAACTGTTCCACTTGTGAAGTATGAAATGTATCATATGTTATTAAAAATATTAACTTTATATTTTAAGATTTTTATAATTAAACAAGCTATGTATTCAAAGATCTTACCTTGAAAAAAGAGTGCCACAATCACACCGGTATTCTCTAGTACCACAAATCTTGGAATGAGCCTTCCAATCGGATTGAACCGCGTATCGTTTCGAACACTTATCACACTTCCACTTCTTCTCACCATGTTTTCGTGAGTAATGCTTCTTGATACCAGTAAGATCTCCAAGAGCCCTTGCAGGTTCATGGTGTACACAACTCGGTTCGGGGCATACATACACCTTCTTCCTAACCACCTCTTGTTTTGATCTTTGCTTCAGCTTCCATGGTAGATTGTGCCCTCTTCTGTGCAGTTGTAAATTTTGGTCTCTTTGAAACCCTTTGTTGCAAATCTCACACACGAATCTGTTTGTTGCCATTAGTGTTTTTGGGGACATTGCTATCACCTCAGCTTCAGGGTCTTCAAGTTTCAATCATAAGTAGTTATAAATACTTAATAATCAATAAAGATATGTTCTTTCGATACTTTCAATGATAAAAGTTAGACGCCCATAAAGAAACCAATCAAGTGTTATGATGCCAATATTGAAACAAGACAATATATTTCTTTGTTTTGAATAACTGAAAACCAGATGTTTTTATATAAAAAGATTACAATGAAAATGATGATAATAATAATAAAAAGTAATTGAATACCTTAATACTATAAATAATAACTAAACTAAAGACAAAAATAATAATAAAAAAAACTTAAAAGATAAATAAGAAATCAGCTGATATCAATAATAAGTATACTAGGTAATAATAAGTATCTTAATATTTGTATATGGAATGAAATAATAACTAAAATCTTTTAAGATAAAAGATAGATTTGATATCAATAAGTATATTGTAGTTAATAAACTCATCTAACAGCATTTAATTATGCATGCTCTTGCAAGAAATGGGAAATGACTCAATTATAATTGATAAGTCTCAAAGAAATTAACTCTTTCTCAAAACAAATATAAAAATTGATGAATTATACCTGGATTTCCAGGAAGATTTCTTTTTTTCTTGTTGGTATGAGTTTGATTGTTGGAATTAGTTGGCACTGAAGCAAAAGACAGTTGCACCTGCTGTGATGGAGGGTACATAGTACCTACTTCATTCTTGTTACTTGATGAAGATAGGCTTGCTTCATTAGATGCTGATGTCAAGTTTGACATACTGTCATCCAAAAACATGACCTTCATCTCTCTCATCTCTCTTTCTCTCTCTTGATTATTAAATGAACTGGATTTGTCAACAAATAAATTCTTTCTTGGATTATCTTTGACCTTGGTATATCAGAAAGATTGACTGATGACTTCAGATCAAACTTTGTTTTCTTTGAAAACCCATGTTTTTATAGATTTGAATAACAAGAAAACCCTATAAAAACAAAGTTAATATCAGAAAGTGGCTTTTGTTCTTGATGTTTCTGTGAGATAAGTTAAAGAGTGATCATAAATAACTAAATTCAAAGGTAAAAAAGTTCAGACCTGGCAGGCAGTGACCAAACTTGTTCTTGTCCAAGAGAGTATACAAGTATAGCCAACTCTCAAAGATGATGCAACCCAAATTCACTAAAACAAAACAAAATTCCAATCCGTACAGGTTAAGATAACAAGTTCATATTCAAGACTATGTGTTTCTGTGTGTGTGTGTGTGAGAGAGAGAGATATGATATGAGATGTGGATCAGAAGGTATCCCTAATTTTGGATCTCTTTCAAGTGGGCAGCTTCAAAATGAAACCAAAAAGCAAGGGAGTCTGAAGTTGCATGTTTTTGTCCTATCCTTTGTTTGCTTCTCATTCAGAAATAAAAATCATATGCATTATTGGTTTTGCTTTTAGGGTTGTACATTTACTACTTTCTCCCTCTCAAACATATCTCAACAAAGTGTGCATTCAAAACGCTCGTAGCTCGTTAATCGCTCCTCGCTCGTGGATCGTTCGTTGCTCGTTCGGAAAATTCTCGTAAAAATGCTCAGTTGATCGTCCGCTTGTTTCAAGTATTTTGCAAAAAAACATTTGGTCTAGTTCAAGACTTCTAGGAGTCAGCAAAGGTTGACTTCTTTGAACATTAACCAGATTTTGAACCTGATTTTAAGCTAATCAAACTCATATCTCAAGTCGGTGCTCGTTGGTAGTTTCCAGAAGACACATCCGATCAATTAAACAAACCGAAACGCGTCAAACAGAGTCCGAAAGTCCAGGATATCAATTAGACATGTAAAAATTGTAGTTTGGAAAAAAGGGTATCGACTGTATAGTCCGTGTACCACGTACAATGATTTATGAAAGTTGTTCAAACTCGGATGTTTCTACCAAAAACCACAAACGATCAACAAACGAACCGAAACGCCTCAAACTAATTTTGTTGGATTGGAGACAACTTAAAACACTTTAAAATGAATTAAAAATATTTTTTATCAATAAAAAGTATTTAAAATGAATTAAAGCAAATTATTTATTTTTTTATAAAGCCTAAAGCACTTGGCAAAGTCTAAAGCTAGGCGCTTCACAGGCCTGATTTGGCCCGAAGCGCCTAGCTTTGACCATAGCCAGGCGCTTCAGGCTTTTTTTTAAGTAATTTGTTTAAATTCATTTTAAATAATTTTTATTGATAAAAAATATTTTTATTTCATTTTAAAGTGTTTTCAGTTGTTTTCAATCCAACAAAATTCGTTTGAGGAGTTTCTGTTCGTTTATTGATCGTTTGTGGTTTTTGTTAGAAATATCCAAGTTTGAACCACTTTCATAAATCATTGTATGTGGTACACAGACTATACAGTCCATACCCTTTTTTTCCAAAATACAAAATTTGCATGTCTAATCAATATCCTGGACTTCCAGACTCTGTTTGACGCGTTTCGGTTCATTTACTTGATCAGATGTGTCTTTTGGAAACCACCAACGAACACCGGCTTGAGATATGAGTTTGGTTAGCTTAAAATTAGATTCAAAATCTGCTTAAAGCTGAAAGAAGTCAACCTCTGCTGACTCCTAGAAGTCTTGACGACCAAATGTCTTTTGCAAAATACTTGAAACAAGGTATAGATATGGAGAACATGGAATGAAATGATTTCGTACGATGTCGTACGATTTCGTACAAGATTCCGATAAGCAAAAGGTAGACCACACCATTAGACCACTGTTTAGTTATAGATTTTTCGATCAGAAAATATATTCCCAAACAATTCCAAACAACTGTTCATGCATTTAAGTAAAATTCAGTTGTTGGACATTGTGTCAGAATGTATAGTACAAAATTCTTTTGACAAACGTTTGGCTGACCTGAAGTTCCTTTGCAACCTAGTTACTTTGAATTATAAAGAACATTAAAGAAGGACTTGTGCTATACCTTTTCAAACCCTTCCATCATATACCTAACACCAACACCACAAACAATATTATTACTATTATTCTATACCAACGGAGCTACCACCACCATGATCTACCTTAATCATATCTTAGAATCACTTCTCTAGTTCGAAAGTCATTTTATATTGAAAAATCCATCAGAAGATACTACAGTCACATCACCATAGGTAAATGAGTAAGTGTTCGTTGTTGGTTTTCTGAAAACCACAAGTTTGAAGTGGGTCACTATTTATATATAAAGAACATTAAAGGACTTGTGCTATTTCTTTTCAATTATAGTGACCGGAAACTTCATGGCATATTTCACCAATGTTCTTCTCCATAACTTATGCACCTCTGTGTATCTTCTTCTTCTACTTTCTTTCTCTTGATCTTCACACTTGCTTTTGGAGCTCTGATCTTCTTCCTATTATCTTGTTTATCACAACTTAAAGCTTTGTTCATTGGTCGCATGATTGTGTTTATGTTCTTTTAGTAACATTTTAGACTAACTGAAATTTCTTTCCGCAACCAGTACAACGAACTTTGTACAAACCAATTCCCTTTATCATTTATTTAATAAAATTTAAACACCCAAAACAATGCAAACGTTTGGTGATGTAAAACTAGGTCACCCCTGTACTAAATTTAATGTCGGAGAAGAAAAAAGAACATACTTGAAATCAATGGGAAGGTAAACAAAACGTCTAATTTTCATCCGTTTGTTAGCACCGATCCGATTGTTGATTTCTTTCCGCAACCAGTACACCGAACTCTGTATGGATGATATTGTTGTTGTTTTTAAGCCCAAAACGACTATCATCAATCTGTACAAACCAATTATGACGTTAGAGCTGTAGAAGTAGCCTTGCGGTCTTTCAACAGGAGTGATACAGCCGAGAGACGAATGTTGCAACATGAATTCAACCAAGATGACACGCGAAGCTTTAGACTCTAAGCGGATACCTTGATTGCCAACTCACCTCCCGTAGAACATAGGCCTATATAAATTTTGACCAATTCCCCACTTTCACTTATTTAATTAAATTTAACGCGCGTACCGCATTTGAAGATGAAAGTCTTCACATTTTAGTAACAATTCAGACTAACTGAGATTCGAGAACAACCACATTCTCTCTCAAACCTTTCTAAAAGTAAAAAAAAAACTAGAACAACCACATTCTCTCTCAAACCTTCACATTTTATTGTTATGTAATTGTTATTATTATTGTTATTGTTATTGTTATTATAGCTAATTCAGCTGTTTCACTCGTTTTTTTCGTATAACTTTTAAAATATAACGTTTTATAAATTAATGAATATACTATTAAGACGAACTTATTTTTATTGATGTTTTGACCTAAGTTTCATTAAAAGGAAGTAGGGTAAAATATAATATAATATAATATAATATATCATTATTTAACGTTTTCATATACTAGCCAGAACTCGTCTGGATATCTCAAATTTCTAATAACCACTTTACTTAGTACTTACCAGTTAGACAATACACAAAATATAAACTTTATATTTCACGTGTTTACAATTATTACATTAGTGTTCCGGGTATTACATCCTCTCCTTCTTACAAAAATTTCGTTCGCGAAATTTATCGTTAGTTAAAAAGATGAGGGATTTTTTCTTTCATTTCGTTTTTGATTGCCAGGTATAATCAGGTCCATGACGAGCATTTCACTTAACCTTAACCAATGGCATTATTTTCTACGCAACTTTTTATCCTTTTTGCCTTCAATCTGCAGCAGTTCTTCAATGATGTTGAGCTTTTTATCGATGTGCACATCTTCCAATGGAATTCGTTGTGTTTCATCTTCTAGGAATTTTCTTATGTTTGATACATGAAATGTATCATGTATTACCACGAGTTGCTCAGGGAGTTTTAGTGTATACGTCTTCGGTCTTACATTGTCCGTTATACCGAATGGTCCAGTGTATTAGGGTTTAAGCTTTCCTTTCTTTCCAAATCGGATTAGTCTCCTCAGGGGTGATACTTTTAGCTTTACTTTATCTCGTATTTGAAACTCTAGGTGTTTAGGCCGCTGATCTGCATAACTCTTTAGACGGTCTTGAGCCCTTTTCATTTTTTTAATTTTCTTAATTTTTTATGTGGTTTTCACAATAAGTTCTTGTCCTGACAGTTGACTTTCCCTGACTTCAGTCCAGTAGACAGGAGTTCGACACTTCCTTCCATATAAACACATGTATATTTAAAAACATAAGTTTGAAACCATTAAACAGTAGCGGAAGCTTTGTTACAATCCAAAATCCAAAAGTAATTCCAATTGTTCAACATAAGAAAACATGATCCTAAACTAGACGCCGTGCAGACGCGTGCGCCCTAGTCCTTGTTTGCTACCTTAGCGACCTGAGAAAAACATGCCAAAAGTTCGTCAGCACAAAAATGCCGGTGAGTTCACAGGTTTTAATAAAAGTTACTAGTTACAAAAGTATACCAAGTTCCACCTGTCCATACTATAAAATGTTCAACCAAAGTACGCTAGTTAGGCGTATGTTTTGTTACTACTACGACTGGAAACCATTACTAGACACGCCACAAGTTACCAATGTTACAGCCCGAATAATGTCACAAGTCACAATGTTACAAGGTCGAGACAACATGCACCCGCCCAGCCCTCCAAGCCGACGAGTGGGGCAGGTCACGCCCAATAGATCTATCCACATTTCCCCCGCTGTGCTACACCGCACATTCATGGTTTCCCCGGGACTTAAAAGATCGTATAGTAACTCAAATAAACCATAGTATGACAAAAGTTCTCAAAACATAGTTCCACGCATGTTTTCTCCCCCAAAAGTAAAACCAGTTGAAGTGGGGCCGTGAACTCACCTTAGGTTGCGTTACTTCAACTAATGAATAAGATCAGCAAGCTATGCTAGCCCCGTAAAGCGGTGACCTAACATATGACAGTTACAAGTACTTAGACTAATAACCCGTGGGTTAGTTAGTCCCTAGATGTCCAGACCATAACCAGGTTCGTTTGAAAACACGCTGACTGATTAAACTGACCAAATT
Source organism: Ambrosia artemisiifolia (assembly GCA_032199755.1). Classification (NCBI taxonomy): domain Eukaryota; kingdom Viridiplantae; phylum Streptophyta; class Magnoliopsida; order Asterales; family Asteraceae; genus Ambrosia; species Ambrosia artemisiifolia. Next base: position 40,293,044 of record CM063522.1, read on the forward strand.
TACAAGACTCGACATCCCATTGGTGACCTGAGACTCCACGTGTTATACTTGTACTCTCAATCATACAACCATGCAATCATACTTAACGTGCGTTAAAGTTCAACAAGTCTAACACATAGTTCAAACAGCACATAAATAAGCCCGAGCACGTGTTACCAAGTTATCAGGTATGATACGGGGTTCCTAGCATGTTCCTAGGTGCCAAATCGGGTATCGGAATGCCAAAATACAGTTACAGCAGCAGTACAGGCGATTAGGAAAAGTCAACTAGCGATTATGGAGGTCAACATGCGATTATAGGGGCTAATCGCCTCATGATATAGGCGATTAGGTCATAAGACATGCATTCCAGGAGTTTATCAGGCGATTAGGTCGTAAGACATGCAATTCAGGACTTAACTAGCAATTAGGATCACAATCGCATGAAATGAAGGCAATTAGGCCCCCAATCGCCTATCCTATAGGCGATTAGGCTTCCATATCAGTCGATTGGGCTCCCAATCGCCTATAGCATAGGCGATTAGGGTTCCCAATCGCCTCAGCAGAGCTGTTCCGGTTTTTCGCGCGTTTAACCCTCTAAACCAGATCCGAAACGTGTGGAAACACCAAATATCGATCATACAACAATATCAAACATATTTCAAGCAAAACCCCTAGCTTATCATCGTTCTACCAGCCCCGAATGCAAGCATTTTCCCAAAATAGTACACTTAGCATGAAAACATCACATCAACATGCATAACTTTTACCCTAAATAGCAAATACTCAGATTTCATCATGTTATCACGTTGTCCGATCATCCCCTACTGTTCTAACATCATTCTATAACAAACCCTAACATCAAACAACTAGCAAAACACCTCATATCATACCAAATCATTCAAAGTCATTCAAATGGGTCAAAATACTCAATATTCACAATACACTTCCAAAACCATCCAAACTCCTAAGACATCATCATCCTATCATAAACAAGCTGTAAACACCTTAATAACACAATAACAATCCTTTTTGAATCATAAAAATGCTAACTTTTAATCATATTTAACACATACAACATGCATAATGGTTTGAACTTGTTTAAAAACGATTTTCATAGGTTTTCAAAGACACAAGGGTTTATAAATCAGGTCTGGACCTTTAGGGAGCAAAACACAATCATTCAAAGGTTTGGGGATGAAGAACACACCTTGGGTTTATGAGGATTTGATGTGTAAAGCTTGAAAATGGGTGTTTTGATGCTAAAACGTGTTCCAGAGGGTGTTTGGGAGTTGGGATATGTTATGAGACGGCTAGGGTTGCATTAGAGGTGTTTTGGAGGTCAAGGGTGGTATTTATAGGCGTTTCTAGTCGTTTAAAACACGTCAGGCGATTACGCAGCAGTATCAGGCGATTAGGGCTCCTAATCGCCTATATCTATAGGCGATTAGGGCCCAATCGCCCTCAGTCTCCCTCCTAATCGCCTTCATATAGGCGATTACAGGGCTAATCGCCTTCAGGACCCTGCATAATCGCCTTTAGGGTCTGGTTATGTGTATTTGGCGCGTTAAACCCCGTTTTAACATATGTTAACACGCTTTCACATACCGACAAGTCACATAAAGATTATAATCACATAATACATGCAAACAAACACGTTCACACTCGTTCACCAATTCCCGGGACTCGAGACTTGTGTTTCTACTAAGGTTTGACGATTCCACGAATCGTCAATCCTTGCATACCTGGTTTAATGGCCGACATCTAACGATCCTCTAGGTTGTACTAATGACTCCCGAACCATAACACGACTTAACCGACCTAGTTAAGTATACTGTACGCGTGACTCGCTAAGGTAGACTTTGACCCAAGCCATGTTATTAACCTGAGTTTGCCGGGTGTCACATTAGACTCCAAGCGGATACCTTGATTGCCAACTCACCTCCCGTAGAACATAGGCCTATATAAATTTTGACCAATTCCCCACTTTCACTTATTTAATGAAATTTAACGCGCGTTCCGCATTTGAAGATGAAAGTCTTCACATTTTAGTAACAATTCAGACTAACTGAGATTCGAGAACAACCACATTCTCTCTCAAACCTTTCTAAAAGTAAAAAAAAAAAAAACTAGAACAACCACATTCTCTCTCAAACCTTCACATTTTATTGTTATTGTAATTGTTATTATTATTGTTATTGTTATTGTTATTATAGCTAATTCAGCTGTTTCACTCGTTTTTTTCGTATTACTTTTAAAATATAACGTTTTATAAATTAATGAATATACTATTAAGACGAACTTATTTTTATTGATGTTTTGACCTAAGTTTCATTAAAAGGAAGTAGGGTAAAATATAATATAATATAATATAATATAATATAATATAATATAATATAATATAATATAATATAATATAATATATTATTATTTAACGTTTTCATATACTAGCCAGAACTCGTCTGGATATCTCAAATTTCTAATAACCACTTTACTTAGTACTTACCAGTTAGACAATACACAAAATATAAACTTTATATTTCACGTGTTTACAATTATTACATTAGTGTTCCGGGTATTACATCCTCTCCTTCTTACAAAAATTTCGTTCGCGAAATTTATCGTTAGTTAAAAAGATGAGGGATTTTTTCTTTCATTTCGTTTTTGATTGCCAGGTATAATCGGGTCCATGACGAGCATTCCACTTAACCTTAACCAATGGCATTATTTTCTATGCAACTTTTTATCCTTTTTGCCTTCAATCTGCAGCGGTTCTTCAATGATGTTGAGCTTTTTATCGATGTGCACATCTTCCAATGGAATTCGTTGTGTTTCATCTTCTAGGAATTTTCTTATGTTTGACACATGAAATGTATCATGTATTACCACGAGTTGCTCAGGGAGTTTTAGTGTATACGTCTTCGGTCTTACTTTGTCCGTTATACCGAATGGTCCAATGTATTAGGGTTTAAGCTTTCCTTTCTTTCCAAATCGGATTAGTCTCCTCAGGGGTGATACTTTTAGCTTTACTTTATCTCGTATTTGAAACTCTAGGTGTTTAGGCCGCTGATCTGCATAACTCTTTAGACGGACTTGAGCCCTTTTCATTTTTTTAATTTTCTTAATTTTTTATGTGGTTTTCACAATAAGTTCTTGTCCTGACAGTTGACTTTCCCTGACTTCAGTCCAGTAGACAGGAGTTCGACACTTCCTTCCATATAAACACATGTATATTTAAAAACATAAGTTTGAAACAATTAAACAGTAGCGGAAGCTTTGTTACAATCCAAAATCCAAAAGTAATTCCAATTGTTCAACATAAGAAAACATGATCCTAAACTAGACGCCGTGCAGACGTGTGCGCCCTAGTCCTTGTTTGCTACCTTAGCGACCTGAGAAAAACATGCCAAAAGTTCGTCAGCACAAAAATGCCGGTGAGTTCACAGGTTTTAATAAAAGTTACCTGTTACAAAAGTATACCAAGTTCCACCTGTCCATACTATATAACGTTCAACCAAAGTACGCTAGCTAGGCGTATGTTTTGTTACTACTACGAATGGAAACCATTACTAGACACGTCACAAGTTATCAATGTTACAGCCCGAATAATGTCACAAGTCACAATGTTACAAGGTCGAGACAACATGCACCCGCCCGGTCCTCCAAGCCGACGAGTGGGGCAGGTCACGCCCAATAGATCTATCCACATTTCCCCCGCTGTGCTACACCGCACATTCATGGTTTCCCCGGGACTTAAAAGATCGTATAGTAACTCAAATAAACCATAGTATGACAAAAGTTCTCAAAACATAGTTCCACGCATGTTTTCTCCCCCAAAAGTAAAACCAGTTGAAGTGGGGCCGTGAACTCACCTTAGGTTGCGTTACTTCAACTAATGAATAAGATCAGCAAGCTATGCTAGCCCCGTAAAGCGGCGACCTAACATATGACAGTTACAAGTACTTAGACTAATAACCCGTGGGTTAGTTAGTCCCTAGATGTCCAGACCATAACCAGGTTCGTTTGAAAACACGCTGACTGATTAAACTGACCAAATTTACAAGACTCGACATCCCATTGGTGACCCGAGACTCCACGTGTTATACTTGTACTCTCAATAATACAACCATGCAATCATACTTAACGTGCGTTAAAGTTCAACAAGTCTAACACATAGTTCAAACAGCACATAAATAAGCCCGAGCACGTGTTACCAAGTTATTAGGTATGATACGGGGTTCCTAGCATGTTCCTAGGTGCCAAATCGGGTCTCGGAATGCCAAAATACAGTTACAGCAGCAGTACAGGCGATTAGGAAAAGTCAACTAGCGATTATGGAGGTCAACAGGCGATTATAGGGGCTAATCGCCTCTTAATATAGGCGATTAGGTCATAAGACATGCATTCCAGGAGTTTATCAGGCGATTAGGTCGTAAGACATGCAATTCAGGACTTAACTAGCAATTAGGATCACAATCGCATGAAATGAAGGCAATTAGGCCCCCAATCGCCTATCCTATAGGCGATTAGGCTTCCATATCAGGCGATTGGGCTCCCAATCGCCTATAGCATAGGCGATTAGGGTCCCCAATCGCCCTCAGCAGAGCTGTTCCAGTTTTTCGCGCGTTTAACCCTCCAAATCAGATCCGGAACGTGTTGAAACACCAAATATCGATCATACAACAATATCAAACATATTTCAAGCAAAACCCCTAGCTTATCATCGTTCTACCAGCCCCGAATGCAAGCATTTTCCCAAAATAGTACACTTAGCATGAAAACATCACATCAACATGCATAACTTTTACCCTAAATAGCAAATACTCAGGTTAATATAGTGTCTCCAAATTTTCAGTACGAAAACTAAAGCATAAAGTTCGAAATCATGGGTTATGTAGTTCCGTTCATGAGTTTTAACTTTCGAGAAGCATAGGAAATCACTTTACCTCTTTGCATGAGTACACATCCCATACCTTAATGAGAGGCATCACAGTAGACAACCAAATCTTCCATTCCATCTGGAAGTGATAGTATTAGGGCGATACACAACATTTTTTTTAGCATATTAAAGGTTTCTTCTTCTTTGGACCCCAATTAAACTTAGATATTTTTTGGGTTAGCATACTTAGTGGCATTGCAATCTTAGAAAACTCTTGAATAAGTATCCTATAGTAGCCATCCAGCCCCATAAATCTCCTGATTTCAATAGGATTTTTTGATACTTCCCTCTTCTTAATGGCCTCAATCTTTACAGGGTCAACTTGTATGCCATGCTTGTTGATCACATGGCCTAATTGTGGGATTTACTGGGTAAGGTGGTTGTTGTTGTTGTTGTACTCTAAGGTGTTGCTTATGATTTGTCTCATTCTTAGAGTATATCAAGATGTCATCAATGAAGACGATCACAAACTTATCTAGAAAGGGTTTACAAGCCATGTTCATAAGATCCATGAATACTGCAGTGATGAGTGAATATTGTGAGCAAGTATAGGTTTGGGCACAATCGAGGGGTTAAGTAGGCGTGTCATGCGATTTTATTTTTCTCATAAAATAAATAAAAGGATTGAGGGTTTGTTATTTACAGTCTGCCTTAGATGTACTCGTGTTTGATTGTTTGAGGCCAAACAATAGTCTAAGTGTGGGGTATTGTGATGTATCACATAATTAACATATAAAACATGCATAATCAAGCCTGTAATAGGATAGAAATAGACTTAAAATGTTAATTTTGGGTACTTAATTTGTTCCTATTTGTGTTTATCAGGAAACTGGAGCTCCAATCCAGAAACAGGAGATTTTCAGGCAAAATCTGGAGATTCCTGGGTGTAGATGCGTTTTGCGACTAATGATTAGATAGTTAACATGTGTTAGAATAGGCTGAAGGGGCGAATGTAACAAGTATGGGCGAAGGTGAAATAGATGTGGGCGAAGGTAGATTGATCATGGACGAATCTGGAACTGGATAACACAAGAAGACACATTCGACCACTGCAAGTGGGCGAATGTGGAAATCACTCACGTTCGACCAGATGAAAGGGGCGAACGTGTAGTGCCTATATATAGTTTTTGTGATTTTGTAAGTTTAAGCGAGTCATAAGGTGTGTGTGTTTTTCAGGTGTGTTCCAGAGAGGTTTGAGAGAATTTGTGTGTGTGCTAGATTAACTGTATTTGAGTTGTAATCAAGTTTTTGAGAAAGTTAATCTATGAAAAGTATTGAAAATGACTTTGATTGTGTTTTGATTTGAGTTTACTTCAGTTTGTTCAAAGCTAGGGTTTCCGCACCTGGTTTTGTAACTTGTATGATCATATAATCCTGTTTTCGTGTCAAATTTTATCCTCTACAAAGTGGTATCAGAGCATAGAGGATCATACAACAACAAATTGATAAACTCAGAGCTGATTTGGACATTATTTTCATCAATTCACATCTGTTTTTGCATAAAAATGGTTTTTGAGTGTTTTTGAAAGAATTAGAGTTGATTTTGTGGTTAAAATTCAAAATTCCAAGTATTAAAGTTGTTCCAAATCATCTCCGAAGCAAAACCTGATCAAGATCATTCAAATTCACAAACTTTTGAAAATCAGAGATCAAAATAACCGTTTTTCAAAGTGTAACCGTTTTTCAAAAGTGAAAATGGGCGAACCTGAGTAAGAGTGGTCGAAGGTGTAGTGTTTTGGGCGAACCTGAGTGTTTTTCTGGGCGAACCTAGGGATTATTGGGCGAACCTAGAATTTTTGTGTTGAATTTTTCACATTCGGGTCTCACTTTCTACATTCGGGTCATCGGGGGTACGAACCTGGAAACCAAACGGGCGAACCTGGAGTAGATTTAGGCGAACGTGAAAAGTGTTAGTGTGTTTTTACTTTCTGGTGAGATTTCACATTCGGGAAGTACTGTTTGGACGAACCTGAAGCTGAAAGGGACGAACCTGAAGCACATTTGGGCGAACCTAGACTAGTTTTTGGAAAATTTTTCTAAGTGTTGAATTTCTCGAAGTTCGTGATCATGTGGCATTTTCAGACTACTCCGACACCAGCAACTACACAACCACAACAGCAGGTGATGGACCCATGGACAGTGGCAGCACAGAAGACGAGCACACAGTCTTCGCAGCCGGTTAACTACATGACTCAAAGTGCACCTCCAGCACCACAATCTGACTACTGGGGAGTAGCAGCAGCGGTGGTAAACACTCAAACTACAAATGCTATTTCCACACTGATTAATGATTTGTCTTCAGGTAGCGGGAATCGGCCACCGAAGCTTATGGAGATTCAAGAATACAATCAGTGGCAGAAAAAGTTCAAAATACATCTGGAAGGCATGGGAGTGGAAGGTGCTGAAGCATGGAACATGATTGCTAAAGGTTACACACCACCAGTTTTGGAGAACACAGGTGAACCAGTGCCATTGGAGAGCATGGCGGAGGATGAGAAAAAGAAATTTGCTGTGGAAAAGAAGGCGTTTTCCCAATTGACACAGGCAATCACAAATGATCTTTTGCATCAGTTTGGGACTTGCACAACATCTAAGGCACTATGGGAAATGCTTAAAAGGAAGCATGATGGGAATGAGAAGACTAGAAGTTTGAGGACGGAAGAACTAATAAAGGAGTTTGAGAATTTTTCTTATATTGGAAATGAAACGTTGAAAGAACTAACTCCTAGATATAATCATTTGTTATCTGAATTGTCTAGCTATGGTATACAGATTCCTATGGCAAAGCAGGTGGACAAGTTTGCAGATGCATTACCACCAAACTGGGATCAGCATGTGGAAGTCCTGAAAGAGAAGGATGCTTATCAATATTGGTCTATTCAGGAGTTCATTGAGAAGCTGGAAAACAAAGAATTGGAAGAGAAGAGGAAGGCTAGGAGAGCACAGATTCCTCAGAATCCAAACTTATACTTTGGAGGATCTTCAGTTCCAGCTAGTACAAGCTCAGGAGGGCTAGTTACACCACATGTTGCATGTATATCCAATGTTTTGGAATCACCTACCATGAACTATCATCAACAAACTTCATCTTTTTCACAACCACCACCACAACAACCATACAACTATTCATACATTCCACCATTCTCCCCAAAGCAACAAGCAGCTTTCTATACTGCTAGCCAATCTCAACAACAACCAATGAACCAACCTAATCAACAAACGGTGGTTTTGGAGACATCTAACCTTGGAAATGTGACAGTTGAAGTTGCTCAGCAACACATTGCATTAGTCTCTGCAATGGTCTCATCCTACAATGGATTAGTTGCTAGTCAAATTGGGAATAACAACTTGACCAATGAAGACTACGCACAGATTGACAAGGAAGAGATGGAACTCATTGATATCCAATGGGCCTTTGCGAGCATAATGAGAAGAGCAACGGAGTTTATCGAAAAGACAGGAAGAACTGATTTGGGAACTTCTCCTAATACAACCTACGGGTTCAATAAGGACAAAGTGACTTGTTTTAACTGTGGAGGGAAAGGTCACTTTAAAAGAGAATGCAACCAGCCACCAAAACAAGGCAATAGGAATCCATTCAATGCCACCTATCAGAACCGTCAACAACAAAACCAAAACCAAGTTTCTTACCAAAACAACAACAACAACTACCAAAACCGTCAAAACAACTTTAATAACAACCAAAATAGACAACCAAACACACCAAACCAGACACAAAACCAAACACAAAACAATGCTAACCGAACAGTCATACCAATCACTACACCAAATGAACAACAACAGAATACCAATCAAGCATTGGTGACTCAACAAGATGAGAGGTTTGACTGGTCGAGTATACAGATAGGTGTTGAGGAAATCACTACTGGGGGCAATGTGGCTTGTGTTGCATATCAGGTTGATATTGAAGATTCAGTAACGGTGGAGGAGAAGGTAGAAACTGAGGTTGAAAGTGACGAGTCTGAGGCTGAGATGTATGTGGAATCTGAACTTGTTGAGGTTAATGTTGAAGATCAAACTGAAGAGACAAATTCTGGAGTTGTGATTGATACTGTTTCTGATATTCCTGAGGAGTGTGAATCGGTCTATTCTGATTCAGACAGTGAATCGGATACAGAAGCAAGTGTTAATTCTCTGGATGAAGACATCGATCAGTTGCTAGCAGAAGCGGATTTTCTGATGACAAGGAAGTCGTGCATTGCAGATGATGCTTTCACAAAGATTGATTATTCCAGATTCTTTGCAGGAAAGGAAGCTCATTTCGCATTGATGGCCATGACTGATCCGCCAAAACCTGTAAGTTCTGAATGTAGTACTGATAATACAAGTGAAAAATATTGTGGTACATGTGATAGATTGACTGAGGAGAATAAACAACTCCGAGTTCAACGTGATAGTGCTATCATGAACAGTGAATCTACTCGCAAAGAGTTGAATGCTTTCAACAAAGTTTTAGGTGGCTACAAAAAGGACATTTCCGACTTGAAAAACACTTTGTCTTTAAAACAATTGGCAATTAACAACTATATCAATGAAATTGAAAATACCAAGTTGGAAATGGCCGCCATCAAATGCTTTGCTGAGAAAGTAAACAAAAAGCTGGAAAGTTATAAGCATATTGCTTATGTGGTAGACCACATCATTGATGATAAAACCACCAATTATCGGTCTGTACCATCTCCAGTTCTCTTTGAAAACCATAATTGTCACCAAGTGACACCGGAGAGTTCGGTAAAATCTGATTCAGCATCGGAAAATGAATCTAATACCTCGAGTATTGGTGATCCAAATTCCGATGTTAGACCGATTTTGGGTATCAATGATGAGGGTGTTATTGCTGAGAGTGTAGATTCAGACTCAGAGAGTGATGATACTGGTTGTAACCAAACTGTTAATGCATGTGACATTCCAAAAGAAAATCACATCATTACAAATGAACCAATCTCATCATCTCAGATTGTGATTCCAATGAAAAATGTTCATTGTGAAAAGAAGTCTGAAAAGAATGTTGTGAAGAAAGATCTTAATGTGGTTAAGAAAGATCTTGAATTGAATGCTAAAAATGAACAATGTGACAAACCTGTCAAAGTGTTCTATCGGATGGAAGGATCCGATAAGATCATTTCTGACGAGGACTTTCCAATCAAAGATGTTAACTATGCTAAAATTGACAAAATTTGGCAAGAAAGTACTATTTGGTTCCCAAAACATGAGAGAACAAATGAGATTCCACCAGCTTTATTAAAGAAGTTGTATTTGGATGTTCCTCAAGAACCAAAGGTCCATGTCACAGAGTTTGTTCGACCCAAAAACAGAGCTAATGGTTTTAATGAGCCTACTTACTCAAAAGGGCCACTCCCTGAGAGTTTAAGGAAGCAACAGTACAATGATCAATACCCTGTTAGATCATTTGCTCAACCAAATGCTCCGAATGTTTTTGAAGAGTACCGTGCATGCTTTAAATGTGGGGAACGAGGGCATTTACTTGCTCAGTGCCCATATGTAAGGCACAAAAGGCACGAGGTTGAAGTGAGGAATTCCATGAGAAAACCGATTGATCATTATGTGCCACCACATAGGAGAGTTGTTCCTCAACAACCACAACCATTTTATAATCATAACAATTTTCAACAAATGAGGAACACTCGTCCAATGCACTATGATCGAAGGAATCGGATTGCTATGGAACACTCATGGAGGAAGCCTGTGGTGAACGCAACAGTTGATAGGCAAAAGGTTCCACCAAAACCGATTGTCAAATCAAATGTTGGACCTAAGTTTGTTAAATCAGATAAGGTTACCAAGAGAGTTACATTTGCTAACCATGTTCAGAAACCGACTGAGAACCCAAAGTCTCAGATTCGTATCCTGAAAAGGTCTGAACAATCTTGGACACCCAATGGTACTCCAGGAGCCTCAACTTCAAGGGTTAATGAGAAAAAGGAAACTATTTTGAACAATCAGAAAAGGATTGATCAAAAAGTTGTTGAAAATATTTGTGACAATGTTACTTTGAAACCTGATGTTCCAAGACCCAAGACTCAGGCTTGGGTCCCCCGAAAGAACTAACTGATTTACTTTTTGTGTGCAGGGAGCTTCAGCTGGCCCTATTAGCAGTCTTTGGATTGTTGATAGTGGAGCTTCAGGCCACATGACAGGGGATCTTGCGTTGCTGTTCGATGTGAAGAACATCAATGGAGGGTATGTAGCTTTCGCGGGAAATAAAGGTGGATATATCACGATGGAAGGAAGTGTAAGCAATGGGATAGTGAGTTTCGAGCGGATTTCGTATGTGAAGCAGATCGATTATAATCTGTTGAGTGTCAGTCAAATATGTGACAAGCAATTTACTGTGCATTTTGATGACAAATCCTGCTATATTCTGAAACCGGGCTTTACAATTCCTAAAGAGTGGATAATGTTGAAGGCACCTCGCGTCAACAATCTATACATTCTTGATATGTCCAAGGCGATGACATCACAAGGGCAGATAACATGCTTTTTGTCCAAGGCGACAGAGAAAGAATCGATAATGTGGCACCGAAGAATGGGGCACATTCATCTGAGAAAAATGAATCAACTTGTGAGAAATGGACTTGTCGATGGAGTAAACGTGAAACATTTCCATCTGAATGACAAGTGTGTGAGTTGTAAAAAGGGGAAGCAACACAAACAGTCCCACAAAGTGAAAAAGGTTAACTCTGTTGAGATGCCACTTGAGCGACTGCACATGGATCTTTTCGGACCGGTCAAGCGCAAAAGTCATCTTGGAGAGCTTTATTGTTCAGTCGTCACTGACGATTACTCAAGATTTTCATGGGTGATGTGTTTGCAGAATAAAAGCGACACTTTTGTCAATCTAAAAGTTCTGTTCACTCGACTGGAGAATCTTTACAATGTGAAGATAAAGAGAATTCGGAGTGACAATGGGACGGAGTTCAAAAATGCCAAGATGGATGAACTTTGTGAAAGCAAAGGGATACATCATGAATATTCGGCTCCGTACACCCCACAACAGAACGGTGTTGCTGAACGAAAGAATAGGACTCTAATTGAAGCGGCTAGAACAATGCTTGCTGATTCAAATCTTCCAGTAATGTTCTGGAACGAGGCGATTTATGCAGCAAATTACACATTAAATCGGGTCCTAACAGTGAAGAAGTTTGGTAAAACATCTTATGAGTTGTTACACCGAAGGAAGCCGAACTTAGAGTATCTAGAACCTTTTGGGGCGCCATGCACTATGTTGAATCCAAGCGAGAAGTTTAGTCCTAAAGCCGAGGAGGGTTACTTTGTTGGATATGCAACCCCGCTCAAACGGGTATACAACAAGCGTACTCGTCGTGTGGAAGACTGGGCTAACGTGGAAGTTCAACGATATACTCAAAATATTCAAGGCACGGGTCCTGATTGGATGTTTGATTACAAAGATTTCTTTGAATCATTCAATCTAGATAGCTTGGTTGAAGAAGCTGTTATTCGATTACTTTACGAGTGTGAAAATGCAACAACTTCACCGTTGGTGCGTCCGATCACCGTGAACCCCCTACCAGCTTCTAATGATACCAATGTTCCTATACAAGAGGAAGAAGTATTTCAAGAGGCTTCAACTTCATTAGACACTTCAGAATCTGAAGATGAACAATTTGAAGAAGCTATTCTTGAACAAGCTGAAGAACCAGAGGCACCGCCAGTGAACCCAACTCCAACTTCAGATGTGGCTTCATCATCAAATACGGGTCATGATCTGGATGCTGTAGAGAACTTGACTGTTCAGACGGGAGTGCAAGTACCTGATTATCCGGAATCTCGGATTCATCGTATTCACCCACTGGAGCAAGTTATCGGTGATCCTGGAAGCAGTGTTATGACCAGAGGGCAGCTTAAAAGCGTTAATTCGCTAGAAAGTTTTGGTTCTTTAGCTTTATATGCCAAAATTCAAAAAATCTGGTAGTCAAAATGATTGGTCGTTTGCGTGTAATGTGTCGCAGGTAGAGCCAAGGACATACAAGGACGCTTTGAAGGATGATGCCTGGGTGGAAGCTATATAGGAGGAGTTATTACAATTCCAGAAATTGGGAGTTTGGACGCTCACGGATTTGCCGCCGGAAAGGAAGAAGATTGGCACCAAATGGGTGTTTAAGTGTAAGAAGGATGATCGTGGGGTTATTGTTCGTAACAAAGCCAGATTGGTCGTGCAGGGTTTCCATCAAATCGAAGGGATTGATTATAACGAAATCTATGCCCCGGTAGCACGAATCGAAGCTATTCGGATGTTCCTTGCGTTTGCTTCATACAAGAAATTCAAAGTTTATCAAATGGACGTTGAAAGCGCATTTCTGTACGGGAAAGTCAAGGAAGAGGTGTATGTTGGGCAGCCACCAGGCTTTGAAGACCCAATCCACCGGGATAAGGTCTACGTGCTGAACAAAGCTCTATATGGCTTGCACCAGGCTCCGAGGCAGTGGTACGAGGAGCTAAGTACATACCTCATCACCAAAGGATTTAAGCGCGGCCTTGTCGATTGCACCCTCTTTACGAAAAAGACGGGAGATGATTTGCTTCTAGTACAGATATACGTTGATGATATAATATTTGGTTCAACTAACGAGCTTTTATGCAGGGAGTTCGAAACTGTCATGCAGGAAAAGTTCGAAATGAGCGCAATGGGGGAGATGCAGTTTTTCCTAGGCTTGCAGGTGGACCAAAGACCCAACGGGATCTTCATTCACCAGACGAAATACGTCTCCGACATCTTGAGCCGGTTCCAGATGGAGGACTCAAAGCCGATGGATACCCCGATTCAACCCAATCACGGGATTGGAGTGGACGCTAAGGGGGAGCTGACGGATCCTTTTACATACAGAGCAATCATCGGATCTCTGATGTATTTGACGGCGTCTCGACCAGATATTATGTATGCAACGTGTCTTTGTGCCCGTTATCAATCGAAGCCGAAACAAAGTCATCTGACGGCGGTCAAGCGTATCCTTAGATATCTGAAGGGTTGTCCCTCAAAAGGACTTTGGTACCCTAATGATGATAATTTTGATTTCATATCTTTTAGTGATGCAGATTGGGGCGGCTGTGACAAAGATAGCAAATCTACTACAGCTGGTTGCCAGTTTTTCGGGAGCAGGTTAATCACCTGGCAATGCAAGAAACAGACTTCCGTAGCACAATCTACCTGTGAAGCCGAGTACATTGCTGCCTCGAGTTGCTGTTCGCAAGTACTCTGGATTCAACAACAAATGGTGGATTACGGTTTGCAGTTTCTTAAAACTCCTATTTACTGTGACAACGAAGCTGCAATTGCATTAACTAAAAATTCGGAAAATCATTCTAAAGCGAAACACATCCGGATCAAATATCATTTTATCCGTGATTGTTACGCTAAGGAATTGATCGATATGATCAAAATTCACACTGACTACCAACGTGCGGATCTGTTTACTAAAGCTTTTGACCGTTCACGCTTTGAATATCTTTTAAAAGTAAACAATATAAAGGAAAAACAGGACTAATCGGCACCTCGGTTTATCGCTTTTTAGTTTTTAGTTTTTATATTTTGCTAATTGGGAATTTCTCTTTGCTAATTGGGAATTTCTCTTTACTATCGTAATCCTCAAAGAAGTTGATGCTTTCGAGGGGATTGTTTAATCCTCAAAGAAGTTGATGCTTTCGAGTGGATTGTTTCTTTCAATTTTTTTAACAAAAACCCAAAAATATGTTCTTTATTTTAGGGGGAGCCATTTTATCAGAAAAACCAAAAACATTATAAAATTCAAAAAGACCTAAAAATTAGAAAATCAAAAATGATTTCCTGATAAAACAGAGGAAATGATAGTACATCAGTGGGGATCTGACACAGGCTAAAGAATTGTATAGTATAATGCAGCGTGTGTTGACTACGTGTGATATGCTGATAGGCTTCGTAGACTAAATATTGCGTGCATTAGTGATACAAACATAACGAACTACGCGTTCGTGGCTGAACACCTCATGGGCATATGGTCTTAGTACCGTAATTTCGTTTGATAGGATTGCCAAAATCTGAGGTTTCGGGTCGTTATGTTATGGTTATCCAGGATATTCTGATAAACTTTTGTCGTATTGATTTACGGACCTAGTTTTATCAGAATATTTGCTAAAAGAGCTTAATTGCCAAAACCGGAAGTTACCGAATTGAGGAACTTTATGTTTTAATTGATCATAGATCATTATTACATCGTATTGATCATCTGATGCAAATCAGTGATTAATATCAGCCTCAACCTAGTGTATACGCACATGTTACTCTGCTGCATTCAATTGCTGACCTGTACACCTCTGTGCTATATACTTTGTAACTTTTACGGATAACTCTGGCATAATCACGCGTTACGAAGAAGCTTTGTGCAATTACTTGATACGGGAGTATGTCGTGTGTGTGGGCAACACATCGTGTTAGTCTAATACACTTAACTCGTATCATTTTAAAGCATTGCGTAATTGTCTGCATGTGAGCTTACGTGGACCACAATATCAGCAATTGCCGAGTCACATACTGTTTCTAATGATAATATTAAACAAAAAGATCAACGCTGTGATTAGATTTCTCAGAAAACTGATATGATCCTCTGATCGGATTTCACAAAAAGTTTACTGCTTTCATTTACTTTGCTACATTTTATTTTGTTGCAATTTACTTTTATTGTCAAAAAGATACAAAATCCAAAAAGATTTTAGGTGTGTTTTGATAAAATTTCAGAAAAATCCAAAATTTTTGCATTTCTGCTTTATTTTTGATAACCGGGGATGCTTGATAGTCAATTTCTGAGATTTGACAACACCATCTGGGCTTTGTATCATTCTAAAAGTGCTAATTTGTGTTTTGGAAGCTTAACGGATTGAAAAATGTTGAGCGGGATTCGAATTCGTGATTTGGAAAAATTTTCAGAATTTTCCACTTTACATTCGCCCCTTTAAAATGGGTCGAAGGTGGAAAATGTTCTACATTCGGGTTGGTAAAACGGGCGAATGTGGATGTTTATTCAAAATCCACATTCGGGTATACAAAGTTTCACATTCGTACCATTAAGTTGGGGCGAATGTGGAATGTTCCCACATTCGTCCATTCCCAATGGGCGAATGTAGAGCCTATATATATACCAATCACAGGTTCGACCCCTCATTCAAATTTTTCAGAATTTTTCATTGATATCAGACCTTGTTGATTTTGATTCTCCTGCTTGTGCGTTTTGTTCCCTAGATCATACTGATCATTTCCATATAACATTTACAGGTAATGGACAAGGAATGACGCTGGATTCGTCGTTTTTCTAATCGTGTCTAGGGTTTAGGAGTTCATGGATATAGAGTGTTTGTTAATATTGTTTTTTGTTACACGATCAATGTATATCAGTTTTAGGGGGAGAGTGTTGGTTGAATTAGGTTATTAACACCGATTGATTAGTAGATTGATTGTTTGAAACTAAAATAACCTAATTTCGATTAAAAACTGATATAAATTGATTAAAAAGAACAATTGATGGTACACGAATGCTATTCGGCCATGTTAGAATGATTTCTAATCAAAATAAAGTGTTAAAAACAGGTTTGAAAAATTTTCAAATTTTGGGGATGAACAAGTTTCTACATTCGGTCAATCGAATGGACGAATGTGAAACAGAATGGACGAAGGTACCTTAAAACGGGCGAATGTATATTTTTAGTCATTATCATTTTACATTCGACCAACAGATTGCACCTTCGGCCACAAAATTCTACATTCGACCATAACTTTTGGGCGAATGTGGAATTCCAAAAAACCTAAAATTTTGAATTTTGACGATTTCGTGTTTTGACGTTTGTTTTTGATTTTGTATTTCAGATGGCTGAGGAACAAACAAATATAGAGATTCCTGTGGAGTCTGCTGTTCCTGATTCTGTCCCAGAACCTGTTCAGGAAGGTGAATCATCAAGCGGAAGTAAATGGCCGTTTGAGAAGAACCATAACTGCTGTGCATATTTGGGAGATGTTGAGAAGAACGTGGAGTTTACAGAGATCATCAAATTTCTGAAGAGAAGCAGGGTTGTTTATGCTTTGGCTACACCAACTATTATCTACAAGGATATAGTTGAGGATTTCTATAACAATGCGAAGTATGATTACTTTGATAATCAGACTGTTATCAGAAGCAAGATTCAGGATATGGAGATGTTCATTACTGAGGCAGACATCAGAGAAGCTCTCCAGATCAAGTTTGAAGTTAGTGAGGATCCTAGAGAACTTTCATGGACTGAGCAGAAAGCTTGTTTCCTTAGAATGAAATACAAAGGACCGATCACTGATGGTTCGATGTATAAAGGGAAACTAAGCATGCAGTTCAAGTATTTTGCTCACGTTATCATACATGTATTTGGATGTGTTAGTGGAGGGTATGATGTGATGAGGAAGAGTTTAAGCTCATTAATGGTTGCGTTGACTCTCAACAAACCATTTAATGTTGCTGGGATGATATTGGATCACATGCTGGAGATGCTGAAGGGTTTAAAGAAGAAGTATTTCATGCTTTACCCTAGATTTCTGATGATGATCTTTGATCACAAGTATCCAAACCTGAAGAAAGATCCAACACAGATACTTGCTATGGATCACATGAATATTAGAACCTTGGTGAGAATGAAAGGTTACAAAGGTGTGCCTGATAATGAGAGACCACCTTACAGGAGGTTATTTGGAGCCTTAGCTAGAGAGGATTACAATGATCCTGGTAAGAACACAGCAAGGCATCCTGATAGTGATAGTGACAACGATGATCCTTTAGTATACGCTGATGCAAGTACTAAAAGGAAAAGGCAAGTAGTCAATCCTGGAGCCAAAGGGAAGGGCAAAGGAAAGACAGATCAAGGAAGTTCAAAACAACAAGCTGTGAGAAAGAAATCTACTGCAAAGAAGGGCACTAGTTTGGTGGATGAAGAGTCTGTAGATTCAGAGGAGACAGAGACTGAAGAACAATGGGATTCGGATGCTGAAAATGTCCGGACCACCAAACAAAAGGCCACTTTGGTTGGTGAGTCTGAATCACTTAACAGATCTATTGAAGAAGCTAAGAAGAGCAAGCAGACTGTTAGTGCTGAAGATGAAGGGTTAACTGTGAATTTGGACGAGTTGAACGAAGGAGAAACTGTAGTAGTTAACTTGCCCAAGCCCAAACACAAAACCATGGCCAAGAAAACAAGTACAAAGCAACTTAGAGAGAAAGAGTTAGCACAACTCTTGAGAGGGAAGAGATTACCTGAAGCTGGAACGTCATCAAAACAATCTTCACCAGCCACAAAGAAGCAAAAGACTGTAGAGGCAACAAAGTTACCAATGGATCAATTCAATATAGCACTGGATAATGTTCTCAACATGTTTACAAAGCCTCAGAAGGAGAAGGAAACTGAAGTTGAGCCATCAAAGTCAAAGTCCAAGTCAAAGAAAGTCACTGTGGATGACGATGTTATGAAGCAGGTGAATAAGAAAATGGACGATATGATGAAGATGTTAGTGGCTCAGCAAGCTGAAATTGCCAAGTTTAAGCAGAATGAGGAGAAGATGCTTCAGATCGTAGTAGCTTCTAAGTCTAATCAAGATGAGATAGACGAGAAAGTGAAGAAGCTAGAAGCAAAGAATAAGAAGCTTGAAGGAAAGTGTTTGAGAAACAAGAACAGGTACAAGGCTATTAAAGAAGATAACAAAGAGTTGAAGGCTGAGAATAAACGCCTTAGTGAGCTGATTGACAACCTGTATAATGTTGCACCCAAGCTGAAGGAGGGTGAGGAAGACAAAGAGAAAGAAGTTGAACAGGTTGATTTTGAACCTTATGAATCTGATAAAGAGGAAGATGATGATGATAAGGATGATGAAGAATCGGAAAAGAGTGATGATGGAGATGATGATGATAATGATGATGATGATGATGCTGAGGGTTCGGGAAGTCAGAAGGAGGATGAGAGTAGTAGTGATGATAATGATGGAGGAGATGATACTTCTAAGTTTACATTTGAGAAAAGACCACCTTCAAAGAAGAAGAAAGACACAGGTGAGTCGAGTTCAAAGAAGAAAGGAGAGAACGTTGATTCGGATGAGACTGTGTTTTGGAATGAGAAGGTGAGGTCCTTGACTGATGATGCTAAACAAGTCTATAAGGACATGTTAGAAAGAAGAGAATGGACCATTGAGTTCACAGGTCGTTTTGCTGAAATATTCCAAACTGATGACATGCGATATGAATTGGAATATAACGATCCTGATTTGGAAGAAGGGGAAGTACCTGCATCAGTGGCAAAGGAGATTTTGGATGGGCTTGCACAGAGGGTAGGGAAAACATTTGAAGAATTTATTGTTGATGAGTCGATTCCACATATTCCTGAAAAGGATATTGGAAGTCACTCTGATGATAAAGACACCCCTGAGTTTGAAGAAGTTGAAATAGAAGATATAACTCATGAGGAATATCCACAATACTTCAGACAAACTGATGAAGATTTGGTATTTCCTGATTTTACTGAGATTCCTAATACGTCTGCAAAGAGAAAGGCAAAGAAGAGAAGTGCAGAGTTTGTAGAGAAGGTATTTGGAACTGATATGCCTGAATCTTCAAATAAGTCTGATGAATTGAAGAATTATTTGAAGAAATTAAGATTGATGGATGAAAACCGACCTAAGCCTGAAGCTCAAGGAAACTTTTACAGATTTCATAATGCTAAGTTCAGAGGCAGAGCTCTCGGGTGGACATACTTAGGCAGGCTGAAGTGTCTAGCTGCTAAGTGGGAATCTGGAATCTTGTACTTTTACAGATTCATTGACTTGCTGACTCTACCGTACTGGGCGGTTAGAGATTTGTGCAGATTCCAAATGTCAGGCGCTTCAGTGAATAATTCACATGTCGGTTGGTGCGCAGACAAGCTGGTTTGGGAAAGTAGAACAAAATGGAATAGATTCAAACCACAATATCCCCGGAGGAAAGTTCACAGGGATATTGACCCCAGAACCAAGTTGAAACGGGTTACCTTGATTTATAAGGCACCTGAAGTGATGAGAAAGATACCTTTGATGCCTATGCCTCAACACTTCAGTGCTGACTTCATTTTCTGGTATTATGATTGGAGGAAAGCAGAAGCGGTAATAGTGTTGAGAGATGGAAAGGATAAATACAAGCATGTGCATGTATTTGATCCTATGTGGTTGATAAATTGCACTTTCGAAGACATCATCATGCTCTTTTATAATCCGATTCATCATGAGCCGAACGACGCTGATCAGGCAAAGAAATACACACAAGTTGTTGGTGTTTGCTTTGCATATGACATTAATGCTGGTAGTAATTTGGAGGGAAAACTTGGCAAGATGGTGAAGATGGCTAATGTGTCAAAGCCTGTGAAGAGAAAATTAGAGCCTGAGATGACTACAGAGCAGAAGAAACAGCTCAGGATTATGTTGCTAAACAAAGCCATGGACGAAGACAGAAAACGATCTAATCAATAGTCGAGGGGGAGTTTGTAGATGCGTTTTGCGACTAATGATTAGATAGTTAACATGTGTTAGAATAGGCTGAAGGGGCGAATGTAACAAGTATGGGCGAAGGTGAAATAGATGTGGGCGAAGGTAGATTGATCATGGACGAATCTGGAACTGGATAACACAAGAAGACACATTCGACCACTGCAAGTGGGCGAATGTGGAAATCACTCACGTTCGACCAGATGAAAGGGGCGAACGTGCAGTGCCTATATATAGTTTTTGTGATTTTGTAAGTTTAAGCGAGTCATAAGGTGTGTGTGTTTTTCAGGTGTGTTCCAGAGAGGTTTGAGAGAATTTGTGTGTGTGCTAGATTAACTGTATTTGAGTTGTAATCAAGTTTTTGAGAAAGTTAATCTATGAAAAGTATTGAAAATGACTTTGATTGTGTTTTGATTTGAGTTTACTTCAGTTTGTTCAAAGCTAGGGTTTCCGCACCTGGTTTTGTAACTTGTATGATCATATAATCCTGTTTTCGTGTCAAATTTTATCCTCTACACTGGGGATACAGGACTTGCAGCATGTTCCCTGTATGTTTGAAGGCCCTTCCGGGAGTTGAACAGTGATAAAACTAGCTCGGGACAGACACAACATGCCCACGCACACTTGCGCGAAGGCCTTGCACGCTAGAAGACAAAGCAGCAAACTTGGGGAACAAGAAATCTAACACAAGATGCCATGCACGCCTGTGCTCACCTCTGTGGCACGTCCGTGCTCAGACAAAAAGGACAGACAAGACAGAACTGCAGCCAACAGAAAGTACAAAGTGCAGGAGCATGACCGTGCACACTAGTGGCACGCCCGTGCTTGCCCTAAAAACTCTATAAATAGGAAGCTACCCCCTTCCATTTGAGACATCCCATATCACTTCTTTCTCTTGGTCCTAGGTCGACTTCCAGGAGTCTTGCAGAGCTCTTGCGGTCTTGTGGGAGGCCTTAGGGCCCTCCTAACATACCCAACAAGGTTAGGCCTCATCCTACCTTGATCATCAAGACCAAGCATGGGATCGTAGAGTAGTTTATATGCAATAAACATCGAGGGTCGTGAGGTTGATAAATACATAGCACTAGGAGATTGAGAGCTTTTCTATGAGCAGCCATGTTCTTGTGTTGATCATTCGATATGGTTGTATCTTTCTATTATTCATAAACCCACTTCGATTTGTATACTTTTATTATTAGTAGTCGTAGTTTATTTTTAGTTATTTGTTGTGTTATCTTCTTCGATTTGTAGTCCCGAGCTAGAACCAAGGTGAGGAAACCGGTAGTGAGACAGATCCTTCGGGCTTTTGATATCCAAACCGGATTCTAAACAATGGCTTCTGAAGTGGACCAGATCTGAGTGACACATTTCTGGTACTTACCAGATGATTGAATGATCTTCTTGGTAAAGGGAGGATTCCCTATGGGTGCACCAGTGATCTTCGGATTCCACGCCGTTAGTATTATGTTCCACCTTTATCAAGGATTTCATTCAGCTTAGGAGGTTTTCGGTTGGCTTAATTAAGTTATCAATCATTAAACCAAATTTGTATTTAATTGATCACTAAATATTAAAGTGTCACTTTAAAGATAAATAAAACAAGAATTCCATTTCTAGGTCTTGTTAGTACAAATCCGTTAACCATTGGGGATACATGTCTTCTGAGTCGACTGTAAAAGAGATCATTCGGTCTTCATAATCATTAACCTACTTAGGTGATAAAATGTTGGCAAGGCTGGCTATAAGGGAGATCCTTCGGTAAGGAAACCAAGAGCTAAGGGAGGTGTACGGTGTTCTAGATCGGAAGTGAAGCCTGCACTACAAGAAGAAGACGAGATTGAGGATCTGAGACTTGACCGCAGTTAGGGAAGCCTGCTACATGCAAGGCTCGGGCAGAGTACGTTCATGCGGACGCGCATTGAGTGGTTTTGCATTCTACTCGGTAGTGGCCCCGTTTCTCTATCAAGGAGTCAACACTTCAAGGTCACTATTTTCCTCCTCACAAATAATTAATATTAAATATTAATTGTAATAATAAATTTAACTGCTTATACGGAGGGTCACGAAATGTGCATATCTGATAACTCTACTATCTTTTTCTTTTATCAAACCCAAAACCTTTTTAAAACCATTTTTAAGAACCCCTCCGTTTTATTTTTCTTTTAAAACCCGATCAGTTAATTGATTGAAGGTTGAGTAGGGGAAAGTGTGTTCTCCGGAATACGATACTCGGAATTAACCTTAGAAAGCTATGCTATACACGTCAGGTTCTCTGCCTATGTGTTGGTTTTAGTTTCTAAAGTAACTATCGTTTACTTTATAAATTTAAAACATGTTAAATAAGGTTTAGTAAAAATTAGTCGTTTTCCCCAAACCAATGTTTTGGAGTAGACACATCAAGTTTTTGGCACCGGGAAAATTGACATCTTTCTAAATTATTAAAACCATACACATCAGTAACCTCCTTTGTTTCCAGCAAATGCAACATAACCTCCATTGATTTTCTTTATATCAAATAGGAGCATCCTCCCCTGTCATGTGCCTGGAAGCTCCACTGTCAACAATCCAAAGACTACTAACAGGGCTAGCTGGAACTCCCTACACCAATTAACAAATGACTAGTTTTTACGAGGGACCCAAGCCTTGTGGTCTTGTTTCTTTGAGTATCAGCATTTGAGACATTCAAAGAAACATTCTTTTCAGAAAGATTTTTCTTAACAGCAATCGGTTTCTCCAAAACTTTCATTTTAGGAACCGCTTCCACCGATTCTTTTGAAGTTGAGCTGGAAGCACCTGAAGAAGCCTTAGGTGTCCAAGATTGCGTCTATCATTTCAAGATACGAATTTGTGTTTGAGGTTTAGATTTAATCTCCTCAGATTTCTTTGAAACGATTTTTGGGGGAACATTCTTAGTTACCTTGTAAGATTTAACAGACAAAGGTCCAGCGACTGACTTAGCAGGTGGTTTAGAATAAACCTTTTGATTATCATTCCCTATGTTCACCATAGGCTTCTACAATTTGTTTTCCATAGCAATTCAATTGGGATTGTCATAGATAATCGGTTGGTTTACTCTTTGTTGACAAAACTGTTTTTGAGGATAAATCTGTCCCTGAGGATAACCAACATTCGAATTCCTTTGGTTTTGCCTAAACTCAAATTCATGCGTCTTATGTTTCACATATGGGCAGTGAGCAAATAAATGCCCTCGCTCCCCACATTTGAATCAAGCACGATATTCTTCAAAGTTCGGTAATCGAGCACAGGCTTTGATACCACTTTGTAGGATCGGATTTCAACAAAGAAACAATAAGATCACACGAGTGTTGACGTATCAGGTGCGGAAACCCTGAATATCAGGCAAAATGATAAAAACCGTAATCAAAACACAATAGAAATCATTTCAAACATGTTTTCATTAACTTTATATCAAATAAATGTTTACAGGTTGAAGTTAATCAAAACACACACTTAAAGGTGAAAATGAACTCTCTAGAACTCACACACAACTGGCCAACTAACATAATAACTGTCACCACCTAACACCTATATATAGAATACTTCATTCGACCTTACGTAAGGTCGAACCAACAAGTTCAACCTTGCACAAGTTCGAATCAAACATAAACAAACTCATTCGACCCTTTGGAAACTGGTTCGAACCCACGATGACCCGAACCAAACCTACAAAATCTTGTAATCCAAATGCTACAGACACATATATGAAATATGCATCTACATTGTATGAGGAAAAGGATTATCTATTGCATTTCTACAGTAACTTAAGCTTTACTAGGGGGTATAGTGTGTGCAAACTTGTCTAATATGCACATGAAATGACAATAATAAGTAAATTGCGTACGGATGTTGACCTGGATCGTTGACTGGTGTCACATTCTCCCCTAGTTTTTTGGAATTTAGTCCGCGAAATTGAGTTGATTTACAGGTCTCAACCGTCTTTGTAACGAGCATAGGATATGTCACACCCTCAAATTTCCACTGCGGGGTTTTACCGCGTGGCGCATGACATACCAGGATCCCATAGCCATAAGTCATATGAACGAACTCTAAATGCCTAAACCATTTAGTTCGTTTACAAAAACCAAGTTTAGTTAAGCTGCGGAAGCGTAAACCAAATGCAGTGAACATGCAGTGCTTCCTAATCGTGACACCGGAAGCTAACTACCTGCAAAAGCATGTACATAGTGGGTCAACAAATAATGTTGGTGAGTTCACAGTTTGGATAACAGGTGTAAAGTTGTCAAAAACCCAAAAGTTAAAGTAGAGTGTCATCAGTTTAAGCTTGTCAGGGGTAGCTAGCCCACTCATTGTAACTAAACATGTGATTATTGGGAACATACAGAAGTTGTTAATTTGCCTTAGTAAGTTTAGCTCCTTAAGAGCGTGGTCAAAAGTTCAGCTCCTTAAGAGCGTGGTCAAAAGTTCATGCCCATGACACAAGCACCTCAAGCATGAGGTTGCTGCACAACCTAATAGCGCTATCAACTAATACCCCGTTCGCCTACAGCAATTAAGCCAATAATATGTAAGGACTTTAAATGATAGAGTGTGTTTAGTTCACAAAGGACAGTAAAGTTTTAAACTGATATAGCGAGATCCACACAAGGAATCGTAAAACCCGACCCACACAAGGAGTCTAAAATCCGACCCACACAAGGAGTCAAAACATGAGTTGTAAGAGTAGTCACAAACCGGACTAGGAAATGTTTACCAATGTTTTCTCAAACCCGAGATGTATGCTTTCGAGAAAAAATAGTGAAACTCACCTTTGGTTGCAAGCAAAATTATCCAAACTCCAACAACAATAGGGTGCTACTGACTCCCTATTACAGGTGTCACTAAGTGAGTATATGTGTATAATCAATACACCATGTAACCTGTTTGTCCAAGAAGTTTAAATGTTCAAAACCATGTAGTGACACCTAATGACTACATGCGCAAGTAAGTCCTACGTAACCCGTTGGTGATCATAGTGATTATTATTAGTTTAGTACCTCGAATACATTTCATACAAGTGTCCATACAAGTTCATGTCTAATACATACCATATAAGAATCCAAATAGACACATAAAGATCCCATACACAATCTGCGTTTTTAGGGCAGATTGTGCGCTGGGAAAAACGAATTATTTAAATTACTTAACCAATGAATTAAACTCCCAAATATTTACTAAGCATTCATTGTGTATTCATCCAAATGGGATGAATCCACTTGGAAAAGCCAAGTTATTCCAATGTTAATCTACTGTCCAAATTTCATAACCTAACTCTTTTAGAACTCAAGTTATGATCGTTTAAAGTTGACTCAGTTTACTAGTCCGCAAATCTGATTTGACCTTTATTCAATTAAAATTCCACAAACTACTCAAACGACTTCCAAATCAGATGGTTTTGCCCATTATGAAAAGCTAAGACCATGTCTAATACATCCAAGCAAGGAAATCATCAAGTTTCATACTTTCAAGTCACGTAACAGACCCTACAAGTTGACTCAAGCATTCTGTCCATATTTTTAAACATGCAATAACCCTAGTTATAATCAATCATTCAAGCATATCATCGATCAACAACGTCAAATAATCATTATACAATATCAATAAGATATAACCTGATCATAACCTAGCAAGATTCATGCATATATCATCATTCACAAACCCTAGTTATCTAAAACATCAAGAACATACATGATCATGCAAAACACATAACATTCATTACATAATAAGATGCTTAACCCCTTTAATCTTCAAGAACATCATGTTTTAACTTTTATAAAATACTTTCAAACCTGGACAAACAAGGTTTTGATGTTTTAAAAACATATTAAAGAAGATTAAAACACAAGAGAATGAAGATTATACCACAAGCACTTCAAAACAATCAACCAAATGCTCTTGACGCTTCCCGATCGATGTTCTTGCGCCTTAGCAGGTGTTAGGGGTTGATATTTTCGTAAACGGGTAGTAGGGGGCGATTAGGGTTGAGTTTAGGGGCTACAAGAGGCTTAATGTTGCTTAAATAGTGATTTAGGTCGGTTAAATTGCGTCAAGACCCTGCGCGCAGCCGCTCAGAGGGAGCACGCGACTGCTCACTCCTCCCTGGCCCGCTCCGGGTGGCCTGCTTCGTTGTACAGTGTGTTTTCTTTGATGTTTTCACTATTTTGGACAACAACAAGTGTAACCCCATGTGTTACGACCCCAACCATCCTAATGGTCCACCTATTATGATTTTTATTAACCTTTTCGGTTTAAGTTCACGTAATCACATACAGTTTGCACATAGTTTCACAGAGATTCATAAAAGCATGTAATTGCAATCAATCTCAAACATTTAATTCACAATCCTCTTGTTTAACAATTCACCAATGTCCGGGGTTCACTACTCATGTAAATAGTTTGGTAATTCATCGAATTACCACTTCATGCAGTTATTAACCTATAACTGTGCAATGTGTAACTTATGTAGCTAACCCTAGTTAACTAGAATGCATAGAATGTAACCAGAGTTTAGTTAGAGTGAGAACCTGAAATTGCGCGGTATCACATCATCCCCAAGTTGAAAAGAATTTCGTCCCAAAATTCAGTAATTAAACAGTAAAGCCAGCTTAATAGTGTGTGCTTGGTTCCCGGATGTCACATCATCCCCAAGTTGAAAGGAATTTCGCCCCGAAATTCACTTTGAGAGAGCTGCTTTACGTTTAGTGTTTGGTTTATGCATAGTTTCAAATTCAGTAAAGAGTTATGGGTATTTAAGCCGCATTTGATCCATGCGTTCCCACGTGTATTCCGGTCCTAGACGGGAATTCCATCGTACCTTAACAATAGGTATTGTGCTTTGTTTGAGTTTCTTGACGCCCCGCTCAAGAATCTCCACTGGTTCTTCCATGAACCGTAGCTAATCGTCCACCTGGATCTTTTCCAGTGGCACCACCAGTGTTGTATCCAACAGGCATTTCTTTGGATTTGGTATGATGTGTGGGATACATCGTGTACCCCACCGAGTTTATTAAGCAGGTTTAACGTGTAAGCTACCACACCAATCCTTTCGACAATCTCGAATGGTCTAACGTATCGCGGGTTCAACTTCCCCATTTTCCAAAGCGTATCACACCCTTCCAAGGTGACACCTTTAATAGTACCTTGTCCCTGATCTGGAACTCCAAGGGTTTTCTACGCTTATCAGCATAGCTTTCTGTCGATCACGAGCAGCAGCCATCCGGTTTTTGATTTGCACTATCTTCTCAGAATTTTCGTACACAAGTTTGGGACCTGTCAGTTGGCTATTCCCAACTTCAGTGCAGCAGATGGGAGATCTACACTTGCATCCAAAAAGTGCCTCAAAAGGTGCACACTGAATCGAAGTGTGATAACTATTGTTATAAGAGAATTCAATCAAAGGCAAGTGCTTGTCCCAACTGTTGCCAAAGTCCACCACGCATGCTCGTAGTAGGTCTTCCAGTGTTTGGATGGTACGTTCACTCAACCCATCCTTCTGAGGATGATAAGCTGTGCTCATGTCTAAATGACTCCCCAACGCATCTTGGAGAGTTTTCCAAAAATGGGCAAGGAAATTGCGCGTCGCGATCCGATATGATAGAAGTAGGCACCCCGTGCCTAGAGACAACCTCTTGATATAGATGTTGGCCAGTCTTTCCAGCGTGTCGGTTTCCTTTATTGCGAGGAAATGTGTCGATTTGGTCAAATGATCGACGATAACCCAAATCATGTTATGCCCACTTGGCGTTCCAGGGAGCTTTATGATAAAGTCCATAGAAATTCCATCCCATTTACACATAGGGATTTCTGGTTGCTGGAGCAAGCCTGAAGGTTTCTGATATTCAATCTTAACCTTAGCACATGTCAAGCACTTACTAACATAAGTAGTTATCTCTGCCTTCATGTTTGGCCACAAATAAAGAGTTTTGAGGTCTTGGTACATTTTATCCGAACCAGGATGTACCGAATAATGAGAGATGTGAACCTCATCAAGCCCTAGTTGTCTGCGATCCCCAAAACGTGGAATCCATACTTGATTCATGATGTACTGAAGGCCATCTGTCCTCAGTTCCAGGTGCTTATCAGCACCGTGCATGGTTTCAAGCCCGATGTTTTCCTCTTTCAAAGCCTTGCCCCGGGCTTCGCATATTTTATCAGACAGATTAGAATGTATGGTAAGTTGTAAGCCTCGCACTCGTTTGGGTTTTGTTTCTTTACGGCTCAGGGCATCTGCTATTACATTAGCCTTCCATGGATGATACTTAATGGCACAGTCATAATCATTCAGGAGCTCGACCCATCGGCGTTGTCGCATGTTCAGCTCCTTCTGATCAAATATGTGCTAGAGGCTCTTGTGATTAGTGAAAATTGTACACTTTGTCCCATAGAGATAGTGCCTCCAAATTTTGAGAGCGAAAACCACCGCTCCTAGTTCCAAGTCATGGGTAGTGTAATTCTTTTCGTGAACCTTCAGTTGTCGTGAAGCATACGCGATCACCTTTTCGCGTTGCATCAGTACACACCCCAAACCTTGGATATACGCATCACAGTACACCACAAAGTCCTCTGTACCCTCAGGTAGTGATAATATAGGTGCACTGCAAAGTTTTGTCTTCAACAATTGAAAAGCAGATTCTTGGGCATCTCCCCACTTGTAAGTAATCCCCTTTTGCGTCAAAGCAGTGAGGGGTTGAGCGATCTTAGAGAATCCCTCAATGAATCTGCGATAATATCCCGCAAGGCCAAGGAACTGTCGCACCTCTGGAGTCTTAGGAGTCTCCACTTTTTGATTGCATCAATCTTGGCAGATCGACATGTATTCCTGCCTCGTTAACCACATGTCCTAGAAATTGGACTTCTCGAATCCAAAAGTCACATTTACAGAACTTCGCATACAACTGCTCATTCCTTAAGAGTTCCAAGATCAGTTGCAGGTGTTGCGCGCGCTCTTCCCTGCTCTTGGAATAAATCAGTATGTCATCTATGAACACTATCACGAACTTGTCCAAATAAGGCTTGCACATGCGGTTCATAAGATCCATGAACATAGCCGGTGCGTTGGTTAGCCCAAATGGCATTACCAAAAACTCATAATGTCCATAACGAGTTCGAAAGGCTGTCTTCGCCACATCCTCCTCTCGGACTCTCAATTTGTTGGGTCTGCTGACCTGGAGAAGAACAGATGATAGAAAGCCAAAATATACTAATTGTTGATCAAGAATAAATAACAGTGGTTACAAGAAAGCTTCCTCCAAAGAACTGCTGATTCCCAAACTGCTGATGCTTAAACAACTGATACAAGACAACTGCTGCTGATGAAAGGTCTGATGGATAAAGTCTGAAGAGCAAAAGTCTGATAAAGAACAAGTGCTGATCAAAGATCTAAAGAACAAAGGTCTGTTGAACCAACAGCACTTTGGTTCAACAGATGATAAGAAGACATCAGAGCTTTAGTTTAACAGAGTTTTTCTTTCAGTAGTTTCAATGTAACAGTAGTTTATTGTTTAACAGATGTTGTAGTTTGTTAGTCAGTTAGGGGTCGCTTTCTAGGTGACGTCAGCTAAGTAATCATCAGAGGTTTGTACTTGTCTATAAATAGAACAGTACTTGTACTGTTCTATTTGTCACTCGTCATTCTCTTTAGACAAACAAACTCTGAGTGATCAGGCTGAGGGGGAGCTTTAATTGTACTATTGTAATCTTTCAGTTTAATGAAAGCATTCGATTGATAACAATTATTCTCTATGTTTTGATTATTCTTTATTCCGCTGCACTTTCCATTTATACTTCATTCATAATTCATAGTTAATCAAAACAATCCAATACTCAGATCCTAACAATTGGTATCAGAGCTTGGTCAATTAAATCTGATCTAATCAATCAATTTAATACACAGATCAGCTCATAATCATTGATATCATTTGTTTGTCGGGTTAAAACAGAGTAATAGTTTATTTTCGTTTCAACAGTTAGTAAACAGACTTTGTTTTTGAAAAACCAAGAGAATGACTTCACTTAATCAAGATCCACACAACACTGGCACACACAACAAGCCTCCGATGCTTGTCAGGTCAGAATACAACATCTGGCAGCGTCGGGTAGCTCATGTGTTAGCACAACAGAACACAGGGTGCTTGAAATCGGTAGTATTTGGACCACATGTTCCAATGGTACCGAGTGCCGAGGATCCAAAGATCCAAGTACCAAAGAGTGTTGAGAACTACTCAGAGCAAGATTTTCAAAAAATCGAGCTA
Organism: Ambrosia artemisiifolia; assembly: GCA_032199755.1. Classification (NCBI taxonomy): domain Eukaryota; kingdom Viridiplantae; phylum Streptophyta; class Magnoliopsida; order Asterales; family Asteraceae; genus Ambrosia; species Ambrosia artemisiifolia. The sequence goes on from CM063522.1 coordinate 40,323,780, forward strand.
GATGCCAAGGCTTTCAGCATAGTAGCCATGGCACTGCCGAATGATATCTATGCCGGTCTCTTGCACTGCAATAGTGCTAAAGAACTGTGGGATGCTCTTAAAGAGCAATTCGGGGGAACTGATGATGTGATTGAAAACAACCGTGAAATACTTAACCAACAATATGAAACGTTTAGTCACATAAAAGGGGAGTCATTAACACAGCAGTTTGAAAGGTTTAACTGTCTAATTAGTGAACTTAAACTGGTTGGTCTAACTTTTCCTAATTCAACACTGAATCATAGGTTTCTTAGATCACTCCAGGACAAATGGGACACTAAAGCTATAGTTATGAGAAACTCTATCGGATTCAAAGACCTAACCCTGACCCAGCTTCATGGTAAGCTCCTGACTTATGAAAGGGAGCTTAACCAGAAAAAGAAGCTCCAGGACTCTGGCAAAGTGTCAGATGACTATGTATTTGGTAATACTGCACTGTTGGGTCAGGATGATGGTTCTGGAAGTAGTAAGGATCAGAGTTATGATCATTACATTGACATAACAACTGGTTTCAATAATGATTCTTACTCATCACCAAACAACTGTGCTTTCACAGCCAGTGGTGATATCCAGGCTTCTGATAATTCATCTTTTGTGTACAATGACTTGCAATACATTGACCCTTTGGATCTAGAAGAAATGGACATCTTACATTAGGTTGCCCTGCTCAGTATTAGAACCAATAACTTCTATAAGAAAACTGGCAGGAGGTACCCAGGTTTACATGGTGGGTCAAAGGTTGGGTTGGATAAATCAAAGATAAAGTGTTACAAGTGTCATAGAATGGGTCATTTTGCTAGGGAGTGTAGGAGTCAAAATGGAGTTCCTATGATTACCTATCCAAATCAAAGACCACAGACCAACACTTATCAAACCATCCCTAATGTACCTAATGTGCAAAACACTGCTCACTTTGCACAGACCCAAACCACTGTTCCTGTGCATTATGTCCAAACCACTGTTCCTCAGTATCACTATGTCCAAACACCTGTTGCTCAGGCCCCTGTGCCAATGACTGTTACTCCACCCTCTGCTCCTGCAGAGACCAGTCAACCAGGTCAACAGAGTTTCTTTACTCAAGGCTTTGTTGATTGGAGCAGTCTACCAGATGAGATAACAGATGACAACATTGCTCTAGTTGCTAACACTGAAAAGGATTTTTGTTTTATGGCACTAGAAACAATTGTTGAAGAGACTGATTCTGAGGAAGTGGTGTCTATGTCTGAAAATGTGACTGATGGTGTTGTTGGTGAGATTGTTTCAGCTGAAGAATCTGAAGTGGAGGTTGTGAATCTATCAGACCCCTGGGGTAGTGATGACTGTGAATGCCAGTGTAATTGTGCCTTGATGGCTGCTGCTAAGGTATCTCCTCAAATCTTAAATGACTTGTGCTCAGACAAATGTATTGTGGCATTTGCTAAGATAAAAGAGGTGAATGAAAACTTTAGAAAGAAAATTTTGGATTCTGAAATTCAGTTTGAAAAACTAACAAAAGAGTTAAAATCAAAAATATCTGAAAAAGAGTCTGAAATCAGCAGTTTAAAACATGAAGCAAGCATAACCAAAGACCAGCTTCAGACTATGATAACAAAATATCATAGTTGTAAGAAGGAGCTTGAGTCCACCCAAGTTGAATGTAAGAAATGGGTGGAATCATCAAAGGGTTTTGAGATGATTGTCAACCAACAATCTAAAAGTCATGTGAAATTTGGGTTTGGTTTTAAAACCACTGATCAAGTTTCACAAACCACTGACAAAAAGGAACCACAGTTGGTTGAGGTCACCCCTACAAACTCAAAAGGTCAAGAAATCAAGGTTACTGAACCCAATGGCAAGAAAATCATTCTTGAAAAGTTGGAAGGTACACCCTCATTTGAAGAAATTGAGAAATATCAATTCAAACCAACATGGTCAGATGAGTGTGAAGTCCTTGAAAATTTCAAACCAATGACCTTCAAAACCTCTGATGGTAAAATGGCACCACAAGCCAAAGTAATCCCTCTAGTAAGTCTTCCAACAGATGATGAAACATCTGTTGAAAAGAAGAAAGAAAAAGGGAAAGCCAAGAACAACTTGTTTTGTGATTTTTGTGAAAAGAAGAACCATGTCACCAAAAACTGTTTTCTTCTAAAAGCATATGACATCAACAAAACAACAAGTTTAAATGATTCAAAATCTAAAGAATGTTCAATCTGCAAGAAAAAGAATCACAAAACAAAAGAGTGCCTATATCTCAAAAATTTTGATGAAAAGAAAAAAGAGTATAAGGCTAAAACTCTGGAAAGTCAAGTGGTAAGTACTTCAAAAGGAAAACCCAAACAGACTTTTGAATCAGTCCAAACATCTGTTACCAAAAGTCTGAACAAAAACACTGCTCCCAGAGAAGTTCAGGTAACAGATGCTCCACCTGTTAACAGATTACCAAGAGGATATGGACAACCCACTTGTCATCGTCTGCCACATGTTTATGAAGAGCCCAAGAGGCCTTCAAAACCAAAAGTGAACAGACACCCTCATGGTTTTCAACAACTGATAGGAAATGATCAAACATCTGCTGGACCAAGTGTTGACATACAAGCACTGGCAAATGGTCAACTGCAGCTATTGAACCTAGTTCAAAAGCTAGTCCAAACCACTGATCATTCTCCTCAACTTAAGGCTGAGACAGCTAAGGACCCATCCAAAGCCAATTTGGCTTTGGACACTCACCAAAACTAAAATCTTTACTGATGTGCAGGGAGCTTCTGCTTGTTTAGACAGTTTATGGTATGTAGATAGTGGAGGCTCCAGGCACATGACTGGATGTAGAGCCCTTCTTCTGGACTTTCTTGCTCATGGAGGGGGTGATATATCCTTTGGTAATGATTCTAAAGGTAAAGTGTTGGGTTCTGGTACTGTCAAAGCAGGGAGGCTTAAGTTTGAAAATGTTAATCTAATAGATAATCTAAAATTTAATCTACTTAGTGTATCACAAATGAGTGACAAAGGCTTTGGGTCATTCTTCACTAAGCAAACTTGTAAGATTGTTGGCCCTGAGGCTGTAGAAAAGATTAACACCATCATTGCTGAGAGCAAAGCACAACTTGTTGCTCACAGAAGTGGCAATGTGTATGTAGTTGATATGTTGAAGGATAATCCTACTGCAAATGTCTGTCTGTTCTCAGCTGCCTCTACCAAAGAGACAGAATTGTGGCATAGGAGACTTGGTCACACCAACCTTCAAACTATCAACTCACTCTCCAAACAAAACCTTGTCAGAGGTTTACCATCAAAAGAATTCAAATGTGATGAGCATTGTGTTTCCTGTTTAAAAGGCAAACAACATAAAAGCTCTTACAAATCCATTGATGAGTCCAAAACTAGTCAGTGTTTACAAATGTTGCACATGGACTTGTTTGGCCCTGTAAAAATCATGAGTCTAAGAAGAAAAAGATTTTGTCTTGTCATAGTTGATGATTTTTCTAGGTTTACATGGACTTACTTTTTACACTCTAAGGATGAGACTGCAGGTATCTTGAAGGACTTTGTCACCAAAGTTGAAAAACAATATGACTTGCCAGTAAAAGTCTTTAGGAGTGACAATGGAACAGAGTTTAAGAATAAGGAGTTGGATGATTTCTGTGCGTCAAAAGGGATTGTAAGGCAGTACAGTATCCCAAGAACACCAGAGCAAAATGGGGTGGTTGAAAGGAAGAACAGGACTCTTATTGAGGCTGCAAGAACAATGCTAGCAGATTCTGGTTTACCACTGTCCTTTTGGGCAGAAGCTGTAAACACTGCTTGCTATGTTCAAAACAGAGTTTTAATCAACCCTAGACATCAAAAGACTGCTTATGAAATTCTGTTTAAAATCAAACCACTGATATCATTTTTCAAAGTCTTTGGCTGCCCATGTTTCATTTTAAATCTTAAAGATTCCATTACAAAATTTGCAGCCAAAGTGGATTGTGGATATTTTCTGGGGTATTCTTCTATTGCAAAGGCCTATAAAGTGTTTAACACTAGGACTAAGACAATAGAAGAAACTCTGAATGTGAAGTTCAATGAGCTTTCTTCTTTGAAAATCCCAGCAAACCCTGCTGAGTTGTTTGATTTAGAAAAATTCAAATTTGAAGATATTGCTGTCAAAACTAACCCTGCAGGTACTCCACAATCTTCACAACAAGACTACAGAATAGATGTTGTGGTTCCAGACCACTACAAAGTCTATCCTGTATCAGAGGAAGCAGTGTTTCAAAACAACTGTCAAAACTCTGTCACAGCTGAGTCAGCCACTGTTGGCCAGTCTTACCTTCAAACCACTGATTCACCCAGCCAATCCACTGTTCAATCATCTGATGACAAGAGTCAATCTTCTGTTGACAAAAGTCAGTCCAATCTTACACCACTTGGACCCATTCCTCCACCTCCATTCCAAACATCTGTTGACTCTTCAAAAATGCCAAGAGATGTTATGTCAACAGAGTCACCAAACCTCTGTCCTTCACCACAAAATGCCATCATACCATATCAGGGAGATCTAATCTACCTAAGAGCTCATCCACCAGACCAAATCATTGGCAACATCAGAGAAGGTGTGCTCACAAGGAGCCAATCTTCAAACATCTGTCTTTTTGCAGGCTTTCTATCCCTTACACAACCTGTCAAGTACCAAGAGGCACTGAAAGACAACAGTTGGGTAGAAGCCATGCAAGAAGAACTCCTTCAGTTCAAAAGACAACAAGTATGGGAACTTGTACCACTGCCTAAGGATGTTTGTCCAATTGGCACAAAGTGGGTCTTCAAAAATAAAACTGATGAAAGGGGTATAGTTGTCAAGAACAAAGCCAGGTTAGTGGTTCAAGGCTTCAGACAAGAAGAGGGAATTGACTATGATGAAACCTTTGCCCCTGTAGCAAGGTTAGAAGCTATCAGACTTTTCTTAGCCTTTGCTGTCAACCACAACATCAAGGTGTATCAGATGGACATCAAGTGTGCCTTCCTATATGGCAAAATTCAGGAGGAGGTTTATGTATGCCAACCACCTGGTTTTGAAGACACATTCCATCCTGATCATGTCTACAAGCTTAACAAAGCATTGTATGGACTCAAACAAGCACCAAGAGCCTGGTATGAAACTCTCTCTACTTTTCTCTTATCCATTGGTTTCACAAGAGGTAAAATTGATAAAACCTTGTTTTTAAAATGGAAAGGAAAAGATTTAATGATTGTTCAAATATATGTGGATGACATCATTTTTGGATCCACATGTAATAAAATGTGTGAGGAGTTTAGGGAACTCATGACCGCAGAGTTTGAAATGAGTGCTATGGGTGAACTTCAGTGCTTTCTTGGTCTTCAAGTAAAGCAACTGCAAAATGGCACTTTCATTCATCAAAACAAGTATGTGAAAAACTTGTTGACAAAATTTGAGATGAATGATTGTAAGCCATGTAGTACACCCATGAGCACTGTCAAGCCACTCACTGATGATGAAAAGGATGAACTGATTGATCAGACACACTATAGATGCATGATTGGGTCTTTATTGTACTTAACAGCATCCAGGCCAGACATTATGTTTGCAACCTGTGTGTGTGCTAGATCTCAGGCTTCTCCTAGAAAGTCTAACCTTATTGCTGTGAAAAGGATCTTCAGATACCTAAAAGGTGCTCCCACACTTGGTATCTGGTATCCTGCTAATGGAAACATTGAGCTTTCAGGTTATTCAGATAGTGATTTTGCTGGCTGCCATACCACAAGGAAGTCCACATCAGGAGGGTGCCAGTTTCTAGGGAATGCCTTAGTTTCTTGGCAAAGCAAAAAGCAAGCAGCTGTTTCAACATCCACTGCTGAAGCTGAATACATTGCTGCTGCAAGCTGTACAGCTCAACTTATGTGGCTTCAGAATCAACTACTAGATTTTGGGATAACTGCACTGAGGACTCCACTCATGTTGGATAGTCAAGCTGCTGAAAATATCATCAAAAATCCAGTCTCCCACTCAACCACCAAGCACATAGATATCAGACATCATTTTGTCAGGGATAGCTATGAAAAAGGTTTGATTTCTCTGCACCATGTTCCAACAGAGGATCAGTTGGCAGATGTGCTGACAAAAGCTTTAGACACATCTACCTTCACAAATCTGATTTCTCGAATTGGGATGTTAAACATGGATTAAAAACAACAAAAATGTTTTCAATAAAAACATTAAAATGTTTTCAGAAAATCAAATCTTGCTAAAATAACACTTTGGTTGAAAAATCTGTTTTAAAAACCACTGATCCAGATAAAACAACCACTGTTTCATTAAAACCTCTCTAGTTGAAAAATCTGTTTCAAACATCTGATCAGATAAAACAACCACGGCTGGTTGAAAAATCTGTTTCAAACATCTGATCAGATAAAACAACTGTTTTCATCAGTCTTTTGGTTAAACAACAGAGTTTGGCAACAGAGGTTTAACAAAACAGCTGTATGCCACCAGATGTTTCAACCAGCAGATGTTTGCCACGTCTGCTCTCAAAAGCAGAGTTTTGCCACATCAGCGGCTTAACCAGAGCCTATAAAACCCTGTTCCTTCCCCCAACAGCAGTTTTACTGTCTCATTGTATTCAAACTACTAAAAACCGCTCTCGTCTTCCTCATAACCCTCAATCAAAGTTCATCACTTTCACAATCACAATCCATTAAAATGGAACTCCAAACAAAAGCCACTCACAATTTTCTTCCTTATTTGGTTAAAACCGAAGACAACACACCATTCCATTCCACTATTGACATCATCAATAACTCAAAATATAAAAATGTTCTTATTGCTGATGCCCCCATATACCTGGAAACACTTCAAGAATTCTGGGCAACTGCTGAAGTTTTATACCAAGACAAAAAGCCTACGTCCATAATTTCAAAAATTGGAGACACCAGTATCGCCATAACCCCTGAGATCATCTCCACTACCTTCTCACTGAACGACTTGTCAGGTATGGAAACTTTTCCAAAAACAGAGCTTCACACTGAGTTTCAAGAGAGAGGGTATGATGCTCAAATGACTGGTTCCACACTATACAAAAAGTTTTTCCCACCAGTCATGAAATTTTTCTTCCATACCCTTCTCCTCTGTGCCTCTGCCAAGACTACATCCTTCAATGAAATCCCATTGAGGATACAATACTTGGGATATGCTATGTTGTCAGAATCTGACTTCAATCTATCTCAGGGATTGTTTTCAGACTTGGTATCAAATGTGAAAGCCATAAAATCTGGCTCAAACAATGCTTTTCTGCTCTACCCTAGAATTCTAAGTGTAATTTTACAAAAGATTTTACCTGAAAAGGATTTTCAAAAGGGTGAGTCTTTCAAAATGAAAAGTCTAACTGATGAAACTTTTACAAGAATGCTGGGTTCTTCAACCCAAGAAAAAGCAACAAAAGTACAAAAAGTTTCCAAAACACAACCAAAGAGGACAAAGACAACAACTGTTGTTGAAACCTCTGTTGGTGAGCCCACTGCTCCTGGTGATCATGGCACTTCATCCAGTGCTGTGAAACCCACACCAGCCTCCAAAAGAAACCGTCCATCCTCCAAAACAACCACCAAAACCAAAAAGGGACTTCTGGAAGATGAGATACCAGAAGCTAACCCTGTTGCATCACCAAAGCAACATGAAACCACTGTTGTTACTTCCTCACAACAGTTGGAGATATCTCAACCAAAGCAAACTCCTCAAGATTCCTCACAAAAGGAACTTGTTGTAAGCCAAAGGGAACCTCAAACTGAGGCATATGAGTCACTTGATCATATGTTTACAAGCCCATCTCCCAGGGCTAATCAGCTTCTTACTCCACCTACATCACCACCACATGTCCCACAAACAATGCAACCCTTGTTTGAGGCTATTGACAAAACTCAGGACAACCCCAGTTCCTCTCCTTCACCTATCACTGAGAGTATGCCACTACCAGTGACTGGGGCTGAGGAAAGTCAATCAGCCATCCCACAAACAGATGAGGAGGTTATACTCCCAGAAGTCAATGTTACTTCTGATGAGGTTTCAAGAGAAGCAGCTACTACTGCTGTAGAGACCATTGTCTCACAGCAGGACAGTGGTTCCATTGCTAAGACTTCCTTGAAGGCAACAACTGATGAAGACACAATTGTGTCTCCTAAAACAGTTGGAAGTCCCCAGAACCAAGACAAAGGGGCAGCAGGTTCTTATTCTATGGATTCACCTCCTAGAACTGAACCAGCTAAAACTACCTCTGGTAGGGACTCAGATGAACCTATTAATTTGGGTGATGAGTCAAAACTTCAAAAATTGATGGCTAAAGTTCAAAACCTTGAATCCTATGTTGCTGACATCAAATCTGATGTCAAGTCAATATTGGAAACATTGAATAACTTTACAAAAAGTCAACCATCCACTGCTGATGTTGCTAATGAGCTATGGAAATCTGTTTCCCCCATCATCATAGCTCACCGAAAATTAGCAGATCAGACACAGGAGACTTACATGACTTTGATCAGAAATATGGTGGATGCCAGATTTAATGACACAAAGGCTGACATCAAGGTGATTAAAGACCATCTGCTGAAGACCACTGGCTCTGCCCCTACCACAATTCTCAGAGATGAAGATGATGATGAATTCACTGCTGATGATGCCAAAAAGGGGGAGAGTGGCAGAGATAGGCTACCAAAACTTGATCCATTTGGTGCACCACCCTCACAAAAAGGGAAGAAGCCAACTGCTGACAAACCAGGGTCACCCAAATCAGCTCCACAAACTCAACAACCAAATGTTCAGATCCCTGTCTCTGAACCAGCAAAAGCATCAAAGGCAAAAGAAGTTGATACTTCAGCTAATGAAAAAGCTGAAAAGGCTGTTCAAGACAAAAGAAAAAGGGCTGACACATTGGAGGTAAAAGCAGAGATGTTGGTGCAAAAGAAAAAGGAACAGCAGCAGGAAGTGGAAGATGTGAACACTTCAAAGAGAAAGAAGATGCCAGCCAAACACACTAGAAAACCACCTTCCAAACTAACTGCTGAAACTTCTGATGTACAAACACCTGTTAACACAACCACTGCTCCACAAACCACTGCCACCACAACCTCTGCTACCCAAACCACTGAACCTAAAACCACTGCTAAAACATCTGCTCAACCCAAACCAGTAACCAAACCAATCATTAAACCAACCACAACTCAACCAACTCCCAAACCTACTCCAACACAAACCACTGCCAAACCTACTTCAACACAACCCAAAACCCAAACAACTGCTGGTTCCACAAAAGGACCAACAGATGTTTCTCAAACCACAGCCTCATCCTCACCTTCACCCAAAATCTTGTATAGCAGAAAAAGGAAATCCACCTTTGTTGTACAAGATGAAAACATCCATAACACACCACCTAACACCCCAATCTCATCCACACCAGTCAATGCCATTCCACTCTCATCTTACTCACCACACACTGCCCAATTCAGATCCCATAGACCACCACCAACCATCACCCCATTGGCTGAGAAGTATCCACTTGAGTTGGATCTAATCAAGGGGGAACTTCAATCCTTCTACAATACTGATCAGCCATCAGAAAGATCCTTCCCATCTCTTAAAGGCTTCCCTGTTCCACCCAACATGGACACATATCTCAAATACAAGGGTGAACAGACTGATGCTGTCATCAAAGAGAAGTGCAAAGGGAAGGATGACAGGACTGCTCAGGGCATCCATTCAGCAGAGCTTAGCAAACTCAGAAGGATTGAAGATTATGCTAAGACCCTGAGCAACTCCATGTCAACCATGCCTCTCAGCAGACACTTGGAGATGGAAGTAAGGGATTCACTGCTGGAACAGATCTTGGCATCCAAGCCTTATAAAGCAACAAAGAACCAATTTACAGGCTGGACCACACATGCTCTAAGGGAAGAACTAATCAGAATAGAGAACATGGCCAAGAATCCTCCTGCTAAGGCCTCTGCTCCTGATTTCAAAAGGGGGAGAGATGAAGCTAGAGCCTTGAAATTCAGAAGAATGAGACAAGAGCTTGTAGCAGCTAAGTATGGAGAGATGAAGTCTGTTGCCAGATGGTCAGAGATCAGGCTAATTGAAACATACAAAAAGCTTGAACAAGAAAGAAAGACCAATCCTGATCTTCCAAGAAAACCTGTGTATGATGATGCTCCCAAGAAACCCGCTCAGGCCTTTACATTAGATAGCTTGCTTGCAACCTCTGATCTTTCTATTGCTGCTCAAAGGCAATACAAGAAGCAGAAGGAAATGTCTGAAGAAGACACAAGGAAGTTCAATGAAACTTATGTAAAAGAGGGTCTCTTGAACCAACTTAGATTCTTCTCTGACCCTGTCACAGAGAAGTTCAGAGAACTCATTGGCAGGCCTCCATCTCCCAACTCATCCAAAATAAAGATGCATCCCAGTCACTCCTCTGACTCTAAAATTCTAAAATGGAAGTCTGATAAAGAGACCCTGGCCTAAGTGCAGAAGATCTCCAGACACTTTTGAATCTGACACTGGATAGAGATGCTGAAGACCTCTTCTCTCTCAGCTTTGAATTACAATTGAAAGGGCAGATTAGAGAAAGTCTGATGAGGAATAAAGATCAAGAATAAAGCAGAGTTTTGGCATCATCTGTTCTAGGGGGAGATTGTTGGGTCTGCTGACCTGGAGAATAACAGATGATAGAAAGCCAAAATATACTAATTGTTGATCAAGAATAAATAACAGTGGTTACAAGAAAGCTTCCTCCAAAGAACTGCTGATTCCCAAACTGCTGATGCTTAAACAACTGATACAAGACAACTGCTGCTGATGAAAGGTCTGATGGATAAAGTCTGAAGAGCAAAAGTCTGATAAAGAACAAGTGCTGATCAAAGATCTAAAGAACAAAGGTCTGTTGAACCAACAGCACTTTGGTTCAACAGATGATAAGAAGACATCAGAGCTTTAGTTTAACAGAGTTTTTCTTTCAGTAGTTTCAATGTAACAGTAGTTTATTGTTTAACAGATGTTGTAGTTTGTTAGTCAGTTAGGGGTCGCTTTCTAGGTGACGTCAGCTAAGTGATCATCAGAGGTTTGTACTTGTCTATAAATAGAACAGTACTTGTACTGTTCTATTTGTCACTCGTCATTCTCTTTAGACAAACAAACTCTGAGTGATCAGGCTGAGGGGGAACTTTAATTGTACTATTGTAATCTTTCAGTTTAATGAAAGCATTCGATTGATAACAATTATTCTCTATGTTTTGATTATTCTTTATTCCGCTGCACTTTCCATTTATACTTCATTCATAATTCATAGTTAATCAAAACAATCCAATACTCAGATCCTAACACAATTGATGGTATCCTGACCTCAAGTCAATATTAGAATAGTAACTCGACCCTTGTAGCTTGTCGAGCAACTCATCAGTACGAGGCAAAGGGTAGCGGTTCTTAACCGTCACCCTGTTCAACTCTCGGTAGTCAATACACATGCGGAAACTCCCATCCTTCTTCTTAACAAAGAGGACTGGGGCTCCCCAAGGTGAAGAACTAGGCCTAATGAAACCCCTGTCCAATAGCTCTTGGAGTTGGGTAGATAGTTCTTGAAGTTTGCCCGGTGCTAGGCGGTATGGTGCGCGTGCAACTGGAGCTTCTCCACGTGCAAGATCAATTTGAAACTCCACTTGATGAACATGTAGAAGTCCAGGTAGTTCCTCTGGGAAAACATCTGGGAAATCTCAGACTACTGGGAAGTCCTCAATCCTCATTTCAACTTCAGTTCGAGTGTCAGAAATGTTAGCCAGAATGGCTGGATAGCCCTTTCGAATACACTTTTGGGCTTTCAAGAAGGAGATGATGCCCACTATGGCACCACCACGATCACCCTGAATAGATAACAGTTCTACACTAGGGAGAGGGACACGAACAATCTTCCCCTAACAGAGAATTTCAGCGTGTTGCTTGGACAACCAGTCCATGCCAACCACGAGATCAAAGCTTCCTAGGGTGATAGGTAGAAGGTCGATGGCAAACAATTGCCCATCTAGCTCGAGCTTACAGTCACGATGAGTATGGGTTACCTCAACAGGCTTCCCATCAGCTAACTCTATAGTGTATGGGGTATCAAGAAGAGGAGGAACCATCCCTAGTTGTTTGCTAAGTTTCGATGACACAAAACTATAGTCCGCACCAGTATCATATAAAACAGAAGCGAGAGTGTCGTTTAAAGCACACATACCCGTCACGACATTGTTAACAATCCTAGCTTCCCCAGAGCCAATCACAAATGCTCTTCCATGAGCCCCATTGTTGTTGTTGTTGTTGAAGGACTTATACCTCACACTATCCAACGTTCTCTTGCTATCACCAAAATTAGAAGATGAAGCACCATGCTTCGAAAAAGTACCATGCTCAACAGCCTCGTCAGTGAGTTTGCGAGCCAGGTGAAAGATTTGTTAGATTCCAGGTAGGTGAGCTGTAGTGGCCATGCCACGAATCTGAGGGTCCCACCCATTTAGTATGAAGCTCGATCCATTTGTAAGGTAGGTTAAATGGATTGGAGCATATAATAGCTAACTCCTGTAGCTTGGTAGTGTAGGCGTCGATCTCAGACCCAACCGTCTTTAGATAACTAATTTCTAAATTTCGTCACGGGGGTTACATTATCCACCCAACTATCTGTAACTCATCGAGTGTGCATGTAGCATACATTACCCCATCCGGCCTGGGGCAAATGCACATGGCAAAGACTTATACTATCGAAGCAATCAGACGGTCTCCTTCACTTCCCTTGGAGTTATCGAGGTTTACAACCAATAAAAGCCTTGTAAATACGATGGCAGGTTGTTGTTGTGGCATGTGCGTTCAAGGTATAAGAAAGTTCAAATGTGCGAGGGCCTCAACCACCCTATCGTTGATCATAAGAACTCAGTCTTATCTAAGTTAACAAAGGGAAAGGAAAGAAAATACAGGTAAGAAAAGGTAAGAGCCAATCGTCGCCACGCTCTGTCTAGATAGTAGAGCCTTCATTCTCACCTTCCATGTGTTCGTCCTGTTCAGGTTTTCCTTTTGTCCCTTCTGTGCAGGTATCAGTGTTATATGGATCTCTAAGCGTATAGTCTCCTACTCCGGTTCTGTGTAAGTCAGTTCAGTGGTCAGCTTCACCACTCGTTCCTCCAATCGTGGCTATCAGTCATTAGTAGGTTTCGTCTTCCCTTGAAACCTTGCACTGCATCGTAGTCTTCACATAACTCCCCAAGAGTGTGTGTAACAAGCCCCGATCTGATGTGTTCCCATGAATCCACTATATACTCACGAGGAACCGTGACACGCATGTCATACATCACTCGCTCGTACAGGGCGTAAATGTACTAGAGTAAGAATAAAATTCCATATAAGTAACCTAGTCTCGTCTGAGTTTCAAACGAGGGTAAGAAAGGTCAAATAACAAGGAACAGAAACTAATTATCTCCTTGCTCAGTGAAAAAGGATAAGTCTCGGTATTTGACTTTCTCCGAATTTGATTCGGTTTAATGGTACCACGTCATGCGCATCGTGCAGCTTCCTGTGTACGTGCCCCACAACACTCGCAAGGGCTCTCTCCCTGTACTATTGTTGTTTCCTCATCCATGAGGTTTTTTAGGATACTAATCCCAGTAATGTGCCACCTGGTGTAACCCTGGGTTCCCACCAGTGACGTGTGTAGAATTAGGTATAGAACGAGAAGATAACATATCTCCTGAAATCAAGTGTTGTAGCTGTACTAATACTTATGCTATGATGATTATAGACTAGACTCTACATGCAGTCCTAGTTCACTATAACCAATGGCTCTGATACCAATCTGTCACACCCTCAAATTTCCACTGCGGGGTTTTACCGCGAGGTGCATGACACACCAGGATCCCATAGCCATAAGTCATATGAACGAACTGTAAATGCCCAAATCATTTAGTTCGTTTTCAAAAACCAAGTTTAGTTAAGCTGCGGAAGCGTAAACCAAATTTAAACCTTTTATCAACCATGCGCAAAACAACGAGCCCAAATTAAAACCATATAGAAATAAACGTAAAAGCACGATATGTAATTTAGGTGTATGGCCCAGACTCCAAATGTAGTGAACATGCAGTGCTTCCTAATCGTGACACCGGAAGCTAACTACCTACAAAAGCATGTACATAGTGGGTCAACAAATAATGTTGGTGAGTTCACAGTTTGGATAACACGTGTAAAGTTGTAAAAAACCCAAAAGTTAAAGTAGAGTGTCATCAGTTTAAGCTTGTCAGGGGTAGCTAGCCCACTCATTGTAACTAAACATGTGATTATTGGGAACATACAGAAGTTATTAATTTGCCTTAGTACTAGTGTCTATCAACACTAGTAAGTTCAACTCCTTAAGAGCGTGGTCAAAAGTTCATGCCCGTGACACAAGCACCTCAAGCATGAGGTTGCTGCACAACCTAATAGCGCTATCTACTAATACCCCGTTCGCCTACACGGATTAACCCAACAATATGTAAGGACTTTAAATGATAGAGTGTGTTTAGTTCACAAAGGACAGTAATGTTTTAAACTGATAAAAGCGTGATCCACACAAGGAATCGCAAAACCCGACCCACACAAGGAGTCTAAAATCCGACCCACACAAGGAGTCTAAAATCCGACCCACACAAGGAGTCAAAACCTGAGTTGTTAGAGTAGTCCCAAACCGGACTAGGAAATGTTTACCAAAGTCGTCTCAAACCCGAGACGCATGCTTTCGAGAAAAACTAGTGAAACTCACCTTAGGTTGCAAGCAAAATTATCCAAAATCCAATAACAATAGGGTGCTACCGACTCCCTATTACAAGTGTCACTAAGTGAGTATATGTGTATAATCAATACACCATAAAACCCGTTTGTCCAAGACGTTTAAATGTTCAAAACCGTGTAGTGACACCTAATGACTCTACATGCACAAGTAAGTCCTACGTAACCCGTTAGTGATCATGGTGATTATTATCAGTTTAGTACCTCAAATACATTTCATACAAGTGTCCATACAAGTTCATGTCAAATACATACCATATAAGACTCCAAATAAGCACATAAAGATCCCGTACACAATCTGCGTTTTTAAGGCAGATTGTGCGCTGTGAAAAACGAATTATTTAAAATACTTAATGAATGAATTAAAGTCCCAAATTTTTACTGAGTATTCATTGGGATTTAGTTGATATCCTATATTTTTTTGTCTTAAAACCAAACACAAAAATTATTAAAATTCGTACAACACAGCTATGTCCAGAAAATTTCCACAACATGTCAGTTTAGTAGAAAAATTCCCAAACATTTTGTATTCATCCAAACGGGATGAATCCACTTGGAATAGCTGAGTTATTCCAATATTAATCTACTATCCCAATTTTATAACCTAACTCTTTCTAGAACTCAAGTTATGATCGTTTAAAGTTTACTTAGTTTACTAGTCTGAAAATCTGATTTGACCTTTATTCAATTAAAATTCCAAAAACTACTCAAACGACTTCCAAATCAGATAGTTTTGCCCATCATTTCTAATACAACCATGCAAGGAAATCATCAATTTTCATACTTTCAAGTCACGTAACAGACCCTACAAGTGACTCAAGCATTCTGTCCAGATTTTTAAACATGCAATAACCCTAGTTATAATCAATCATTCAAGCATATCATTGATCAACAACGTCCAATAATCATTATACAAAATCAATAAGATATAACGTGATCATAACCTAGCAAGATTCATGCATATATCATCATTCACAAACCCTAGTTATCTAAAACATCAGGAACATACATGATCGTGCAAAACACATAACATTCATTACATAATAACATGCTTAACCCCTTTAATCTTCATGAACATCATGTTTTAACTTTTATAAAATACTTTCAGACCTGGAAAAACAAAGTTTTGATTTTTTAAAAACATATTAAAGAAGATTAAAACACAAGAGAATGAAGATTATACCACAAGCACTTCAAAACAATCAACCGAATGCTCTTGAAGCTTCCCGATCGATGTTCTTGCGCCTTAGCAGGTTTTAGGGGTTGATATTTTCATAAAAGGGTAGTAGGGGGCGATTAGGGTTGAGTTTAGGGGATACAAGAGGCTTAAGGTTGCTTAAATAGTGATTTAGGCCTGTTAAGTTGCGTTAGGAACCTGAACGCGACCGCTCGAAGGGAGCGCGCGGCCGCTCACTCCTCCATGGCCCGCTCCGGGTGGCCTGCTTCATTGTACAGCGTGTTTTCTTCGATGTTTTCGCTATTTTGGACAATAAAAAGTGTAATACCATGTGTTAAGACCCCAACCATCCTAATGGTCCACCTATTATGATTTTTATTAACGTTTTCGGTTTAAGTTCACGTAATCACATACAGTTTGCACATAGTTTCACAGAGATTCATAGAAGCACGTAATTGCAATCAATCTCAAACAATTAATTCACAATCTTCTTGTTTAACAATTCACCAATGTCCGGGGTTCACTACTCATGTAAATAGTTTGGTAATTCCTCGAATTACCACTTCATGCAGTTATTAACCTATAACTGTGCAACGTGTAACTTATGTAGCTAACCCAAGTTAACTAGAATGCATAGAATGTAACCAGAGTTTAGTTAAAGTGAGAACCTGAAATTCCGGGGTATCACATGATACTTTCGTCTCATCTGGTCTTCAAGTTCCCATGTAAATTCGGGTCCGCGTTTTGCATTCCATCTAACTTTGACAAGTTTTGCTCGGCTCCTTCTCAATTTCTGGACTTTCCAATTAGTCACTTCGTGTGGCTCCTCAATAAAGTCGAGTTATCATCAATGTGAATTTCTTCGGGAGGAATGATCAAAGATTCATCAGATAGACACTTCTTAAGATTGGAGACGGGGAATCTGTCATGAACACCCTTAAGCTCTTCAGGTAACTTGAGCTTTTATGCCATGGGACCGAATCCTAGCAAGGATTTTGAAGGGACCTATGTATCATGGGTTAAGCTTCCCACGTTTGCTAAACCGTGGTACAGCCTTCTAGAGTGAGACTTTTAAGAGTACCTTATTGCCAACCTGAAATTTGAATGGTTTGCGACGGCGATCAGCATACCTCTTTTGACGATCTCGAGCTGTCACACCCTCAAATTTCCACTGCGAAGTTTATACCGCGAGGCGCATGACATAGCAGGATCCCAAAGCCATAATTCATATGAACGACTTCAAATGCCCAAACCATTTATTTCGTTATTGTAAAACAAGTTTCATAGTTAACCAATCATTCAAACAGTTACGAAATCGAAATTAAAGAAAACAGTGTCTGCGCAAAACAACGCGCCTAAAATCAAAAGTAAATAATTAATTATTCAAAAATAATTAAGTGTTCATATCCCAAGGACACTATATGATGCATGCCCTACACGTGCTCCCAAACTACTGACCTGCAAAAGCATGTTATTGTGTGTCAACATAAAGTTGGTGAGTTCACAAAGTAAAGTAAACGAGTAAGTAAACGCGTAGGTTTTCCCAAAACCACGTAACAACAAATAAAAGCGTAGGCCTCCCAGACCATGTAACAACAAGTAACCGCTAATTCACATGCCAGAGGTAGCTACCCACTCATGACAACTAACACCGGTGATACCGAAATGCTAAACAACGAGATCCCACAATAGTGAGCAAAGAGCCTTGCATCATTGCGCATCAACAATGATAATAAAAGTTAAGTTATAGTTCACACCCATGCTCCCAACACGATGTGAAGGTTGTGAAACCTAATAGCGCTATCAACTAATAACCCGCTTGCCCACCCGGCAATTCATTCGGTATCTAGAAGGACTTCAATGATAGGGTTGGTTTAGTTCATCAAGGACATAAAGCATGAATTAGTTAAAGCAGATTCACCCCGTGAACCATAGCACCCCGTAACACAGGATGTGTAAAATTAGTCCCAAACCGGACTATAAAAAAATCAAGTAAGTTGTGTCCCCGAGACGCATGCTTTTGAGAAAAGAATAGTGAAACTCACCTTAGGTTGCAAGCAAATATTCCAAACATCACAAATAGGATGTGCTACCAACTCCCTATTACATGTGTCAGTAAATGAGTATATGTGTATAGTCAATACACCATATAACCCGTTTGTCCAAGACGTTTTAAAATACAAACCCGTGTAAGTGACACCTAGTGTTTCTATATTCCAAACATCACAAATAGGATGTGCTACCAACTGTATGATTAACATCAGTTATGCACTTCATATGCACCTCATATAAGTGCTTATACAGGTTCATGTCAATTACAAGTTATACAAGACTCCAAATAGCCAGATAAGCGTACATTACATAATCTGCGTTTTTAGGACAGATCATGCGCTGTTAAGACCAATTTATTAAAAATACTTATCCAATGAGTTATACTCCCAAACTGTTACTAAATATTATAGGGAGTCTACAAACAAGTCCATATTTTTATTCCACGACAAAACTATACTAAAAAAATTATGAAAAATTATACAATACAGCTATTTCCAGAAAATACTCACAACATATCAAATTAGGAGAAAAATTCCCAAAAATTTTGCATTCATCCAAACGGGATGAATCCACTTGGAAAAGCCACGTTATTCCAATGTTGACCTACTGTCCAAATTTCATAATCTAAATCTTTGTTAAACTCAAGTTATGGTCATTTAAAGTTGACCCAATTTACTAATCCGAAAATCTGATTAGACCTGCAAGCAAAGAAAATTCCAAAAACATATCAAACGACATCCAAATCAGATGATTTTACCCATTATGAAAATCGAAGACCTTGTATAACATGTTCATGCAAAGAAATCATCAAAACAAATACTTTGAGGCCACGTTACAGACCCTACAAGTCGACAATGAATCCACTTGGAAAAGCCAAGTTATTCCAATGTTGACCTACTGTCCAAATTTCATAATCTAAATCTTTGTAAAACTCAAGTTATGGTCATTTAAAGTTGACCAAATTTACAAATCCAAAAATTTGATTAGACCTTTAAGCAAAGAAATTTCCAAAAACATATCAAACGACGTCCAAATCAGATGATTTTACCCATTACGAAAAGCTAAGACCTTTTATAACATGTTCATGCAAAGAAATCATCAAAACAAACACTTTGAAGCCACGTTACAGACCCTACAAGTCGACTTTAACATTTTGTCCAAATTTTAAACATGCATAAACTCCAATTAAAACTACTCATATATGCATATAATCGATCAACAACACACAAAAATCATCATACAACATTCACAAGACATAACATAATCAAAACCTTACAAAATACATGTTAAACATCATCAATCATAAACCCTAGCAGTCTAAACATCAAGTTTTAATCATCACATAATATCATGTTTAATCCATTAACTCTTTATAATCATCAAGTTTTAATCTTTATAAAAGTGTTTTAGACCTGGACAAACTTGATTATAAGGTTTTAAAACATATTAGAGAGTATTAAAACATAAAAGGTTGAATGTTATACTGAAAGCACTTCAAAATCACCAACCGAAGAGCTTCCAAGCTTCTCTAATGGTGTTCTTGAGCCTTAGCAGGTGTTTGGGGTTTGATATTTTTATAATTAAGTTGTAGGGGACAATTAGGGTTGTGTTTATGAGAAGAATGGGGTTTAAAATCGTTTTAAAGAGGTATTTGCCTACCCCGTGGGTTGTAGGAGGATTCTCAGCTTCCTCAGGTACCACAACGTCCCCCAAAACCCATCAGATTTTATAATTCCCTCGCGGGCTGCGGGAGAATATCCTTTCCCTCCGTGTAACGCGGGGAGACCTAATATTCAAATTTTTATTTTCTTTTATTCTGCAATACTACGAACTTCTAAATATTAATATCCCGTATACTAATATTCAAAATACACATAAACGTTCATCATACATATTTGGATCCCGGTCCGTCCCGTCCCGGTTAATGACCCATTAACATTTAATCAGGTAAATTCACATAGTCACGTATTAACACATAATATTAACATGTATGTTCACAATAGTCACCAACATTTGGTGTTCCCTACTTGTATACGTAGTCCAGTAATTCTCCGAATTACCGTTTCATGCAGTTATTAACCTAAAACTGTGGAACGAATGACACTACTAACTAACCCTAGTTAAGTAGAATGCATGGAATGTAAGTACAAGTAACTAGAGTTTAGCCAAAGTAAGAACCTGAAATTGCTTGGTATCACATCATCCCCAAGTTGAAAAGAATTTCATCCCAAAATTCAATAAGTAAACATTTAAGCCAGCGTAAAAATGTGTTCTTGGTTCCCGGATGTCACATCATCCCCAAGTTGAAAGGAATTTCGCCCCGAAATTCACTTTGAGCGAGCTGCTTTATGTTCAGCGTTTGATTTATGCACAGGTACAGGTTCAGTAAAGAGATGTGGGTATTTGAGCCGAATTTGATCTCTACGTTCCCACATATATTCCGTTCCTAGACGGGAATTCCATCGCACCTTAACAATTGGTATGGTGCTCTGTCTGAGTTCTTGACGCCCTGCTCAAGAATCTCCACTGGTTCTTCCACGAACCTTAGCTGGTCGTCCACCTGGAGCTCCTCCAGTGGCACTACCAGTGTTGTATCATCGAGCCCAAGTTGTCTCAGATCTCCAAAACGTGGAATCCAGACTCGATTCATGAAGTACTGAAGACCATCTGTCCTCAGTTCTTGGTGTTTATCTGCACCATGCAATGTCTCAAGCCTGATCTTTTCTTCTTTCAAAGCCTCACCCTGGGCTTCACGTATCTTATCAGGAATATTAGAATAAATAGTAAGTTGTAAAGCTCGCACCCGTTTGGGTTTCGTTTCCTTACGACTAAGGGCATCTGCTACTACATTAGCTTTCCCTGGATGATATTTGATGTCACAGTCGTAATCGTTCAGAAGCTCAACCCATCGAAGTTGTCGCATGTTCAGCTCCTTCAGATCGAATATGTGTTGGAGGATCTGGTGATCAGTGAAGATCGTACACTTCATCCCATTGAGATAATGCCTCCAATCTTTAAAGCAAAAATCACTACTTCTAGTTCCAAGTTGTGGGTGGTGGAATTCTTCTCATGAACCTTTAATTGGCGTGAAGCATACGCGATCACCTTATCACGTTGCATCAGCACACACCCTAACCCTTGGATAGACGTGTCACAGTACACCACAAAGTCCTCTATACCCTCGGGTAATGATAGTATGGGTGCACTGCAAAGCTTTGCCTTTAACAATTGAAAAGCAGATTCTTGGGCATCTCCCCAATTGTAGATAATACCCTTCTGCGTCAAAGCAGTGAGGGGTTGAGCGATTTTAGAGAATCCCTCAATGAATCTGCGATAATATCCCGCAAGACCAAGAAACTGGCCCACCTCTATAGGAGTCTTAGGAGCCTCCCACTTTTTAATAGCATCAATCTTGGCGGGATCGACATGTATTCCTGCCTCGTTAACCATATGTCCTAGAAATTGGACCTCTTGAATCCAAAAGTCACATTTAGAGAATTTCGCATACAGCTGCTCATTTCTCAAGAGTTCCAAAATTAGCTGTAGGTGTTGCTCATGCTCTTCCCTGCTCTTGGAGTAGATCAATATGTCATCTATGAACACTATGATGAATTTGTCTAAATAAGGCTTACACACACGGTTCATAAGATCCATGAACACGGCCGATGCATTTGTCAGCCCAAATGGCATTACCAAAAACTCATAATGTCCATAACGAGTTCGAAAGGTTGTCTTCGCCACATCCCCCTCTCGGAATCTCAGCGGGTGATACCCTGACCTCAAGTCAATCTTGAAATAGAAACTCGACCCTTGAAGTTGGTCGAACAAGTCATCAATACGAGGCAAAGGGTAGCGGTTCTTAATCGTCACCTTGTTCAACTCCCGATAATCAATACAAATGCGGAATCCCATCCTTCTTCTTAACAAACAGGACTGGGGCTCCCCAAGGTGAAGAACTAGGTCTAATAAAGCCCCTATCTAATAGCTCTTGGAGTTGGGTAGATAGTTCTTGAAGTTTGCCTGTTGCTAAGCGATATGGCGCGCATGCAACTTGGGCTGCTCCAGGTGCAAGATCAATTTAAAACTCCACTTGACGAACAGGTGGAAGTCCAGGTAGTTCCTCTGGGAATACATCTGGGAAGTCACGAACCACTGGGATGTCATCAATTCTTCTTTCAACTTCAGCTCGAGTATCAGAAATGTTAGCCAGAATAGCTGGATAGCCCTTTCGAATGCACTTCTGGGCTTTCAAGAAGGAGATGATGCCCACCATGGCAACACCACGATCACCCTGAATAGATAATAGTTCTCCACTAGGGAGAGGGATACGAACAATCTTCTCCTGGTAGAGAATTTCAGCGCGTTGCTTGGAGAACCAGTTCATGCCAACCACGAGATCAAAGCTTCCTAGGGTGATAGACAGAAGATTGATGGGAAATAATTGCCCATCTAGCTCGAGCTTATAGTCACGATGGATGTGGGTTGCCTCAATAGGCTTCCCACCAGCTAATTCTATTGAATGCGAGGTATCAAGACGGGTAGGAACTATCCATAGATGTTTGCTAAGTTTAAATGACATAAAACTATAGTCTGCCCCAGTATCATATAAAACAGAAACAAGAATGTCGTTTAAAGAATACGTACCTGTCACGACATTGTTATCACTAATGATGTTGTCTCCGCTATGCTGAGGATAGTTCCTCTTATAGTGGGTCTCACTTCCACACTGGAAACACCCTTTTTCAGTACCCTTATGTTGTGGCCGCCCATGCTGACGTTGATAATTCCTTGAGAGCTTGACTCGGCAGTCCTTAGCCGCATGACCAGTTTTCCGCAGCGCTTGCATAATTCCACTTCACAAACACAAGAGTGATGGTGCTTGCATCGATTAGACTTCGGGTGCTTCCCCTTATAGTTGCGATGGTGCTGATTTTTTATGTTTCTTCCACTTGGGATCTTGTCTGCGATTTCTTCCCACCTTCTTTTGTTGTTACCAGTATTATATGACAGCACCTCGTGTGAAGGTATTACCCCTTCTTCGCCTTTCTGATCTGTCAGATCATGAGCTAGGCGGATGGTCTGCTGAATGTTGTCCAAAGTGATTGGTATGACCGTGCTCATGACCTGGGGAGTAAACCCTTCTATATGGAGTTCAAAGCGTCAGAAGAGTGGGCCTAACTGATCAGAGTTCATAGAGGGGTTGCGAGTAGGTTGGCCTGCACAAGGATTTAGAGATTTCGAGTAAGATGGAGGTAATGGCGAGGGTTTAGGGAGAGATAGACTAGGTCGAAAGAGTGGTTACCAGCTTGAAAAGCAGCTAGGGCTACAACCACCCTGTCATTGATGAGTGCGCTCAGCTCTTCTTGCATCATGTTAATGTTCCTTCGACCATGCCCTCTTCCCGACATAGCAATTCTATATTTACACTATACCCATGAGAAAACAATAATATGTTCCACATACGATCGTTCACACAGTACAAGTAAACTAGAATATGACATGAATGATAGGTGCGAGAATAAGATAAAGCAATCGAAAGATAATAATAATGATATCATGAATAATCCAAACATAAGTCAAACGGTTCTCAAGTCTCACAACGATAAAATAAAAGTCATTATATGAATATATATATATATATATATATATATATATATATATAAATACTAGAATAGTAAAAATCAATCGTCCGCACGATCCATGGAGACACACCAGCCTTCATCCTCGCTCCCGTCCCGAATCTCGATCTCAATTGGCTCTTCTAACTCTTCCTCTAGCTCGAGCTCATCCTCGTGTGCTGCATCAAGTGCTGCTCCAAGAGCATCGAATCCTCCTTCCATAGGTTCCTCCTCGGGATCCTCCTTAGGATCCTCCTCTGGATCCTCTTCATTTTTCCCCAAACTTTCAATAAATCTGTTACGAACATTATTTAGTTCCTGTCTGGTAGCTGATAAATCCTTCTTGGCGGCAATCAACTCCTGCCTAGTCTCAGTAGCCTCCTACATAACAACTTCTAACTCAGTAATCAAGTGGCCAAGCTGACCCTTCATACGCTTAAGTGTTTCATCAGCATTTCTCCTCCAAAACTGAAATTGTCGGACAACAGTGAAGGCATTGTCCAACTCAGTATGAACATGTCTCACCATTCCTGCAAGTGATCTCTCCCATTAGTCAATAATGGGAGGTACTCTGGCTGGCACTCCATAACCTACAACCCAGGAGCGCAATACGTCGGTAAACCAAAGCCAACGGTTGGTATCCCAATGTGGATCCTATGATGAATCTGGATGTTGATAAGGATCTAGTGATGGGGCTTGTTGCCCCTCGATAGCACGATAAGAATAGTTTCTATGAGTAGGGTTAGTCATGGTTTCCTGCAATACGTTAGATCAGTACACGTATTCAAGAAAATAATAAGTTGTGCACTTAAAGTAGTGAGTGTAACTAATATAGTACTTTTGCTATGATGATTATAAACTAGAATGCAATCCTCAAATTTCCATTGCGGGGTTTATCCGCGAGGCGCATGACATATCAGGATCCCATAGCCATAAGTCACATGATCGACTCTAAATGCCCAAACCATTTAGTTCGTTATTGTAAACAAGTTTCATAGTTAACCAATCATTCAAACAGTTGCGGAAGCAAAATTAAAGAAAACAGTTAATCAAATAGTCTACGCAAAACAACGCACCCAAAATCAAAAGTAAATAATAAATTATTCAAAAATATTTAAGTGTTCATATCCTAATGACACTATATGATGTATGCCCTACACGTGCTCCGAAACTAGTGACCTGCAAAAGCATGTTATCATGTGTCAACATAAGTTGGTGAGTTCACAAAGTAAAGTAAACGAGTAAGTAAACGCTTAGGTGTTACCAAAACCACGGAACAACAAATAAAAGCGTAGGCCTCCCAAACCATGTAAGAATAAGTAACAGCTAATTCACATGCCAGAGCTAGCTAACCCACTCATGACAACTAACACCGGTGATACCGAACTGCTAAATAACGAGATCCCACAATAGTGAGCAAAGAGTCTTGCATCATTGCCCATCAATAATGATAATAAAAGTTAAGTTATAGTTCACACCCATTCTCCCAGCAAGATGTGAGGTTTGTGAAACCTAATAGCGCTATCAACTAATAACCCGCTTGCCCACCTGGTAATTCATTCAGTATCTAGAAGGACTTTAACGATAGGGTTGGTTTAGTTCATCAAGGACATAAAGCATGAATTAGTTAAAGCATATTCACCCCGTGAACAATAGCACCCTGTAACACAGGATGTGTAAAAGTAGTCCCAAACCGGACTATAAAAAAATCATGTAAGTTGTCTCCCCGAGACACATGCTTTTGAGAAAAGAGTAGTGAAACTCACCTTAGGTTGCAAGCAAATATTCCAAACTTCACAAATAGGATGTGCTACCGACTCCCTATTACATGTGTCACTAAATGAGTATATGTATATAATCAATACACCATATAACCCGTTTGTCCAAGACGTTTTAAAATACAAACCCGTTTGTCTAAGACCTTGTATAACATGTTCATGCAAAGAAATCATCAAAACAAACACTTTAAAGCCACATTACAGACACTACAAGTTGACTTTAACATTCTGTCCAGATTTTAAACATGCATAAACTACAATTAAAACTACTCATATATGCATATAATCGATCAACAACACCCAAAAATCATCATACAACATTCACAAGACATAACATGATCAAAACCTTACAAAATACATGCTAAACAACATCAATCATAAACCCTAGAAGTCTAACATCAAGAACATGCAATATCATGCAATACATACAATAATCATCACATAATATCATGTTTAATCCATTATAATGTTTCAGACCTGGACAAACTTGATTATAAGGTTTTAAAACATATTAGATCACATTAAAACATAAAAGGTTGAATGTCATACCGAAAGCACTTCAAAATCACCAAATGAAAAGCCTCTAAGCTTCCCGAATGGTGTTCTTGAGCCTTAGCAGGTGTTTAGGGTTTGATATTTTCGTAATTAGGCTGTAGGGGACGATTAGGGTTGTGTTTATTAGAAGAATAGGGTTTAAAATCGTTTTAAAGAGGTTTTATTTAACTCCCCCATGGGTCGCGGGAGGATTCTCAGTTCCCCCGCGTACCGCGGTGTCCCCCAAAAACCATCAGATTTTATAATTCCCTCGCGGGCCGCGGGGGAATATCCTTTCCCTCCGCGTACCGCGGGGAGACCTAATATTCAAATTTTTATTTTTTTTATTCTACAATACTAGTAACTTCTAAATATTACTATCCCTTATACTAATATTCAAAATACACATAAGCGTTCATCATACAAATTTGGATCCCGGTCCGTCCCGTCCCGGTTAATGACCCGTTAACGTTTAATCACGTAAATTCCCATAGTCATGTATTAACACATAATATTAACACTTAAGTTCACAATAGTTGTATTTCACCAAGTCAACAACATTCGGGGTTCCCTACTTGTATACATAGTCCAGTAATTCTCTGAATTACCGTTTCATGCAGTTATTAACCTATAAATGTGCAACGAATGACTCTACTAACTAACCCTAGTTATGTAGAATGCATGGAGTGTAAGTACATGTAACTAGAGTTTAGTCAAAGTAAGAACCTGAAATTGCGGGGTATCACACGAGCAACTTTCAAACGATCACAAATCTGAAAGATCTTATCGGTTGTTTCTTGAATTAGCTCGGGTCCATTCAAATATTTGTCTCCAACTTTCGCCCAACACAAAGGAGAACAACACTTACGTCCATATAAGGCTTCAAACGGGGCATCCTTGATATTGGTGTGGTAGTTGTTGTTGTAGGAGAATTCAACCAAGGGTAAGTGAGAATCCCAATTTCCACCGAAATCGATTACACAAGCACGGAGTATGTCCTCTAGGGTTTGGATTGTCCGTTCGCTCTGGCCATCGGTTTTAGGGTGATAGGCTATACTAATGTCCAAACGAGTGCCTAGTGCCTCCATAAGGGTTTGCCAGAACCGGGAAGTGAATCGACTGTCACGGCCGGAAATGATTGAGACAAGAACACTATGCCTAGTCACAATCTCCTTGATATACAGCTTGGCAAGTTTCTCCAACTTATCAGTTTCCTTGATTGGCAGGAAATGTGCAGACTTGGTCAATCGGTCAACAATTACCCAAATCGTGTCGTTACCACTGGAAGTCTTAGGCAGCTTCGTAATGAAATCCATAGAGATTTGTTCTCATCTTTGACCTTTGGACAAGTTAGGCATCGGCTGGCATATGATGCAATTTCACCCTTAAGGTTGGACCACCAATAGAATTCCTTCATGTCTCCTCAAGAATTAAATCGCGTAGTCCACCAAAACGTGGTACCCAGATCCGATTAGCAAAATAAACTGTGTCATCAAATCTTGGTTCCAAAAGATCAACCATCTTAAATAGAGACTCATCCTTCAGATTCTCATCTTTCAGAGCTTTCTGTTGGGCTTCACAAATACAAGTAGTGAGATTTGTGTGAATGGTCAAAACTAGCGCATGCACACGGATAGTTTTGACTCGTTCCTTCCGGCTCAAAGCGTCCGCCACAACGTCGGCATTTCCTGGATGGTATTTAACCTTACAGTCATAGTCATTTAGCAAGTCAACCCATCTACATTGCAAGCTCTTGTGATCGGTGAAGATGCTGCACTTAGTGGCATAAAGATAGTGCTTCCAGATCTTGAGGGCAAGATTAATGCACCTAACTCTAGGTCATGAGTGGTGTAATTCATCTCATGGACCTTAAGTTGATGAGATGCATAAGCGATAACTTTATTCCTCTGCATGAGTACACATCCAAGACCTTGATATGAAGCATCACAATAAACCACGAAAGCATCGCACTACATAATCGTTTCTTAAAAGCTTAGAATGCTTCCTCTTGCTTGACTCCCCAATCAAACTTTTTGCCATTTGTGTCAAGACTATAAGTGGTTGGGCAATCTTAGAGAAATTTTTGATAAACCGACGGTAATAACCAGCTAAACCCAAAAATTATCACACTTCGGTTGGGGTTTTGGGCGCATCCCAATCTCTAATTGCTTCAATTTTGGTAGGGTCGACCTGAATACCCTTCTCGTTCACAACCCTTAAACATCACATTCCACAAGTTTACAAAACTTTTACTTTTGAGACTTTTTCTTGGGTTTTAGGACCCAGCATTCTTGTAAAAGTTTCATTTATTAACTTTTCATCCTAGATCTTGTACCAATTTTAAAATCCTTTTTCTGGAAAAATTTTTGTAAGAAAACACTTATTATTCTAGGATAAAGTAAGAAAGCATTGTTTGACCCTGATTTTATGCCTTTCACATTTGCTACCAAGTCCATGAACAATGCCTGGGATAGATTGTATTCAATGTTTGTTAAAATAGCATATCCCAGGTATTTAACTTTCTGTGGAATCTCATTAAATGAGGTTGTCTTGGGAGAGAGACATATCAGTAGGGTATGAAAGAAAAATTTCATTGCTAAGGAAAGTTTGGGTTTAAATGGTTACCCCAGTCAACCGCTCATCATACCCTCTTTCTACGAACTCTGTGTGAAGGTCACCTTTTAAGAAACTAATGTTACCTTCTAGGTCATTAAGTGAAAATGTGGTGGAAATGGATTGTTTAGAAATTTTGAAAGTGGTTTCACTAATTTTTGAGGATATTGTAATTGGCTTGTTGTCTGTAAGTATGACTTCAGCATTTAACCAAAATTCTTGCAGAGTGTTGAAGTATATTGGTGCATCAGTAGTAAGAATGGTGAGAAATTTGGAGTTTCGAAGAACATCAATGACGGAGTGAAAAGGTGTGCTTTCATCGGTTCTTACCAGGTATGGTAGGTAATGGGGTTCTGACCTTGAGATCCATGATCGAACGAAAAAGTGTAATTTGTTAGTAAACGAGAGAAAACCGCTAAGTGAAAGTTTGAATTCGAATAGACAGTGTAAACTCTGTTTGGATGAAACAGGGGTTTCATAGAGTGTTGAAAAAGTGATGATGACATGGCAAAATAAATTCTTTTGAGAGCATACGTGACAACATCTGTTGAAGAATCTGACTGACTAGGTCTGTCCCACTGTATAAACACTTTTTCGATAAAGTTAATGGATGACAATTGTTTTGAAACCTCTGTCAAATGATCAACAGATGATAGAAACAGTGGTTATATTTTAATAGTGGCAGACGATGGTCAAATGGATGTTGATTATTTTGGGACAGTGATTGTTTTATCTGAACAGACTTTTGGAAATGTCTGAACAGATGTTCAACCGAAAACCATTTTTAAGTAAATTTTGAATTATCTGTCAACATTTTGATGTTTTATTTATGGAAAGAAGATTTTTTGTCTGTTAATCTATATTTAACATGCCAATTCGAGAGATCAAGTTTTCAACAGTAGATATGTCTAAGGCCTTGGTTAACACATTTGTTAATTGATCCTCAGTTTGAACATGATGCAAAGAAATCAAACTTTTTCCATAGATTTCCCTTACAAAGTGATGTCTGAAGTCAATATGCTTTGTTGTGGAATGTGAGACTGGATTTTTGATGATACTTCCAGTTGCATAACTGTCCAACATCAGTGGAGTTTTAAAGCATTTATACCAAAATCCAATAACTGGTTTTCATGCCACATGAGTTGGGCTGTGCAACTTGTAGCATCAATGTATTCAGCCTCTGTAGTAGAGGTTGAAATAACTGCTTCCTTTTTTGCTTTACCAAGAGACCAAGGCATTTCCTAGGAATTGGCATGCCCCTGAAGTGGATTTCCTTATGGTATGACAACCAGCAAAATCACTATCTGGGTACCCTGAAAGCTCAATGTTTCCATTAACAGGATACCAGATACCAAGTGTGGGGGCACCTTTTAGGTATCTGAAGATACGTTTTAAAGCTATAAGATTTGACTTTTTGGTGATGCCTGTGATCTTGCACAAAAACAAATAGCAAACATGATGTCTGGCCTAGATGCAGTTAGGTATAGTAAAGACCCAATCATGCATCTCTAATGTGTTTTGTTTATCAGATCATCTTCATCATCATCATTGAGCACTTTTGTTGTACTCACGGTACTCACTTCTGTTAGGATCTGAGTTTGATTTGTTAAGATTGTTTAAGTATGAAATAGATGAATGAATACTAAAGATGGAAAGTGCAGCGGAAATATAAACTATACAATCTTAACAAATGGAACAATTGCTTTCAAACAAGTACTTTTCATTAGTCATCACAGATTGTGAATTAATAGTACAAGTTATTACAATTCTCCCCTCAGCCTGATCACTCAATTACTTTGTCTGTTCAGAGAATGTGTGAAGTGATGAATAGAACAGTACAGGCACCGTTCTATATATATACAGACCAATGTATTGATGACCTAAGACTGACGTCACCTAGATAGTGACAGCTAACTACCTTAACAATATAAAACATCTGCTAAGCTAAACTACTGTTACATTGATTAAACCACTGATAAACAAACTGCTGATAGGTAAACTCTGTTGGTCTTTAACATCTGTTGGAGCCTAAGTGCTTTTGGCTCCAACAGACCTTTGGTCTTTGTCAGCACTTTGTCTTGTTCCTTGTCAGCACTTTAATCATCAGTTGTTTTCTTCAATTAACAGCACTTAAGATTAGCAGCACTTTAGTTTTCAGCAGTTAGAGTCATCAGTCGTGTCACACCCTCAAATTTCCACTGCGGGGTTTTACCGCGAGGCGCGTGACACACCAGGATCCCATAGCCATAAGTCATATGAACAAACTCTAAATGCCCAAACCATTTAGTTCGTTTTCAAAAATCAGGTTTAGTTAAGCTGCGGAAGCGTAAACCAAATTAAAACCTTTTAAAAGCCATGCGCAAAACAACGCGCCCAGATTAAAACCATATAAAGGAAAATGTAAAAGTACGATAAGTAATCTAGGTGTATGCCCCAGACCCCAAATGCAGTGAACGTGCGGTACTTCCTAATTGTGACACCGGAAGCTAACTACCTGCAAAAGCATGTATATCGTGTGTCAACATAATGTCGGTGGGTTCACAGTTTAAGTAGTAGGTAATAAGTTACCAAAGTTTTAAACCATCAGTTTTAAGCTTGTCAGGGGTAGCTAGCCCACTCATTGTAACTAAACGGGAGATTATTGGGAACATACAGAAGTTGTTAATTTGCCTTAGTACCAGTGTCTATCAACACTGGTAAGTTTTTGCTCCTCAAGAGCGTGGTCAAAAGTTCATGCCCGTGACCCAAGCACCTCAAGCATGAGGTTGCTGCACAACCTAATAGCGCTATCAACTAATACCCCGTTCGCCTACAGCGATTAACCCAATAATATGTAAGGACTTTAAATGATAGAGTGTGTTTAGTTCACAAAGGACAGTAAAAGTTTTAAACTGATGAAAACGTGATCCACACAAGGAATCGTAAATCCCGACCCACACAAGGAGTCAAAGCACCTCAAACCCGAGATGTAAAAGTAGTCCCAAACTGGACTAGAAAAAGTTTAATAAGTTGTCTCAAACCCGAGACGCATGCTTTTGAGAAGAGAGTAGTGAAACTCACCTTAGGTTGCGTGTTAAAGTAAACCGTACAGAAAGTAAGTGTGGAAGACTATTCGCCTACCCAAAAACCTATCAAATACAAGGTTGCAAGTGTTTGAGTGTATTGACACAAGGACTCAAGTGACATCTCACGTAATCGTACTTGACTTAATAAAACCATGCAAAACCCGTCAATCGTTGGTGATTAGTAAATGATGTAACAATTTAATACTTTTAACACAACTAGTTCACATCGCACGTTGCATACCATTAGCCTATCATGGCATCTACACCTTGTAACTAACATATACACATGTTTTCATATAGGATTCCATAACTCATAACTCAATAACACACCCAAAATATCACATAAACGATTATTTGCAAATCTGCGTTTTCTGGACAGATTTTGGAGTATAAAAACCAATTTTTATAAAATATCAAATCAACTCACCAAGTTCCCAAAATTTTACAGAGATGCCTCATATGTTCATACGTGACTCTACTATTTTTATTTCTCATCAAAAGTACCTCAATATTTTTATAAAAATTATTTCGTTCCAGCCACTTCAGAAAATGGTGCTGTTGACAGCAGCTCACATAAAAATTTATTAAAAATTCTAGACTCATCAAAACGAGGCGAATCCAATTGGAAAAGCTCGTATACTCCATAACTCAACTCCTGTCCAAATTTCATAATTAAGGGATTTGTAAAACTCAAGTTACAGCCCTTTAAAGTTGGTCCATTTTTCAGTTACGAAAATCAGATTACACCTTTAATCTTAAAAAATCATGTTTACCTATCAAAACAGGTCCAAAACGCATGATTTTGGACTCTTTGGAAAGCTAACATCATAGGTTACGTTTGAGAGTCAGAAAATAATCAAATTAACCATGTTAACATTCGCATAACAGCCACACAAATCAGTACAAGTAATCTGCCAGAAATCAACATCTTCATTAACATGACTTATGTAAACCCTAACCAACCTCCATACCCCATAATCATGCAATAATCTTATACTAGTATAATAACAATCATACTAACATGTTCAATCTCAGATTTTTACCTATCATACATCCTAGACATGATTCCTATTAACCATATTCATCAACAATTCAACAAACAATCAAAACATTAACACACCTCATCAAATACGATTTTTATATATCAATTCCTTAGGGTTTTATAACTTTTCAAACATGAATAACAATCATAAAACTCTTAAACATTATACCTTTCAATGCAAGGCTCCTTAGGACTCCAAGATATCACCCAAAACAACTTGAATCAAGCAAGAAATTGAAGAAGATTGAATGAAAGTGTGTGTGTGTGTGTTCTACAAACCCACGGCGCAAAGGAGCCTTAGGGTTTCTTTAATTTTTTTTTTTTATAAAGGAGGGACTAGGGTTAGGCTCATGGGCCAAGTCTTTCGGGCTTCGGTGGGTTTTTGTTTGATAACTGAGCCCGTTAGCCCTAATTAACTCCCGAGATCCATCCCGACAATAATAGTCATACTAATATATATAAACTATTGTTTTATCAATACGTATTATGTTTATCATAAGTGCACGTATCTCATAACGTTTACGTACAAGTTAATTAATACGCAATAATTCACATAAGCATGTAACTTACATACACGTGTTAATCCACATACATTAACACTCAATTGTTCACATAATCATGCATGTCCAACAAATCACCAACGTTCGGGTTATAGGATTCGTGTGTGTGTCAAGACAACCATTTTCCTAGTTATACGTGCGTTAATAACATCTAACATATGTTATTATCCCATAACATATTGAAAGACCTTCTTAGCTAACCCTAGTTAAGTGTTTAGTCATGAATGCACATGAAAGTTAACTAGAGTTTAGTAAAAGTAATATCCTGAAAATGCGGGGTGTCACATCATCCCCAAGTTGAAAAGAATTTCGTCCCGAAATTCAGCAAGTAAACAGTGAAGTCAGTGTAAAATTGTATGCTTGGTTACCGGATATCACATTATCCCCAAGTTGAAAGGAATTTCGCCCCGAAATTCACTTTGAGTGAGTCGCTTCACGTTTAGAGTTTGGTTCAAGCGCATGTTTAGGCTCAGTAAAAAGATGTGGGTATTTGAGCCGCATTTAATCCATACGTTCCCACGTGTATTCTGGTCCTAGACGGGAATTTCATCGCACCCTAACAATAGGTTTGGTGCTCTGTCTGAGTTTCTTGACGCCCCGCTCAAGAATCTGTACTGGTTCTTCCACGAACCGTAGCTGATCGTCCACCTGGATCTACTCCAGTGGCACTACCAGTGTTGTATGTGATAAGCATTTCTTTAGATTAGATACGTGGAATACATTGTGCACCCCTTCTGAGTTCATTAGACAGGTTTAACCTGTAAGCTACTGGACCAATCCTTTCGACAATCTCGAATGGTCCTACATATCGCAGGTTCAACTTTCACCGTTTTCCGAAGCGTATCACACCCTTCGAAGGTGACAACTTCAGTAGTACCTTGTCCCTAATCTGGAACTCCAAGGATTTTCTACGCTTATCCGCGTGGCTTTTCTATCACTCACGAGCAGCAGCCATCCGGTTTCTGATTTGCACTAGCTTCTCTGAAGTTTTGTGCACGAGTTCGGAACCTGTTAGTTGGCTATTCCCAACCTCAGTCGAGCAGATGGGAGATCTACACTTGCGCCCATATGGTGTCTCAAACTGCGTACACTGGATAGAAGTGTGGTAACTGTTGTTATACGAGAATTCGATCAAAGGCAAGTGCTTATACCAACTGTTGCAAAAAGTCTACCACGCACGCTCGTAGTAGATCTTCCATGTTTGGATGATACGTTCACTTTGTCCATCCGTTTGAGGGTGATAGGCTGTGCTCACATCTAAGCGAGTCCCCAATGTATCTTGGAGAGTAGTTCAAAAACGAAAAGAGAATCGCGAGACGCGATCGAAAATGATAGTCAAACGGTCAACAATGACCCAAACCACATCGTGCCCGCTAGATGTCCTAGGAAGCTCGGTAACGAAGTCCATGGATATACCATCCCATTCCCACATGGGAATTTCCGGTTGCTGAAATAGGCCCAAAGGTTTTTGATACACAATCTTAGCCTTGGCACACGTCAAGCACTTACTAACACAGGTGGCTATCTCAGCTCTCATGTTTGGCCACCAGTATAGAGTTTTGAGATCTTGGTACATCTTATCCTAACTAGTATGTACCGAATAACGAGTGGTGTAAGCTTCGTCAAGCACGAGTTGTCCGAGATCCCAAAAACGTGGAATTCAGACTCGATTCATGCAGTACTAAGGACCATCTGTCCTCAGTTCCAGGTGCTTATCAGCGCCATGCAAGGTTTTCAGCTCTACGCTTTCTTCCGTCATATCCTCGACCTGGGCTTTTCGAATCTCATTAGGAAGACTAGAATGGATAGTGAGTTGTAAGGATCGCACCCGCTTGGGTTTCGTTTCCTTATGACTGAGGGAATTCGCTACTACGTTAGCTTTCCCTGGATAATATTTGATGGCACAGTTGTAGTCATTTAGGAGCTCGACCCATTGACGTTGTCGCATGCTCAACTTCTTTTGATTGAATATATGTTGGAGGCTCATATGGTCAGTAAAGATCATGCACTTTGTTCCATATAAATAACGCCTCCAAATCTTTAGAGCAATGAGTGGTGTAATTTTTCTCAATAACTTTCAGTTGGCGAGATGCATACGGGATCACCTTATCCTACTGCATCAATACACACCCCAAGCCCTGGATAGAAGCATCACAGTACATCACGAAGTCGTCTGTACCCTCAGGAATGATAGAATTGGTGCACCACTGAGCTTTGCCTTCTACAATTGAAAAGTAGATTCGTGGGAATCTCCCCACTTGTAAGTAATACTCCTCTGTGTCAAGCAATGAGGGGTTGAGCGATCTTTGAGAATTCCTCAATGAATCTGCTATAGTATCCTGCAAGACCAAGGAATTGGCACTCTTCAGTAGGAGTCTTGGGAGCCTCCCACCGTTGGATAGCATCTATCTTCACGAGATCGGCATGTACTCCAGCCTCGTTAGCCGTATGTCCTAGAAATTGGACTTCCCAAATCCAAAAGTCAGACTTAGAGAATTTAGCATACGACTGCTCTTTTCTCAGAAGTTCCAAGATCAGCTACGGGTGTTACCCGTGCCCCTCCCTGCTCTTGGAATAAATCAATATGTCATCAATATACACTATGACAAACTTGTCCATATAAGGCTTACACACGTGGTTCATAAGGTCCATGAACACCGCTGGTACATTGGCTAGCCCCAAATGGCCTCACCAAAAACTCATAGTGTCCATAGCGAGTTCGAAGGGCTGTCTTAGCTACATCCTCCTCTCGGACTCTCATCTGATGGTACCCCGTTCTCGAGTCATTCTTAAAATAGTAACTCGACTCTTAGAGCTGATTAAACAAGTCATCAATATGTGGAAATGAGTAACGGTCCTTGGCAGTCACCTTGTCCAGTTCCCTAAAGTCAAATACACATGCGGAACTAAGGCTGCCCAAGGTGAAGAATCACCATAGAACTCCACATGTCGAACATGTGAAAGTCCAGGTAGTTCCTCTGGTGATACGTCTAGAAAATCACGAACTACAGGGGTGTCCTCACTCCCTGTTTCAACTTCAACTCAAATGTCAGAAATGTTAGCCAGAATGGCTGGATAGTCCTTTCGGATACACTTTTGGGCTTTCAGAAATGAGATGACACCCACTGTGGTACCACCACGGTCATCCTGAATGTATAAAAGTTCTCCACTAGGAAGAAGGATACGAAAAATTTTCTCCTAACAGTGAATTTCAACACGTTGCTTGGCCAGCCAGTCCATGCCAACTGCAATATCATAGTTTCCCAGAGTGATAAGTGTATGGTCGATGTCAAACAAATGACCATCTGGTTCGAGTTTACAATCGCGATGAACATGGGTCACCTCAACAGGCTTACCATTTTCTAGCTCTACAGAGTGTGGGGTCTAAAGAAGATTAGGGACTGGCCCTAGGGATTTGCTAAGTTTTAAGGACATAAAGCTGATATTCGCACCGAAAGCGAAAAGAACAATAACAAGATTACCTTTTATAAGAAACGTGCTCACAAACACAAGGTTGTCGTTCTTGGCTTCTCCCGTGCTAACTACGCAAGCTATTCCCCGAGTACCATTAAGGATATTGTTGTCATTGTTGCTATCGTGGTTGAGCTGGGGACAGTTCTTCTTGAAGTGGGTTTCACCCTCACACTAGGAACACTTTTGTTTTAAACACTTCGTTGTTGTTGATATACTAGTGATTGCTGTTGGAGAACTTATACTCCACACTATTCTACGTTCTCTTGCTATTATCGAGGGTACAAGATGAAGCACTATGCTTCGGAAAAAGACCATGTTCATCAACATCACTAGGAAGTTTGTGGGCTAGGTGGAAGATTTATTAGATTCTGGGTAGGTGAGTTGCAGTGACCATGCCACAAATCCGTGGGATCCACCCTTGTTGTGAAATGCTCAACTCACCAGCAAGGTAGGTTATTAGATTTAAGCATCGAGTAGCTAACTCATGTGGTTGGTAGGGTACGCGTCAAACTCAGACCCAACCGTCCTTCAGTCCTGTTGCAGATATTGAGACGTACAACCCATAAAAGACTTGGTAATACGCTAGTGGGTTGTTGTTGTGGCATGTGCGTTCAAGGACTAAGAAAGTTCAATAGCGGAAGTCAAGGGGAAAAGAGTGATTCAACAGAATATACTTTTACCTGTTTGTAAAGATGAGAGGGAATCACCCACTCTATTGTTGATCATAAGGACTCGATCTTATCTAAGCTCACAAAAAGGAAGGAAAAAAAAAATGTGCACAAACAGGTGTACGATGATCGGTGGTTAGCGGCAATCGTTTAGAAGGAGTTAATATAGGTTAAGGAGTTGTTACCAGCTCCAAAAGCTGCGAGGGCCTCAACCAGCCTGCTATAAATTTACGTGACCAGATCCGTCTGAGCCATGTTAATCTTTCCCTGCCAAGGCCCCATTCTAACCATCGTAATCCTAGACTTACATTATACACATGAGTAAGGAAAGAAAGAGAGAATAGAAATGTTCATCTTGTATTCGTTCTCACGCAGTACATGCAAACTAGAATATAGAATGAATCCCAATCGCAAGATAAAAATGAAAGGTCGACACCGATAGATTAGAAATAAAATCCAAGATTCACAAAATATTCAGTCGACTACATTGTCTTGAAATCATGAAAGAAACGAATCAATAATTAGGTTCAAAACAAGATAAGTATTAATCGTCCTCACGATCCGCAGGCATATCTGGTTTCTCATCCTTGTTCTCAGCTTCGATCCTGATCTAAATCGGCTCGTCCGAATTTGCCTCTTCACCTGGTTCAAAGTTTCCCACCAACGTGGCCCCAAGTTCTTCTGCCTCCTGTTCATTCTCCTCTTCCATTTGCTCTTCCTCTCCTTGAGCCAGAACTTCCAATAGTCTATCACGAACGGTGTTTAATTCTCGTCTAGTGGCGGTCAACTCCCTCTTTGTGTGAGCCACTTCCTGTCTAGCTATGGCCAACTCAACCATCATCTGACCCATCCTACTTTCTAAATGCCTTAAACGATTATCAGAGGTCTCTTGCCACCAATTGAAACGCTGAATATATGAGAAGACGGTATCGAACTCAGTACAAAAATGCCTAACAATTCCTGCCATGGACCTCTCCCATGAGTCCAGAATGGGAGGTACATTCTCAGGCACTCCACTACTCGTCACCCACGTATGTATCATATGAGGATACCATGTCCATGGCCTAGTCTCCAGGCCTAAAGGTTGATGATTTGTCATAGGTTCGGTCCTGTTAATGCGTTCAGAAATGGGGTTACGAGAAGAAGATGACATAATTCCCTGCAACATGAAAGTTCAGTATACGTATTCAAGGGAAGTAACCATTGTGCACTAGAGTTGTGAGTGTAACTAATGCAATGCTTATGCTATGACAGTTATAGACTAGACTCAACATGCTGTCCTAGTTCACTATAACCAATGGCTCTGATACCAATCTGTCACACCCTCAAATTTCCACTGCGGGGTTTTACCGCGAGGCGCGTGACACACCAGGATCCCATAGCCATAAGTCATATGAACAAACTCTAAATGCCCAAACCATTTAGTTCGTTTTCAAAAATCAGGTTTAGTTAAGCTGCGGAAGCGTAAACCAAATTAAAACCTTTTAAAAGCCATGCGCAAAACAACGCGCCCAGATTAAAACCATATAAAGGAAAATGTAAAAGTACGATAAGTAATCTAGGTGTATGCCCCAGACCCCAAATGCAGTGAACGTGCGGTACTTCCTAATTGTGACACCGGAAGCTAACTACCTGCAAAAGCATGTATATCGTGTGTCAACATAATGTCGGTGGGTTCACAGTTTAAGTAGTAGGTAATAAGTTACCAAAGTTTTAAACCATCAGTTTTAAGCTTGTCAGGGGTAGCTAGCCCACTCATTGTAACTAAACGGGAGATTATTGGGAACATACAGAAGTTGTTAATTTGCCTTAGTACCAGTGTCTATCAACACTGGTAAGTTTTTGCTCCTCAAGAGCGTGGTCAAAAGTTCATGCCCGTGACCCAAGCACCTCAAGCATGAGGTTGCTGCACAACCTAATAGCGCTATCAACTAATACCCCGTTCGCCTACAGCGATTAACCCAATAATATGTAAGGACTTTAAATGATAGAGTGTGTTTAGTTCACAAAGGACAGTAAAAGTTTTAAACTGATGAAAACGTGATCCACACAAGGAATCGTAAATCCCGACCCACACAAGGAGTCAAAGCACCTCAAACCCGAGATGTAAAAGTAGTCCCAAACTGGACTAGAAAAAGTTTAATAAGTTGTCTCAAACCCGAGACGCATGCTTTTGAGAAGAGAGTAGTGAAACTCACCTTAGGTTGCGTGTTAAAGTAAACCGTACAGAAAGTAAGTGTGGAAGACTATTCGCCTACCCAAAAACCTATCAAATACAAGGTTGCAAGTGTTTGAGTGTATTGACACAAGGACTCAAGTGACATCTCACGTAATCGTACTTGACTTAATAAAACCATGCAAAACCCGTCAATCGTTGGTGATTAGTAAATGATGTAACAATTTAATACTTTTAACACAACTAGTTCACATCGCACGTTGCATACCATTAGCCTATCATGGCATCTACACCTTGTAACTAACATATACACATGTTTTCATATAGGATTCCATAACTCATAACTCAATAACACACCCAAAATATCACATAAACGATTATTTGCAAATCTGCGTTTTCTGGACAGATTTTGGAGTATAAAAACCAATTTTTATAAAATATCAAATCAACTCACCAAGTTCCCAAAATTTTACAGAGATGCCTCATATGTTCATACGTGACTCTACTATTTTTATTTCTCATCAAAAGTACCTCAATATTTTTATAAAAATTATTTCGTTCCAGCCACTTCAGAAAATGGTGCAGTTGACAGCAGCTCACATAAAAATTTATTAAAAATTCTAGACTCATCAAAACGAGGCGAATCCAATTGGAAAAGCTCGTATACTCCATAACTCAACTCCTGTCCAAATTTCATAATTAAGGGCTTTGTAAAACTCAAGTTACAGCCCTTTAAAGTTGGTCCATTTTTCAGTTACGAAAATCAGATTACACCTTTAATCTTAAAAAATCATGTTTACCTATCAAAACAGGTCCAAAACGCATGATTTTGGACTCTTTGGAAAGCTAACATCATAGGTTACGTTTGAGAGTCAGAAAATAATCAAATTAACCATGTTAACATTCGCATAACAGCCACACAAATCAGTACAAGTAATCTGCCAGAAATCAACATCTTCATTAACATGACTTATGTAAACCCTAACCAACCTCCATACCCCATAATCATGCAATAATCTTATACTAATATAATAACAATCATACTAACATGTTCAATCTCAGATTTTTACCTATCATACATCCTAGACATGATTCCTATTAACCATATTCATCAACAATTCAACAAACAATCAAAACATTAACACACCTCATCAAATACGATTTTTATATATCAATTCCTTAGGGTTTTATAACTTTTCAAACATGAATAACAATCATAAAACTCTTAAACATTATACCTTTCAATGCAAGGCTCCTTAGGACTCCAAGATATCACCCAAAACAACTTGAATCAAGCAAGAAATTGAAGAAGATTGAATGAAAGTGTGTGTGTGTGTGTTCTACAAACCCACGGCGCAAAGGAGCCTTAGGGTTTCTTTAATTTTTTTTTTTTATAAAGGAGGGACTAGGGTTAGGCTCATGGGCCAAGTCTTTCGGGCTTCGGTGGGTTTTTGTTTGATAACTGAGCCCGTTAGCCCTAACTAACTCCCGAGATCCATCCCGACAATAATAGTCATACTAATATATATAAACTATTGTTTTATCAATATGTATTATGTTTATCATAAGTGCACGTATCTCATAACGTTTACGTACAAGTTAATTAATACGCAATAATTCACATAAGCATGTAACTTACATACACGTGTTAATCCACATACATTAACACTCAATTGTTCACATAATCATGCATGTCCAACAAATCACCAACGTTCGGGTTATAGGATTCGTGTGTGTGTCAAGACAACCATTTTCCTAGTTATACGTGCGTTAATAACATCTAACATATGTTATTATCCCATAACATATTGAAAGACCTTCTTAGCTAACCCTAGTTAAGTGTTTAGTCATGAATGCACATGAAAGTTAACTAGAGTTTAGTAAAAGTAATATCCTGAAAATGCGGGGTGTCACAAGTCGTTTGGAAGGATCCTTGTATAAAGTATTGTTTTATTCATAATCAGCAAGATAGAATATTTTGGCTTTCAATCATCTGTTCTTTTCTAGGTCAGCAGACCCAACAATCTCCCCCTAGAACAAATGATGCCAAAACTTGTCTTTATTCCTGATCTTTATTCCTCATCAGACTTTCTCTTATCTGACCCTTCAACTGTAGTTCAAAGTCAAAAGAATAGATATCATTTGTTCCCTTTCAAGTTCCAAACTCATCAGATCCATGAGGTCATGTGCACTCCGACTGTATGCATCATCCATGGAGAGTTTTTGGATCTTTCCATCTGACCTGAGCAGAGTCAATTCATGGCTGGCTTTGTCTACCTTCCATTTTAAAATTTTTGAGTCAGATGGATTTTTGGGTTGCCATTTTATTGATGATGCGTTTGGTGATGGAGGTCTCCCAATGATTCTTCTTAGTTCTTCACTGATGGGGTCAGAGAAGTATTTGACTTGGTTGAAGATCCCCTCTTTCACATAAGTTTCAACAAATTTTCTTTGATCTTCTTTAGAAATTTATTTCTGCCTCTTGACTTATCTTCTTGCAGCATTTGTAATGTCTGATGAAGGAACCAAAGTTTCAAATGAAAGGGTCTGAAGGGACCTTCCAACCTGTTCATCATCAGAGTAAGTTGGCTTTGGTGGAAGAGTTGGATCAGTTTTTCCTTTCTCTTCAAGTTTCTTGTATGTTTCCACCAGTCTTATTTCAGACCCTCTTGCTACAGACTTCATTTCACCATATCCAGCATCAACCAATTTAACCCTCATTCTTCTAAACCTTAAAGCTCTAACAGGGTCTTTCCCCTTCCTGAAGTCAGGTACATCAGCCTTTTGGTTTCCCTTTTTCAATTCTTCAATCCTCTAAAGTTCTTCTTTAAGTGCCTCAATGGTCCATCCTGTGAAATGTTTCCTGTGGGCTTTATAAGGCTTGGTGGACATAAACTGATCAAGAAGAGATTCCCTGACCAACTTCACCATCTCACCATTGATGGGCTTTGCAGACATGGACTTGCTCAGGTCCTTGGCGAAATCTTCAATCCTTCTAAGTTTGCCAAGTTCTGCTAAATGGATGCCCTGAGCAGTCCTGTCATCCTTCCCTTTGCACTTCTCTTTTATGATCAAGTCTGTTTGTTGTGCCTTCTGTTTTAGGTATTCATCAAGGTTTCTAGGCTTGGGCAGGTTCAGGCTTGAAAGAGATGGGAAAGATAGTTGTGTAGCATCCTCATTATTATAGAAGGATTGAATTTCCCCCATGATCATGTCAAGCTCAAGGGGATACTGAGCTGCTAGAGGGATATCAGATGTGGTGATTTGGTGGTGGTGAATTTGGAAGTGTGTGGTGAGAACGATTGAAGTGGAATGGCAGGAATGGGTTTAGTTGGTGGTGGTGTGGTGGCTATGTTCTCATCTTGCAC
Organism: Ambrosia artemisiifolia; assembly: GCA_032199755.1. Lineage (NCBI taxonomy): Eukaryota > Viridiplantae > Streptophyta > Magnoliopsida > Asterales > Asteraceae > Ambrosia > Ambrosia artemisiifolia. Next base: position 40,366,741 of record CM063522.1, read on the forward strand.
AACAAAAGTGGATTTCCTCTTTCTTTTGTACAAGATGGTGGGAGATGGTGGTGATTGTGGTGTGTTAACATCTGTTGGCACTTGTGTAGTACCAGCAGATGTTTGAGGTGGTGATGGTATGGGTGATAAGGTCAAGGCTAAAGCTGTGGTGGTTGTAGTGGATGTTGTGGTAGATGGTTTGGCAGTTGTTTTGGTGGAGGCAGCAACAGAGGTTTTTGTTTTTGATGGAGGCTGCCTGACATGATGAGCAGGCCTCTTCTTCCTTTTAGAAGTTCCCACATTTTCATTTTCCTGCTGTTGTTCTTCTTTCCTTTTGGAATGATTTTCTGCCTTGGTTTTCAAAGTTTCAGCCCTGATCTCTTTAGCCTCAGCAGCCTTTTCAGCCCTTTCATTAGCTGATTCATCAACCTCTTTGGTCTTGGCTGCTTCAGCAGTGGTTTGGTCAATAGACTCTGGTATAGGCTCTTGAGCAGACTTTTCTTGTTGTGAAGGCGAAGCCCCAAAAGGTTTCAGCTTCTTCAGTCTATCTCTGCCACTCTCCCCCTTTTTGGTATTAGTTGCTGTAAATTCATCATCATCTTCATCTCTTAATATAGTTATGGGGGCAGAGCCAGAAGTCTTCAACAGATGATCTTTAATGGCTTTGACGTCTGCTTTTGTGTCATTGAACCTTGCATCCACCATGTTCCTGATCATTGTCATGTAAGTCTCTTGGGTTTGATTAGCTAGTTTTCGATGAGCTATGATGATGGGGCTGACTGATTTCCATAGCTCACTAGCAATCTCTTGTGTGGATGGTTGACTTTGTGTGGGAGTCACCAAGGTTTGCATGATGGTCTTAATATCACCTTTGATCTCAGATACTAATGATTCAATAGCATCTACTCTCTCCATCAATTCCTGGTATTTTAACCCATCACCCAACTTAATGGGATCATCTGAATTCCTACCAGATGTGGTAGTTGTAACTGGTTCAGTCCTAGGAGGAGTATCCTTTGGAAAGAAACCAGATGCCCCTTGTTCTTGGTTTTGGGGACTTCCAACTGGATTTGAGGTCAATATTGTTGCCTCAGCAGTTGTTGCCTTCAAGGAAGTCTGGTTGATGTAACCACTGTCGTGAAGTGAGACAATGGTCTCTACAACAGTAGTGGCTGCTTCACTTGAACTACCACTCTGAGTTACAAGTAACTCAAAGGGTGTGGCCTCCTCTGTTTGTGGGATGACCAATGGACTTTTCTCTGGACCAGTCACTTGTTGAGGAATACTCTCAGTGAAAGGTGGTTGAGAGGAACTGGTTGTGTCCAGAGTTTTGTCAATGGCCTTAAACAATGGTTGCATAGTTGGTGGAATTGATGGTGAGGGTTGTGGAGTGACAAGAATATTAGCCCTAGGAGAAGGACTTGTAAACAGATGTTCAAGTGAATCATCTGTTCCATGATGTGTGTCCCCTTGGCTTACAACATGATCCTTTTGAGAGGATTCATGAGGAGTTTGGCTGGGTGGGGCCTTTACCACCTGTTTGGAAGAAGTATCAACAGTGGTTGTTTGTTGCTTTTGTGTTGCAACAAGATTTTTCTCTGGTATCTCATCCTCCAGAGTCACCTTTTTGGGTTGTTTCTTGGGGGGTTTTGTGGATGGAATGTTCTTTTTGGTAGTGGCTGGTGTGGGTTTCACAACACTAGATGTAGTGCCATGATCACCAAGAGCAGTGGGCTCAGCAACAGAGGTTTGCACAACAGTTGTTGTCTTAACTCTCTTTTCTTGTGTTTTTGAAACTTTTGTCTTTGCAAGTTTTTCTTGATTAGGACCTAACATCCTTGTAAAAGTTTCTTGGCACAGGCTATTCATTTGAAGGCCCTTGCCCTTGTTTGTAATCCTTTTCAGGTAGAACCTTTTGTAGGATAAAACTTAGAATTCTTGTATACATTAAAAATGCATTATTTGACCCAGCCTGAACCCCCTTCACATTACTCACCAAATCTAAAAATAGTGCTTGGGATAGATTGTAATCAATATTTGTCAAAATAGCATATCCTAAGTACTGGACTTTTAAAGGGATTTCATTAAAAGAAGTAGTTTTGGGAGAGAGGCATACAAGTAAAGTATGAAAGAAAAAATTCATGTCTGGGGGAAAAAACTTTTTGTAAATTGTAGCCCCAGTTAATTGACCCTCATAGCCTCTCTCTATGAACTCTGTGTGGAGTTCAGCTTTATCAAAAGTTTCTTTGCCTGTCTGATCAGCCAGTGAGAAGGTAGTGGGTATGGTTTGTGGAGTAATGGCGACTTTAGTGTCTCCAATTTGTGAAACAATGGAAGTTGGCTTTTTGTCTGTGAACAGAACTTCAGCTTTCAGCCAAAAAGCTTGGAGTGTGTCCTCATAAATGAGTGAACTGGAAGTTAGGGCAGTTTTGTATTTTTATGCATTCAAAGTATCTATGATGGGATGGAAATGACGATTTTCATCTTTTTTAGCCAGATGGGGAAGATAATTGTGGGGAGCTTTCAATTGGAGATCCATTTTGTGGATTACAGAGAGAAAGGTGATGTCTTTTTAATGGAGGTTTTAGGTTGAAGAAGGCGGTTTTGGAATTTTGAATTCGATAAGACGGTGGGACAACTGTTGTGGATAAACAGGGTTTTTATAGTCTCAGGAGGAAAACCGCTGATGTGGCCAAAATGCTGCTTTTGAGGGCATACGTAGCAAACATCTGATGGAAGGTCTGATATGGTGGATATAGTTGTTTATAACATCTGTTTGACTTAGTCAAAAAATGTTTGTGAAAACAGTTGTTTTATCTGATCAGATGTTTGAAACAGATTTTTCAACCAGCAGTGGTTGTTTTAACTGATCAGAGTTTTGAAACAGATTTTGCAACCATCAAATGTTAAACTCAATGAAACAGTGGTTGTTTTGCCTTGAACGGACTTTTCAACCAAAACTATTTTTTAAGGAAGAATTTTTGATTTTCTAACAACATTTTAATGCTTTTATTCATGAAAACATTTTTATTTTTTTCCATGTTTAGCATACCAATCCGAAAGATCAGATCTGCAAAGGTAGATGTGTCTAAAGCTTTTTTCAACACATCTGCCAACTGATCCTCTGTTGGAACATGGTGCAGAGAAATCAAATCTTTTTCAAAGCTGTCTCTAACAAAATGATGTCTGATGTCAATGTGCTTTGTTGTGGAGTGGGAAAATGGATTTTTGATGATATTTTCAGCTGCTTGATTATCCAGCATGAGTGGAGTCCTCAGAGCAGTTATACCAAAATCCAGTAGGTGGTTTTGAAGCCACATAAGTTGGGTTGTACAGCTTGCAGCAGCAATGTATTCAGCCTCTGCAGTAGATTTTGAAACAGCTGCTTGCTTTTTGCTTTGCCAAGAGACCAAGGCATTGCCTAGGAATTGGCAGCCTCCTGATGTTGACTTCCTTGTGGTTTGACAACCAGCAAAATCACTGTCTGAATAACCTGAAAGCTCAATGTTCCCATAAGCAAGATACCAGATACCAAGTGTGGGAGCACCTTTTAGGTATCTGAATATCCTTTTCACAGCAATAAGATTTGACTTTCTAGGTGATGCCTGGTATCTTGCATAAACACAAGTGGCAAACATAATGTCTGGCCTAGATGCAGTTAAGTAAAATAAAGACCCAATCATACATCTATAGTGTGTTTGGTCAACCAGTTTATCTTTGTCATCAACAGTGACTAACTTAGTGGTACTCATGGGTGTACTAGATGGTTTACAATCATTCATGTCAAATTTTGTAAGTATGTTTTTAACATACTTATTTTGGTGAATAAAAGTGCCATTTTGCAGTTGCTTCACTTGGAGACCAAGGAAGCACTGTAGTTCACCAATGGCACTCATCTCAAACTCTGCTGTCATGAGTTTTCTAAACACTTCACACATTTTGTTACATGTGGACCCAAAAATGATGTCATCCACATATATTTAAACAATCATTAAATCTTTTCCTTACCATTTCAGAAATAAAGTTTTATCAATTTTACCTCTTGTGAAGCCAATGGATAAGAGAAAAGTGGAAAGAGTTTCATACCAGGCCCCTGGTGCTTGTTTCAAGCCATACAAAGCTTTGTTAAGCTTGTAGACATGATCAGGATGGAATGTGTCTTCAAAACCAGGTGGCTGACATACATAGACTTCCTCCTGAATTTTGCCATGAAGGAAAGCACATTTGATGTCCATCTGATACACTTTGATGTTGTGGTTGACAACAAAGGCTAGGAAAAGTCTGATGCCTTCCATCCTAGCTACAGGAGCAAAGGTTTCATCATAATCCATTCCTTCTTCTTGTCTGAAGCCTTGAACCACAAGCATGGCTTTATTCTTGACAACAATACCCCTTTCATCTGTTTTGTTCTTGAGGACCCATTTTGTGCCAATTGGACATACATCCTTTGGCAATGGTACAAGTTCCCATACTTGTCTTTTGAACTGAAGGAGCCCTTCTTGCATGGTTTCTACTCAACTATTGTCTTTCAGTGCCTCTTGGTACTTGACAGGTTGTGTGAGAGATAGAAAGCAAGCAAAAAGACAAATGTTTAAGGATTAACTTCTTGTGGGAACCCCTTCACTGATGTTGCCAATAATTTGGTCTGGTGGATGAGCTCTTAGGAAGATTATATCTCCTTTGTATGGAACTATGGCATTTTAAGATGAGGGGCAGAGGTTTGAGGTTTATGCTGTTGAAACATCTGTTTGCACTTGTGTAGTGCCAACAGAGGTTTGGAATGGAAGTGGGGGAATAGGCCCAAGTGGTGTAGAGGTGGTTAGACTTATGTCAAATGATGGTGGACTTTTGTCAGCAGATGATGGATCAGTGGTTAAGCTTGATGAGGCAGTGGTTTGAGGGTAAGACTGGCCAACAGTGGTTGACTCAGCTGTGACAGAGTTTTGAACATCTGCTTGCCCTGATTCAGGATAGATTTTGTAGAAAGACTGTGGCATCACAATGTCATATCAGTAATCCTGTTGGGGAGACTGTGGTATACCTGCATTGTCAGTTTTAACAGTGATATCTTCAAATTTGAATTTATCTAAATCAAATAGTTCAGCAGGATTTGCTGGGATTTTTAGAGATGAATTTTATTAAACTTTACATTCAGAGTTTCCTCTATTGTTCTAGTACTTGTGTTAAACACTTTATAGGCCTTGGCAGTAGAAGAATATCCTAGAAAATATCCACAATCTACTTTGGCTGCAAACTTTGAAATGGAATCTTTTAGATTTAAAATGAAACATAGGCAGCCAAAGATTTTGAAAAATGATATCAGTGGTTTGATTTTGAACAAAATTTCATAAGCAGACTTTTGATATCTAGGGTTGATTAAAACTCTGTTTTGAATATAGCAAGCAGTGTTTACAGCTTCTGCCCAAAAGGACAGAGGTAAACCAGAATCTGCCAGCATTGTTCTTACAGCCTCAATAAGTGTTCTATTTTTCCTTTCAACCACCCCATTTTGTTCTGGTGTTCTTGGAATGTTGTACTGCCTTACAATGCCTTTCGACACACAGAAGTCATCCAACTCCTTATTTTTGAACTCTATTCCATTGTCACTTCTAAAGACTTTTACTGGCAAGTCATATTGTTTTTCAACTTTGGTGACAAAGTCCTTCAAAATACCTGCAGTCTCATCCTTAGAGTGTAAAAAGTAAGTCCATGTAAACCTAGAAAAATCATCAACAATAACAAGACAAAATCTCTTTATCCTAAGGCTCATGATTTTTACAGGGACAAACAAGTCCATATGCAACAATTGAAGACATTGACTTGTTTTGGACTCATCAATGGATTTGTAAGAGCTTTTATGTTGTTTGCCTTTTAAACAGGAAACACAATGCTCATCACACTTAAATTCTTTTGGTGGTAGACCTCTTACAAGGTTTTGTTTGGAGAGTGAGTTGATAGTTTGAAGGTTGGTATGACCCAATCTCCTATGCCACTATTCTGTCTCTTTGGTTAAAGCAGCAGAGAATAGACATACATTTGCTATAGGATTATCCTTCAACATATAAACCACATACACATTTCCACTCCGGTGAGCAACAAGTTGTGCTTTGCTCTCAGCAATGATGGTGTTAACCTTTTCAACCACTTGTGGTCCAACAATCTTACATGTCTTCTTAGTGAAGAATGACCCATAACCTTTGTCACTCATTTGTGAAACACTAAGAAGATTTAACTTAAGATTATCAATCAGATTAACATTTTCAATCTTGAGTCACCCAGCCTGTATAGTCCCTGAACCCAACACTTTACCTTTTGAATCACTACCAAAGGATATATCACCCCCTCCATGAGCAAGAAAGTCCAGAAGAAGGGCTCTACATCCAGTCATGTGCCTGGAGCCTCCACTATCTACATACCACAAACTATCTAAGCAAGCAGAAGCTCCCTGCACATCAGTAAGGAATTAGTTTTGGTGAGTGTCCAAAGCCAAAATGGCTTTGGATGGGTTCTCAGACTTTTCAGCCTCAAGCTTAGGAGAATGATCAGTGGTTTGAACTAGTTTTTAAACCAAGTTCAACAACTGTTGACCATTTGTCAGTGCTTGTATGTCAACACTTGGTGCAACAGATGTTTGACCATTTCCTGTCAGGTATTGGTAATCATGAGGATGTCTGTTCACTCTTGGTTTTGAAGGCCTTTTGTGTTCTTCATAAACATGTGGCAGACGATGACAAGGTGGTTGTCCATGTCCTCTTGGAAACTTGTTAGAGGGTGGAGCATCTGTTACCTGAACATCTCTGGGAGCAGAGTTTTCATTCAGATTCTTGGTAACTGATGTTTGGACTGGTGCGAAAGTCTGTTTGGGTTTTTCTTTTGAAGTACTAACCACTTGACACACTTGAGTTTTAGCCTTATACTCTTGTATTTTGACATCAAAATTTTTGAGGTACAGACACTCTTTGGTTTTAAGATTCTTTTTACCACATATTGAACACATTGGTTTAGAATCACACACACTTGTTCCTTTGTTGATATCATATGCTTTTAGAAGAAAACAGTTTTTAGTAACATGGTTCTTCTTTTCACAAAAATCACAAAACAAGTTATCTTTGGATTTCCCTTTATCTTTCTTCTTTTCAACAGATGTTTGAACATCTGTTGGAAGATCTTTCAAGGGAATGATCTTAGTCTGTGGTGCCTTTGTCCCATCAGAGGTTTTAAAAATCATAGGTTGGAAATTTTCAAGAACATCACACTCGTCTGACCAAGTTGGTTTGAACTAATATCTTTCAATTTCATTAAATGATGGTAACCCCTCAAGTTTTTCAAGAACAATTTATTACCATTAGGTTCAATGACTTTGTATTCCTGACCTTTAGAATTTGTTGGAATGATCTCAACCAACTGTGGTTCCTTTTTGTTAGTGTTTTGTGAAACTTGGTCAGTGGTTTCATTTAAACCAAAGCCAAATTTCACATGACTTTTAGTTTGTTGGTTGACTATCATTTCAAAACCTCTGGATGATTCCACCCAATTTACACATTCAACTTGGGTGGACTCAAGCTCCTGTTTACAAGCTCCTGGATGATTCCACCCATTTTACACATTCAACTTGCTTCATGTTTCAAACTGTTGATTTCATATTATTTTTCAGTTAGTTTTGATTTTAACTCTTTTGAGAGTTTTTCAAACTGAATTTCATCCTCTAAAATTTTCTTTCTAAGGTTTTCATTCACCTCTTTTATCTTTGCAAATGCTATGACACATTTATCAGAACATAAGTCATTTAAGATTTAAGGTAATCCCTTAGCAGCAGCCATCGAAGCACAATTACACTTGCATTCACACTCATGAGTACCCCATGGGTCTGAGAGATTCACAACCTCAACTTCTGATTCTTTAACTGAAACAACTGCATCAACCACATCATTAGTCACATTTTCAGACTTAGACACCACTTCCTCAGATTCAACCTCCTCAACAATTGTTTTTAGTGCCATGAAACAGAAATTTCGTGATTCATTTTCAGATTTGGCAACTACAACAATGTTTTCATCTGTTAGCTCATCTGGTAAGCTGCTCCAATCAACAAAACCTTGTGTGAAAAAGCTTTGTTGGCTTTGTTGACTGCTCTCTACAGCAGCAGAGGATGAAGAAGCAGCTATTGGCATTTGTGCCTAAGCAACAGGGGTTTGAACATAGTGAATCTGGGGAACAGTGGTTTCGACATAGTGCACATGAACAATGGATGAGGAATGTGCAAAGTGAACAATGTTTTGCACATTTTGTCCAGGGGTATTTTGGGAAAACTGATTGGTCTGAGGCCTTTGGTTTGGATAGGTAATCATAGGTGTACCATTTTGACTCCTACATTCCCTAGCAAAGTGACCCATTATGTGACATTTGTAACACTTAATCTTAGATTTATCCAACCCCACTTTTGACCCACCATGTAAACCTGGATACCTTCTGCCAGTTTTCTTATAGAAGTTATTAGTTCTAATACTGAGCAGAACCAATTAATGCAAGATGTCCATTTCCTCTAAGTCCATAGGGTCAATGTATTGAAGGTCATTATACACAAAGGATGTGTTGTCAGATGCCTGGATATCACCACTTGCTGCAAAAGCATAGTTGGGTGATGAGTAAGAATCAGTGTTAAAACCAGTAGTTATATCAATGTAATGATCATAACCCTGATCCTTACTACTATCAAGCACCTTATCTTGATCCAAAAGTGTTGTATTACCAAACACATAATCATCAGACACTTTTCCAAAATCCTAAAGCTTCTTTTTGTGGTTAAGCTCTCTCTCTCTTAGGTCATGAGCTTACCATGAAGCTGGGTCAGAGATAAGTCCTTAAAACCAATTGAGTTTCTCATTATAATTGCAATAGTGTCCCATTTATCTGGTAGTGATCTAGGAAACCTATGGTTCAAAGTTGATTTTGGGTAAGTTAGACCCACCGGTTTTAGTTCACTTATTAAGCAATTAAACCTCTAGAATTGTTGTGTTAGTGACTCTCCCTTCACATGACTTAATGTTTCATATTGCTGATTCAGAATTTCCCGGTTGTTTTCAATAACCTCCTCAGCCCCACCAAATTGTTCTTTCAAAGCATCCCACAACTCCTTTGCATTGTTACAGTGTAACAGCCCAGCATAGATATCATTTGGAAGAGCCATGGCTACAATACTGAAAGCCTTAGCATATAACTCAATTTTCTGAAAATCCTGCTCGGAGTAGTTTTCGACACTTTTAGGTACTTGGACCTTGGGATCTTCGGTACTCAGCACCATCGGAACATGTGGTCAGAAGACAACCGTCTTCCAACACCCAGTGTTTTGTTGAGCTAGAACATGGCTCATCCGACGTTGCCAGATATTGTATTCAGATCCGACAAGCATCAGTGGCTTGTTGCTCGTGCCAGTGTTATGTGGATCTTGATTCATAGAAGCCATTCTCTGATTGTTTATAAAACAAAGTGTGTTTAAAAAACTTTGAACGTAAAATAAACTGTTACTCTGTTTTCAATCAACAAACAAAGTGATATCAATAATATTGAGCTGATCTATTTATATTAAATTGATTGATTAGATCGAATTTAATTGACCAAACTCTGATACCAATTGTTAGGATCTGAGTTTGATTTATTAGATTGTTTAAGTATGAAATAGATGAATGAATACTGAAGAACAATGCCCCTTTCATCAGTTTTGTTTTTAAGACCCACTTTGTGCCAATTGGACAAACAACCTTTGGTAGTGGTACAAGTTCCCAAACTTATTGTCTTTTTAACTGAATAAGCTCTTCTTGCATGGCTTCTACCCATCTATTGTCTTTTAGTGCCTCTTAGTACTTGACAGGTTGTATGAGAGATATGAAACTAGCAAAAAGACAAATGTTTTGGGATTGACTTCTTGTGAGTACCCCTTCATTTATGTTGCCAATACTCTGGTATGGTGGATGAGCCCTTAGAGAGATTAAATCTCCTTGATATGGAATGATGGAATTTTAAGGTGAAGGACAGAGAGTTGAAACATCTGTCATAACATCTGTTTGCACTTCTGTAGTGTCAAAAGACGTTTGGGTTGAAGGTGGTGGAATAGGACCAAGTGGAATAGTGATAGTCTAATTTTTATCCACTGATAGTGCACTTTGGTCAACATATGTTTCAAAGATGGGTGAACTGGATGAGGTAGTGGTTTGAGGATAAGAGTGATCAACAGTTGTTGATACAGCAGTAGCAATATTCTAAAAATTGTTTTGAACATCTGTTCCCTCTGATGCAGTGCAAACTTTGGAGTGAGACGGAATCTCAACTTCAAATCAGTAATCCTGTTGTGGAGACTGTGGTGTACCTGCAGTGTTGGTTTTAATAGATATATCTTCAAATTTGAACTTATCTAAATCAAACAGCTCTGCAAGATTTGCTGAGAGTTCATTGAACATAACATTCAAAGTTTCTTCTATAGTCCTGGTCCTTGTGTTAAAAACTTTATAGGCCTTGGCTGTAGAAGAATATCCCAGAAAATATCCACAATCTACTTTGGCTGCAAATTTTGAAATGGAATGTTTTAGATTTAAAATGAAACATGGGCAGCCAATGATTTTGAAAAATGATATTAGTGGTTTCATTTTGAACAATATTTCTTAAGCAGTTTTGTGATGTCTTGGAATGATCAAGACTCTGTTTTGAACATAACAAGCAGTGTTTATAGCTTCTTCCCGAAAGGACAGTGGTAAACCAGAATCTGTTAGCATTGTTCTTGCAGCCTCAATTAAGGTTCTGTTTTTCCTTTCAACCACCCCATTTTGTTCTGGTGTTCTAGGAATATTGTACTACCTCACAATTCCTTTTGACACACAGAAATCTTCCAACTCCTTGTTTCTGAATTTCTTTCCATTGTCACTTATAAAGACTTTTACTGGCAAGTCATATTGATTTTTGACTTTGGTTACAAAGTCTTTCGAAATACCTGCAGTCTCATCTTTAGAGTATAGAAAGTAAGTCCATGTAAACCTGGAAAAATCATCAACAATAACAAGATAGTATCTTTTTCTTCTTAAGCTCATGATTTTAACTGGGCCAAACTAGTCCATGTCCAACATCTAAAGACATTGACTTGTTTTGGACTCATCAATCGATTTGAAAGAGCTTTTGTGTTGTTTTCCTTTTAAACATGAGACACAGTGCTCATCACATTCGAATTCTTTTGGTGGAAGACCTCTTACAAGGCTTTGTTTGGATAGTGTATTGATAGTTTGAAGGTTGGTGTAACCCAATCTCCTATGTCATAATTCTGTCTTTTTTGATGAGGCAATTGAAAGTAGACAGACATTTGCCACAGGATTATCCTTCAACATAACAACTACATACACATTGCTACTTCTATGAGCAACAAGATGTGCTTTACTCTCAGCAATGATGGTCTCAATATTTTTCACCAACCTTGGCTCAATAATCTTACAAGTTTTCTTAGTGAAGAATGACCCATAACCTTTGTCACTCATTTGTGAGACACTAAGAAGATTAAGTTTAAGATTATCAATAAGATTGACATTTTCAAACTTGAGTTTCCCAGCCTGAACAGTCCCAGAACCCAAAACCTTACCTTTTGAATTATTACCAAAAGATATATCACCCCCTAAATTAGATATGAAGTCTAAGAGGAGAGCTCTACATCCGGTCATGTTCCTAGAGCCTCCACTCTCTACATACCATAAGCTATCTAAGCATGTAGAAGCTCCCTACACATTAGTAATGAATTAGTTTTGGTGAGTTTCCAAACCAAATTGGTTTTGGATAGCTTCATGGATTTATCAGTCTCAAGTTTAGGCGAATGATCAGTGGTTTGAACAATCTTTTGGACTAAGTTCAACAGCTGTTGCTGACCATTTGCCAGTGTCTATATATTAACACTGGATGCAACAGATGTTTGGCCATTTCCTATCAGATGATAATATCCATGAGGATGTCTGTTCACTTTAGGTTTAGAAGGCCTTTTGAACTCTTTATAAACATGTGGCAGTCTATGACACGGTGGTTGTCCATGTCCTCTAGGATACATGTTGGAAGGTGGAGCATCTATTACTTGAACATTTCAAGGAGAAGAGATTTCATTTAAAGTATTGGTAACAGATGTTTGGGCCCGTTGAAATTTTTGTTTGGATGTTCCTTTTAAAGTACTGATCCCATGATCAACCGGAGTTTTAGCCTTATACTCTTTTATTTTGACATCAAAATTTTTGAGATAAAGACATTCTTGTGTTTTGTGATTCCTTTTATTACAAATTCCACATTTTGATTTAGACTCACATACACTTGTTCTTTTATTGACATCATTAGCATTTAGAAGAAAACATATTTTGATGACATGATTTTTCTGTTCAAAAAAGTCACAGAACAGGTTAAAGTCCTTTTCTTTTATCTTCTTCTTATCTTTCTTCCTTTCAGCAGATGTTGAAGCATTTGCTGGAAGATCTTTTAGGGAAATGATTTTTACTGTAGGTGCTTTGACACCTTTAGTGGTTTGAAAATTTACTGGTTTAAAATTGTCAAGAACATCACACTCATATGACCATGTAGGTTTAAACTGATAATTTTCAATTTCAGTTATTGATGAGGAACTTTTTGATTTTACTAGAAAGATTTTCTTACATTTGGTTCAGTGATTTTAATGACTTGACCTTCCAGATTTGTGGGGATAACCTCAACCAACATGTTTTCCATTTCAATAGTAGTTTGTGAATTTTGATCATTGGTCTTAAGAAAACTAATTCCGAACTTGATGTTGCTTTTGGATTATTGGTTGATAAGCATTTCATAACCTTTACATGAATCCACCGATTTTCAACAAGTGATTTGGGTGTTCTCAAACTCGTCTTTACAACTATGATATTTGAGTATCATAGTTTGGAGTTGATCTTTAGTTATGCATGCTTCATGTTTCAAGCTGTTGATTTCAAATTCTTTTTCAGTTAATTTTGATTATAACTCTTTTGTGAGTTTTTCTAACTGATTTTCATCTTCCAGAATTTTCTTTCTAACATTTTCATTCACCTCATTAATGTTTGCAAAATCTACTACACAATCGTTGGAACATAAATCTTTTAGCATTTGAGGAGATACCTTAGCAGCAGCCATCAAAGCACAATCACACTTGCATTCACAATCACTTGCATTCCATAGATCTTAGAGTCTCACATCTTCCCTTTCAACAACCTTTTCATCTGAAACAATTATCTCAACTAGGGGTGTAAATGAGTCGAGCCGAGCCCGAGCTTGACTAGGCTCGAACTTGGATCGTCATGGTCTTTTGAGGCTCGAGATCAGGCTCACCACGGTTCGAGCCTACTATTTTTAGCTCGAGCTCAGCTCGAAAGTAAAACCTAAGAGCTCGAGCTCGGCTCGGCTTGACTCGAGGTAATTTACAAATAATTTTAAACGACCTAAAAACTCAGCTCGAGCTCATTTCAATATCTTAAACGAGCAAAAGCTCGGCTCAGCAATATTGTTAATTAAAATTAAATATGTTCAAATGAAAAAATCGCATATATAAAAAATATATATAACATTTGTTTGGGGCTCGTTTAAGCTCGCGAGCCTAAACAAGCTTTGTATGTGAGGCTCGAGTTTGGGCTCGTTAAGGCTCGGCTCGTTCGAGCTTTTTACCGAGCCGATCCCAAGTAGCTCTCGAGCCGTTACATGTCATTTACACCCTAGTCTCACCATTAGTCAAATTTCCAGATTCAGACATCACCTTCTCATATTCAACCCTCAACCATAGTCTCAGGAGCCATGAAACAGAAATTTTCTGGTTTATGTTTTGCTATTAGAGCAAGGTTTTCATCAGTTACTTCCTTAGGCAAGCTGCTCAGACAACAAATCCTTGAGTAAAGAAGCTTTGTTGACTTGCTTCTGTTGTAGCAGATGGTGGAATAACAGCTTATGGAATCTGATACTAAGCAACAGGGGTTTGGACATACTGAATCTAAGGTATTGTGGTTTGGACATATTTACCTGGGTTAGTCGACGATGTAGGTTTTGGCTAGGTAGAAGGCAACCGTTGTGGTAGCCGGGTTCAAGGTCAGTATTCGTTGCCATTTTTTAGATCTGTGCCACGTTTAGGTTCGAGGTAGTTCTCGTTTGGGTAGGCGGAACAGCAGTGGAAGTGTGGTGTTTAGGGGCTCTCAAAGCAATGGTTTGTGGTGGGTAGGGGTTTGACCGAGTATGTGGTAGTTAGAGGCGGTTGTGGTGGAGGCGATGGTGTAGTAGGTGATGGTTTTATATCTACAGCCTCGTGTTGTAGCGTTTGGTGGGTTTACACCAATGTAGGTTTAGCGATTGGAAGCAGTGTTGAAAGGTTTTAGGCGTTGGCTGTCGTCCACCATTCTACATGAATTCGGGATATACATTTTTCTGGAGTACACAAGGATCTAGGTTTCCTATGGATTCATAACAGCTGAGGTCACTCATCATTTTAGCTTTCATTTCTTGAATATTATTCCATCCAGATTTCTATAAAATTTTCTTTATGTTGGTTCATTTTTTATCTGGGTGTTATATGGTCTCTAACTTACATTTTCTTAAAAGTTGTAGGGGTCCTCAATGGGTGTATTTTTTTCACAGAAGTTAAGGAGGTGATGTATATTTTTTAAGCTTATGTAACCCCATACTACATCGATGTAACCACATATATGTAATATTATGTGTAATGACAAATACACACCTGTAAAGTTATTTCTAGATCTGAATATTACATTTGTTTATAGCGTATTTACATTCACGTAAGTTGTATTTTGGAATGATATCCTATGAGAACCCTCTATCAAACGTTGGTTTCACAATTTTATTTTTATAAATTGGCTCCAAACATATATGCAATACTCATGTGTGATGACAGACACACACCTGTAAAGTTATGTATAGATCTGAATATTACATTTTTGTATAACTTATTAACATTGGTGTAAGTTGACAGATTTTTTTTTGAAAGGTGAACTTCATTCAAAAAACGCCACAAGGAGTCCTCATAGCGAGGACCCTATGGCAACAAAAACGACATTACAAAACGTTTAAAGGAGAAATATACCAAACATTCCAATCAACATCTTTCATTTTTGCTCTATTACGGATCCAGAATAAGTAGTCTTTATGTTCTCCACGACTTCAATCGGTCTCCGACATTTTCTTTGGAAGTTCTTATTTTCCTTTCGTTCCAAATCGCCCACATGGAGGTGATAATGATACCTGTCAAAACATATGCGGCTTTCCGAAAAGTTCTGTAGCTCTATTATCTTCAGGAGATCTGAGACATCAAACACGATCATAGGAGCCAACCTACACCAAACTTGCAACCTCGACCAAATTTCTGATGTGAAAAAACATCCGGTGAAGTGTCGTCTCTTCGTTCTCATTGCAAAACGGGCACGTGTTGTTCTCAATTGGGACTCCTCGTTTAATTAACTCCATCTTTGTCGGAAGACGATTAAGAATGGCTCTCCATGCCATAACCTTGCATTTTAAAGGAGCCCAACCCTTCCAGCCCATATTCCATCGGTTAGAAGCTGCAGAATTGTTCAACATATGTTTTTTAGCCTTGTTCACCGAAAAAAGACCATCATGTGCAGCGGACCATTCCCATTTATCGGTACCACCTTTCCACTCAAAGTCATGAATGTCCGATAACAAATTAAACAATTCTGTCACCTGCTGAGGCGTATTAGGAGCTACCGACCAGTCCCAAAACAGAATTTTGCGGCCTTCAATGAACTTTATTCTATCGGAGATCAGTGCCCATTTTTTCTTATCAATTCTATACAAATGAGGGTATACATTGCGAAGAGGTTCATCGTAAAGCCAAGCGTCTACCCAAAAATGAATTTTCTTACCATCGCCAACCGTTCCCACAAAGTAACTATTTAGTGTCCTTCCATTCCACATATTCTTTTCTCCTGTTTTGACGATGAACTTCCAGCAACCATTATTCGAAGAAGAGCACGGAAGTAATGACCATGTAGTACTCGAACCATGGCAACCCAACACTACTTTTTTCCATAGGCAAGACCCTTCATTCCTATACCGCCAAGACCATTTAAGCAACAAGGCGTCATTAACATGTTGTAGTTTAGAGAGTCCTAAACCACCGGACATCTTAGGAGTGGTAACAACCTCCCAAGCCACCGAATTTATCTTTTTATCTACACTAGACCCGGCCCAAAGAAAACGCCTCATAATCGCCTCTAATTTTTCAATAACCACTTTCGGAGCTTTATAAAAAGATAGGTAATAGATAGGCAAATTTTCAAGAACCGCTTTGATTAGGACTAAACGACCCCCAATAGATAAGTGCCTAGCTTTCCAAGAAAGCAACCGATTGTTAAAAATTTCAATCACCAAGTTCCAATTACTAATTCTAGACATCTTGGCTCCCACTTTAATACCCAAGTATAAGAATGGAAACGAACATCGCTTACAACCCAAAACCTCCATCATGTTATCGATCTCCGCATCATTGACCCCGATCCCGAATAGATTAGATTTATGGATTTTAATGGGAAGCCCCGAGCAGAGGTAAAAAACTCTAAGGATCCGGGCCGTGACATGAAGATTATCACTAGACCATTCACCCATAATGAGGGCATCATCCGCGTAGAAAAGATGATTGATGTTTACTTCATTGTTCGGAAGAATAATACCTTTGTGATCCCCTATATATTTGGCTTTGTTCAACATCCATGAGAGACATTCCATCACTATCAAAAATAAAAAAGGCGATAACGGATCGCCTTGGCGAAGCCCCTTTTCACAAGAAAATTGGAAGGTGGGAGAACCATTCACAAGAATAGAGGCACGAATTGAATGGAGAATACCGTTGATCCAAGTGCACCATCTTGCCGGGAAACCCATTTGAGTCATAATAGAGATCAAAAATTGCCAATTGACGTTGTCGTAGGCTTTTTCGAAGTCTATCTTTAGAAGGAAAGCCTTTTCTTTCTTTTTTTCATCCAGCCCGTAAGTTCATTCACCACAAGCGGGCCGTCCAAGATAAAGCGACCTGATAAAAAGGCCGATTGAGAAGCCGAGATCACCTTACCTAAGACTCTTTTGAGACGATTCGTAAGGATTTTGGAAATAACTTACCGATCATCCCAATAAGAGTGATAGGTCTATAATCTTTGATTCCCACAGGCGATTTAACCTTAGGAATCAAAGTGATGAAAGCCAAACCACATCCCGAATTAATGGAACCTGTTTCATGAAATTCTTCCAAAATATTATAGAAATCATCTTCAAGAAGACTCCAAAACCGTTTAACAAAGCGAAAATTACAACCGTCAGGCCCGGGCGCTTTGTTTGAACCGCAATCGAATACCGCATCTCGGATTTCCTGCTTCGAAAAATAACAAGTCAATAAAATACTATCCTGCTCGGAAATTCGGTTCAGACCCGAACAATGAATGGAAGGCCGTATAGGCGTGTCATCTTTGAAGTGATTTCGGAAATGTCTAAGGACTTCACGCTTTACCCAAGATGGCTTAGAAATCCAATCATCTTCAATTTGTAAACCCGAAATGGCGTTTCTCGCATGTCTGCCTTTCACAATATTGTGAAAATAACTCGATTTTTTGTCGCCAAGGGCTGCCCATTTAGATCTTGATTTTTGCCTTAAATCTTGCGATTTCAAATTTTCAATTTCTTTAAAGCATTTTACACATTCGGACCAAACCCACACATCCTCTTCTTCTAGGTCTTGATGTTCCATCAATATTTCTAAGCTTTCTTTCTCTTGTCGCAGCGTGCTTTCATCTTGTTTTTCCTTAAGTCTACTATCAACAATCCAAACCTTGAGCTTGTCCCTCAAAACTTTCAGTTTTGTATTCAAATTCAAATCAGCCGGACCCGAACTGACCCAATCTCCCAGGACCGAGTTTATCACATCCACACAACCCTGCCTATCAATCCAAGAATCGTACCATCTAAACGGTTTCGGCCCGAAGTTAGTATCAATAAGTGAAAGGAGCAACGGGGCATGATCCGAATTTTCTCGATTAAGAGCCCGAACATAACCATTCGACCACTTATTGAAGACGTTTTCACAAACAAAGACTCTATCAATTCTGCTTAATTTACAAACACCCCATCGATTAACCATGTAGGTATACTTCTTGCCTTTCAATTCATATTCGCGGAGACCCACTTCATCCACGAACGAGTTAAAATCACGTGCACATATAGGATCGAACAAAGAATTTTTTTCTCTCATCTTGGTCTCTAACCACATTGAAATCCCCAAAAACTATCCACCAACCAAAACCCGAGTGAATAACCCGAAGCATCCTATCCCACAGGCTTCTTTTTAAAGTATTATCTTGTGGCGCATAGACATTTAGGAAGTTTATTCGGCTCTTGCCATCCGACAAAACACCGGAGACGAGCAGAAAATTTGTATCCTTAACAACCGAGTCTTTATTAAAAAAATTTGGATCCCACACGCTTAGGATTCCTCCTGAATTACCTTCAGCGTCTATGCATTCAAAATCATGCCCAATACCACCCCAATAATTTGACACCACAGCCGACGAAACATTACTCGACATTGTTTCTTGTAACCCAATAAACGCCACCCCGAATTCATTCTTTAACCGCTTAATCCATCCCGGTTTACCCCGAGACCCAATCCCACGAACATTGACCGAAATAATATTCATTGCTTACCGAATTGTAATCCTTCTTGAATAATTGACTTTTGAATTAAGGCTTAATGCTCCTTCAATTGAACTCCCAACTTACCCCCCAAAATCTTAGTGGCTTCAATCTCTACTGTGTGGACAATGGATTCACGAGAGGGTTGTGAATTAAGGTCAAATGGTTGATCTTTGTTATTGCCAGATACAGCTTCCAGCGAGACTGGATTATTATCGTTCAAACCCAAGAGCTCATTAAGCCCAAAAGTGTCATCCTCCAAATGTTCCTCCAAAATGTTCTTGGGCTTTTTACCAAGTTTAAGGCTTTCATTGCTGCTGATATAATTAAGACTGGATCGGCCCACCTCATCTTTCTTGCATTTCTTCCTTTTGACAACCTTAGAACTCGAGGGACTAATATGAACTTTATCATTTGGAATTCCAAAATCAAAGTCAACAGCCGGTACAAAACTTTCATCCGAGATTTCCTCTGACACAATACCTTCCTTAAACGCAAATGATTGATGGTCATTTAATGCATTGATTGGACAATGAATGGCAGCATTTAATTCCGGGTCAACAGACGGGTCAACACCCGGTACCTCACTCGGATCACCCGCCGGGGCACTATCATTCCCATTATTCAAATTTTCCGACGAGCCTTCCGATCGTTGTTCCACCGTATCCTCCTCTATCGATCCATCGCTGTCCACAGGATCATCTTCCTGATTTGGAGGAATGGCAATAAAATCTGGTACCCATTCACCTGCTTCCTCCACTACCCAGATGCGAAACTTCCGATTCCGGCAATTAAGCGTAACCTCTTCCGATATTCTTCTACTGTCACCAACCAAAACTCCCACGTACTCGTACGATAAATCAAGATCAGATTCTTCTCTACTAGCCGTATGAACCACCTTACCGAACATACTACCCACTAAATGCAGCGGTAAACCTTGTACCTTCGACCAAGCCACTCGTTCAAACCCCAGGATTGCCCTTCGCAGAGACTAACGATAGAAAAACTCTCCTTCATTGTTTCAGCTGTGACATCCGGGAACCAAGCACACATTTTTCTAGCTGACTTTACTGTTTACTTGCTGAATTTCGGGACGAAATTCTTTTCAACTTGGGGATGATGTGACACCCCGCATTTTCATGTTAACTCTTTTACTAAACTCTAGTTAACTTTCATGTGCATTCATGACTAAACACTTAACTAGGGTTAGCTAAGAAGGTCTTTCGATATGTTATGGGATAATAACATATGTTAGATGATATTAACGCACGTATAACTAGGAAGGTTTTGTCTTGACACACACACGAATCCTATAACCCGAACGTTGGTGATTTGTTGGACATGCATGATTATGTGCACAATTGAGTGTTGATGTATGTGGATTAACACGTGTATGTAAGTTACATGCTTATGTGAATTATTGCGTATTAATTAACTTGTACGTAAACGTTATGAGATACGTGCACTTATGATAAACATAATACGTATTGATAAAACAGTAGTTTTATATATGCTAGTATGACTATTATTGTCGGGATTGATCTCGAGAGTTAGTTAGGGCTAATGGGCTCAATTATCAGACAAAAACCCACCAAAGCCCGAAGGACTTGGCACATGAGCTTAACCCTAGCTTATTATATAAAAAAATAAATAAAAGAAACCCTACATACCACTCTTTGCGCCGTGAACCCACACACCACACACACTCACCTTGCAATTTCAATCTTCATCAAATTCTCACTAGTTCAAGTTGATTCGGGTGATATCTTGGAGTGTTAAGGAGTCTAGCATTGCAAGGTATATTGTTTATGGGTTATATGATTATTATTGATGCTTGAAAAGTTGTAAAAACCCTAAGAACTATATATATAAAAATCGCAAATGATGATTAGTTAGGTATCTTGATTGTTTAATTGAGATTGTTGATGAATATGGTTAATAGAAATAATATCTAGGGTGTATGGTATGTAAAAACCTGAGATTGAACATGTTAATATGAATTTTATTGTGCTAGTATGAGGTTATTGCATGATTATGGGTTAATAAGAATGATTAGGGTTCATGAGAAGCATGTTATTAGAATTCTGATTTTCTGACAGATTCATTGTGACAAATTGTAGGGGCTGTAATGGGTTGATAAATTGATAGTTTTGATGATTTCTTTGCATGATTGTGATGAACATAGTCTTAGCTTTTCATAATGGGCAAAACCATCAGATTTGGACATCGGTTGAGTCATTTTTGGAATTTTAATTGATTAGGGGTCATATCAGATTTTCGGAATTGAAAAATTGGTCAACTTTAAATGGTCATAACTGGAGATTTACAAAGAATTAAGTTATGAAATTTTTACAGTAGGTCAACATTGGAAAAACTCGGCTTTTCCAAGTGGATTCATCCCGTTTGGATGAATACACAATTTTTGGGAATTTTTCTACTAAACTGACCTGTTGTGGAAATTTTCTGGACATAGCTGTGTTGTACGAAATTTTTATAATTTTTGTGTTTGGTTTTGAGACAAAATAAAAATAGGGATTTGCAACTGAATCCCCATGAATACTCAGTAAAAATTTGGGATTTTAATTCATCCGTTAAGTGGGTTAAGTGACTCGTTTTTCACAGCGCACAATCTGTCCTAAAAACGCAGATTGTGTACGAGGTATTTATGTGACTATTTGAAGTTGTATGTGGTATGTAATTGACATGTACTTGTGTGGAAACTTGCATGAGATGTATTTGATGTGTTAAACTTATAATAATCACCATGATCACCAACGGGATACGTAGGACATACTTGTGCATGTAGAGTCACTAGGTGTCACTACACGGTTTTGAACTTTTAAAAATATCTACTAAACGTACTATGTGGTATATTGGTTATGCACGTGTACTCACATAGTGACACATATAATAGGGAGTCGGTAGCGAGTCTCTATTCCGTTGGAGTTTGGATATTTTTGCTTGCAACCTAAGGTGAGTTTCACTACTCTTTTCTCAAAAGCATGCGTCTCGGGTTGAGACAACGTAATTAACTTTTTCTAGTCCGGGTTGGGACTACTACTTTCTAGTCCGGTTTGGGACTACTTACATATCCCAGGTTGGGATGCTATGGATCCTTGTGTGGGTCGGTTTTTGCTAGTTCGCAAACTGTGTCCTTGATGAACTAAACCAACTCTATCATCTGTAAGTCCTTCACATACCGAATGAGTTGCCGGGTTATGGCAAGCGGGTTATTAGTTGATAGCGCTATTAGGTCTGACAAACCTCACACCGGCTCAGGGAGTGCGGGAGTGAACTATAACTTAACAGATTTTATCATTGTTGATAGGCAATGATGTAAGGCATGCGGGTCACATTTGTGGCTACACGTACATCAGCAGTTCGGTATATCGGTGTTAGTTATCATGAATGGGTTAGCTACCCTTGACATGCGATGAACTAGTGTTTACACGGTTCTTGGAACCAACTCAATAACTTGTTTACATGGTTTTGGAAACCAGCGCAGTTACATACTCATCTACTTTACTTAGTGAACTCACCAGCATTGTTTGTTGACCCACGATTTACATGCTTTTGCAGGTAGTTAGCTTCCGGTGCCAGGATTAGAAAGCACTACACACTTCACTGCATTTGGGGTCTCGGGCATACACCTAAATTACATATTATGCTTTTACATTTTCCTTCATATGGTTTTAATCTGGGCGCGTTGTTTTGCGCATGGCTTTTAAAAGGTTTTAATTTGGTTTACGCTTCCGCAGCTTAACTAAACCTGATTTTTGAAAACGAACTAAATGGTTTGGGCATTTAGAGTTCGTTCATATGACTTATGGCTATGGGATCCTGGTGTGTCACGCGCCTCGCGGTAAAACCCCGCAGTGGAAATTTGAGGGTGTGACATCAGCTATCGAACAAAACTTTTGAGCTAATTCAGCCTCTTCAAAAGAAATCAACAGGTCCAACCCTCCCAAGTACTGTACCTTGCCAAAGCCTGGGCAAATATCATTGAGGAACACGTATATCTTCTTCAGTTCCATGACGTTGACCATCTTTGAAACTACAGCTCTCCCATGCAATGATGAAAAAGCATTCACATTGCTATCTATGTTGATCGATTTCCCCACAAGCATTTCTTTAAATGACCATGCTCCTATGACAGAAGGTCCAATATTAGGAGCCGCAACCTCTTCAGCCATGGTATTATGTTCTGGTGTTTTCTTTGATGGCTGCCTGGGAATGTCTGAATTGATCTCGCCATCTTCGAGCACAAAGCGTGCTATGTTGAACCATAGTTTGTAATCTCCCATACGAATACCCCGGAGATTCTTCAACAACTCCTCTCTATTCTTCACATCGAGCATTGAAATAAATCTGAAACGATTCCCTCCCTTGTCTCTTTTTCTTGCAATGTAAAGATCATAAATCTGACCGTACAGTCGGATTTGTGACGCTAGGTCTGTTCCACTACATCCCTCTGGTAAATTGGTAACAAAAATCTTCGTAATACGACGTTGTACCTCTACTGGAATTAAAGTTTTCCGGCGATGCTCCATGGTTTGAGTCAAAAAAATGGATTATTCTTGGAAAATAAATTTAAGTTGACAGATACACCTGTAAAGTTATGTATAGATCCTGATATTACATTTGTGTATAAAGTATTTAGATTGGAGTAAGTTATATTTTAAATAATATATTCAAAACTCAAATAAATGAATACTTGTCTTAAGAATAATTTTTTTTATAATAAAAACTATGATAACTTAAAAACTGAATTAACTAAATTAATGTGTGATTTGATTTGATTTGATTTGATTGGAGATGTTGAGCATTTAACCTAATTACCCCTTCTCAATTTAATAATATTTTTTCTTTCTCATTTATTAATTTTTCATTATACTTTAATTACAACCACAAATCAAGCATCCAATTAACTAAATGAGTGGCTAATATTGAGTTTCTATAAGGTTAGGATAAAATGAGAACTAGGTTGAATTATAAGAAGTATAGGAACTTAATATTAGCTACTCATTTAATTAATTGGATAATGAATGTATGGTTATAATCAAACCATAATAAAATATTAAATAAAATATTAATTTTGTTATATCGGTGTAATCATTTTGTTACACCAGTGTAAGGACGACGTAAATATTTTTTTATTTTTCTTATATTTCTTAATTAGCCGTTTTTAAATCAATGTATAACTTTTTTTAAATTCGCATTTTACGTCGAAGATCTTACGGTTCTCAAAACTCAACTGAACCGAATCCTATATATATTAGTGTTGCTGAATGCGTCTATCTGAACCTTTCTCTTCATCCTAAAAGCTGAAATAAAGCAATTAATGAATTAAATCTTTTGCTATCAATGTCGAAGGGCGGACAGAAAAGGGAGTGAGCTTTTGATGAGCCAAAGTCCACGCTTTGTATTTTAAAATTTGAAGTTTATTGCGTCGGTAACTCGGATTGTGATTGTACCAATTAAATGAACTTTTAAAAAGATTTAATGATTGTTTAGCAATCTTTTAATAAACAATTATCAAGTGCATAATCATGTTCTTGCAATTATATTCAAGAATTGTCTCTGATAGTGTTAGCTACTTGAATCTTCGAGTCTTCTACATCTGCAAGTCTACAAGAGAACCCTTATGTATCTTCAAAACAATGTTTTGACAACAAGAACTTGACTTCTAGAGTGGTCTACAAGCAATAACAATCTGTAACTATAGTTATTGAGGATAGAAAGTAGACCATAGTGTTAAATGGAGAAAAGTGCTCGAATAGTCCGTGTGGTTTACACAATTTTCACCTATAGTCCCTAAGTTTTTAAAATTACAGGTATAGTCCTTAATTTTTGGTGTTTCTTAACTCGGATAGTCCTTATAGTGGCTGTGAAATTATTAAATTACCCTTTTGATGGATTGAGGTTAAATAATCCACTTAAGTGGATGTAAAATTACTAAATTACCCTTACCCTAATAAAAATAAAAAATATCAATTGATTAATAAAATATAAAGAGGGCCCACTTAACCTCTTAGCCAATTATTTTTCTCCACCTATTTTAGTGGGGGCCACCAACTTTATCTTCCCCACCACCCATTTTATCTTTCCTAACCCACCACCTTCACAAATTACCACCACCACCGTTTATACAACACTTTCATGGTTACAACCAAAACTCTAATCACATTCTTTTCCACCACGAACCACACATTATTATTCTACTTAAGCCAATTCATTCTAACAAAACAAAAATAAACTCCAAAACTTCAACAGTAACATAATTCCATCATAAACACACAAACAAATGCAAACCAAAACCAAATCACAACATACCAGTGAGTAATAACTTGGAGAAACTGAGCAATGAACAGCAACAGGAAAGCAGAAAGAAGAGGCAGATTCGACGAGAGAACAGAGGATTCCGATGAGTACGAACGAAGACTTGAAAACGCATCAGACGTTGTAATCACCTCCTCCATCACAAAATATATCCTATTAATCGAACAGATCTCCTTATTAAACCTTATTACGTCAACAACAGTTGCAACACACCAACTATTTGCAGGTAATAATATTATATAATAATAATAATATTAATATAGGTTTAGTGACGTGTGTGATTAGGTTAATTGTATGGACGGAATTACAATCGGGTAAACTATCGCCGGTGACGGTGGTCTTCGGCGACGAAGGGATGGGTTGCTGGTGCTGATTTGTGGAGGTGATGGGTGGGGAAGAAGTGGGTGGTGGCTGTGGTGGTTGGGATGTCGGTGGTGGTGGTTTGGGAAGGTGGTGGTGGTGGTGGTTTGCAGAGGTGATGGTGGGGAATCTTGAATGGGCTCAAAGGAAAGCGGGTGAGGATGATGGGTTGTATTGTGGTCTGAGAAATCTTGAATGGGCTCAAGGGAACGTGGGTGAGGATCAGGTACATGTCGTTTCAGAGGAGCACATGTGTGTTTTTGTTGGGATTTATAAATTATAATGGGTTTAGTGGTGGTGGTTATGATGGTTGGGATGTTGGTGGTAGTGGTAATGGTGGTGGTGGTTTATGAAGGTGATGGGTTGGTGAGGAAGATGAAGTGTGGAAGAAGAAGTGGGTGGGGCCCACATAATTTTAAATTATTTTATTGTGGTAAGGGTAATTTAGTAATTTTACATTCACTTAACTGGATTATTTAACCTCCGTCCATCAAAAGGGTAATTTAGTAATTTCACAGCTACTCCAAGGGCTATCTGAGTTAAGAAACACCAAAAGTTGAGGACTATACATTTAATTTTAAAAACTTGGGACTATATGGGAAAATTGTGCAAACCACATGGACTATTCGAGCAATTTTCTCTGTTAAATGAGAGAATGACATTTACACACAAAAAATAAAAAATAAAATAAAATAAAACAGAGAGAAAGAAAGAAACGTTGATGTCTGTTAAAAACATTTCAAAAATCTATTTCAGGTTGATATCCTAAATAAATCACTTTTTGTTATATCTATATAAGAAAACTTGAAAGAGATCTAAGGGGGGGACGAGGTGCCACCAGAAAATGTCACGGGTACCCTACTACCAGCATAGTAACACCGTCGCCACCAGTGCTGGTAGGGGTCCCGTGAACCAAATACAGGTTCTTCTTACCTTGCTGGTTTTAGAGGAGAGAGTGGGAAAGGTATTATTAAAAAAATGAGTGGTGTAGGTGGGTTTAGAGGAGAGAGAAAGAGTGAGAAATGTATTATTAATATTATTATTATTATTATATATGTGTAAAAATAATTAATTATTCGGTAAACACCAGTGGAGTGTTGCATCTAAAAAACGGTTTCAATGAAGGAAATCAGTGAAGTGATGTGACAGTGCAAGATTGGTTGAAACTAGTGAAATTAAAAAAGCTTACGGGTAGTGCCCCTCCCCTTAACATATTCAAATATAAAGCAGAAAAAAATGGATTATTCAAATACAATTCAAATCAATACTGGTTGATCCAAGGTGTTAACCGGAGCTCCATCGGTTGCATCACTTCCTATTAAGAAAAAAAAAAGCAGAAATGATTATAAAGTAAAAGTAGAATTTATAAAGTTAATAGACTTTATAAGGCTATTGAAAATAATTGTATAGTAGATCCAGAGTTGCTCACGTGATTGGTGTAGTGATTATATTCCTATAGACATTCACAAGCTACTTCAAACCTTTCCCACATTTTATTCTCTCTTTTTTTTTTTTTTGAAAATTAACTTTCATTAAACACAGCGGACACCGCCCTCAAAGCAAGGACCGGCCGCGCCAACCAAGATTACAACATATACAAAGGAGAACGACACCAATCCTTCCACACTAAACTACCAACATTGCTTCTATACTTATACCATAGGAAAGACATAGACTTGACTCTCGCTACGACATCCGAACTATTAGCTTTGTTGCCATTGAAAACCAAGTCGTTCCTCGCGTACCATAACGCCCACATAGTGACCATCACGATGCCGTGTACAAGCCTTTTTTTAACCTTTCTGCCCTGAAACACTTTGTAAACCTGCAGCAGCTCATGAATGTCAAACGCGAAAATGGGAGCAATTCCAATCCAGCGGCTAATAGCATCCCACACATTAGAAGCTAAGATGCAATCTGCGAAAACATGCATAACTGTCTCCTCTTCTGCGTCGCACCAGGAACAAAAGCCATCCGCTACAGCAACATTCCTTTTGATCAATTCCGTCTTAGTAGGAAGCCTTTTCATAGACGCTCGCCATACCATAATTTGACATTTTAACGGCACCCAAGACGTCCATTTTAAAACAAAGTTACTCTCCACCACTGCCCGCTTTTGAATACATTCTCGAACCGATTTCACAGAGAATCTTCCATCTTTACTCCCACCCCAAACCCATTCATCCCTAGACTCCACCAATGTAATACTATCAATGCAAAAAACGAGCTGCAGCCACTGCTGAAAAGCTTCCACGGTCACAATCTGGGAACTCCAATCAGCTTCAAAGACCCACCTGGACTCTCTCCACTTCACACGATCAGCGATAGTACAATTTTTATCCGTTTCAAGATGAAACAGAAGCGGCCAGCGCTGTTTGAGAGCCTCACTACCATGCCAACCATCTAACCAGAATCTAATGTTGTCTCCTTTACCCACCTTCGGCCTGATCAGAGAGTAGAGACAAACATCCCCAGCCTTGAGCGCACCCACTGTTTTAACAATAATCTTCCAATTTCCAGTCGCGTGATTGTTGACCGGCAAGAAACCCCATTCCTTTTTGTTAGTGTGACAAGCATCAATAATCCTCCTCCATAAGAGACCCGGGTATCGACGATATCTCCAAGCCCATTTGAACAAAAGGGCCTCGTTAACATCTTTCAGTTTCTTAATACCCAACCCACCTAGTTTAGTCGGGGTAGTGACCTTGTCCCAACTAACCCAATGGATTTTATTAACGTCTCCAGAGCCAGACCATAAAAATCTCTTCATAATTTTTTCAAGGTTGTCTATCACTTTCCCCGGGGCTTTATATAACGAAAAGTAATATATAGGCAAACTCGCAAGAACCGATTTGATAAGTGTGACCCGGCCCCCAATAGAGAGAAGTTTAGCCTTCCACATAGCAAGTCTAGCTTCAAAAACCTCCACCACTTTCTTCCAATTCCCGCACTTGTTCATGTTAGCTCCCACCCGAATACCCAAATACTCAAGCGGAAAGCTTCCCCTTTTACAACCCAAAGTGTCCGCCATCTCTTCTACCTCCTCTAAATCAACCCCAATCCCAATAAGGTTTGACTTATTGATATTAATTTTCAGCCCCGAAACGACAAAAAAACATCTCAAAATGCGAGCCAAATTAAGAATATTAGTCTCCGACCACTCACCAAGGATGAGCGCATCGTCCGCGTACAAGAGATGTGATATAATACCTTCATCTTTTTTAAGCTTGATCCCTTGAAACTCGCCAATCCTTATCGCCTTAAACATAACACATGAGAGCGCTTCCATAACAACCAAGAACAAAAAAGGAGACAACGGGTCTCCTTGTCTAAGCCCCTTTTGACACGAGAACTCAAACGTGGGAGACCCGTTAACAAGGATAGCAGACCTGGCCGATTGTAACACACCCATCACCCACATGCACCATCTATCCGGGAATTGCATTTGCTCCATAATCGAAATCAAGAACTTCCAATTAATATTATCATAAGCCTTCTCGAAGTCTATCTTGAGAACAAACGCCCTTCTCTTCCTTCTTTTCAGCCATCCAATCACCTCATTAAGGACTAAAGGACCATCCAAAATATACCTCTCTTTTAGAAAAGCGGATTGGGACTCGGAAATGACATCTCCCATAACCTCCTTAATTCTATTCGCCAAAATCTTCGAAATCACTTTACTCACCATACCGATGAGATTGATAGGCCTATAATCCTTCATATTTGTCGGGTTCTTACACTTTGGCACCAAAGTTATAAACGACGAACTACATTCCGGGCTAATGACACCCGAATTGTAGAATTCGTTCATAATATTACAAAAATCGTCTTCTAAATCCCCCCATAATTTCTGAACAAAATTGAAGTTAAAACCGTCTGGCCCCGGGGCTTTATCTTTACCACAATCGAATACCGCACACTTGATTTCATCTTTTGAAAACATCCGAACTAAATCCTCTCGTTTATTAAGCGGAACCGGTTTCACACCTTCACATAAAAGCAGCGGCCGAACTGGATATTTATCTTTGAAATGCTCACGAAAGAATTTTAGAACTTCCCTTTTCACCATTGTAGGCTCCGTCTTCCATTCCCCATTTATATCAATACCCGGAATAGCATTTGAAGCTCTCCTACCGTTAACAATTCTATGAAAATAAGCAGAGTTTTCGTCGCCTTCTGCAGCCCAATTCGTGCGCGATCTTTGTTGCAAGTCTTTGTTTCGGGACTGAGCGATCTCTGCCAATTTCAACCGGCACTCTTCGAAGGTCCAAGTCTCATCTTCGGACAGATCTCTCTGCTTCATTAAGACTTCCAACACGTCTAACTCTTTTTTGCATAACTCCTCCACCTCTAATTGACTTTTGCGAAAATCGTCTCTCCATACTCGCAATCTACCGCGAAGAACTTTAAGCTTTTTCCAGAGCTTGACATCGGCTTTACCACCTTCATAATCCCCAGCCAACACTTCTTGAATCAGCGCAACACACTCTTCATTGCTTCCCCAAGAATTGAACCAACGGAAGGGCTTCGGACCATAGTTTTTACTCGTCATGGACAACAACAATGGGCTATGGTCCGAAAGACCTTTGGGAAGCGCTCTAAGACAAGCATTCGGCCATTTGTCTAGCACTTTGGAACACACCAACACCCGATCGATTTTGCTTTGCTTGTTACCACCACCTTTTCCGGCTAAAAACGTGTACTTTCTACCCTTCATGTCGTATTCGAACAAACCCATGTCTTTGATAAAATCGTTAAAATCTTTGGCACTAGTAGCATTGAATCTCGTATTCTTCCTTTCTTCCGCACACCTAACCGTGTTGAAATCCCCGGCTAAAATCCACATCCCATCATTATTATCCATCACATTTCTCAATTTAAGCCATAACTCCCTTTTCTGTACGTCATTCTGCGGCCCATAAGTATTGACTAAATTCATTTTAACATGACAATCTTTCAACCAACCACTAGTAATAAGAAAATTCCTATCCTTTATAACCACCTCCTTTTTAAAATAACTAGGATTCCACAAACTAGCCAAACTTCCTGATAGCCCCACCGGATCCACCAAATCGAACTCGAAATTACCATACCCCCAAAACCGACCCAACATATCCTTTGAAATACCTTGAACCTTCGTTTCTTGCAAAGCCACGAACATAACATCATTAGACTTTCTCAATTCCCGCACCCATTCATCTTTCCCTACAACCCCCATGCCTCTAACATTAAGACATAGACAATTCATTGACGACCCTCTTGTACTCCTTCTCCGCTAATAGTCTCGTTCAACAAATCTTGAAAATCATGAAGTTCCACTCCTAGTTTTCTTCCCAAAGTAACTGTATGAGCTATCTCCTCATGTACTGTTCCCCCTTTCCCAAAAGAAACCACCCCCTCCTGATCTCGAAGCCCATCAGTAACAGACACAGCGCCATCTAAATCCAAAAGCCCATCATTGATGATTCTAACCAACCCCTGTTCAGGCCCACTAACTTCATTGGGCCCATTTAAACTCTGCTCTCCTACACTTTTACCAGACACTTCCTCGGATGGAGATGGGTCCACTATACCGATTAATTCGTTAAGTCCAAACGGGTCATCGTTCTTCCTCCTGGGCTTCTTACCTTTAGGCCTCTCTAGACTGCTACCCGACTTATCCAGCCCACTAATAATAACTTTCTTCCCTTTTTTCCTTTTATTCTTTTTTGAAACAGAAAAATAATGCCTCTTTTCTTTTGAATTATTACCAGAATTACCTCTTACTGTCTCATTTAAAGCCTCCGAGTGATTATCTTCCAAAATTATAGGAACTTCCTTCGAATTTGAAATGTCATCCATAACTGCCTCCTCAGCATTGATATCAACATTAATACCTTCCTGATTATCCGCCGCAAAATCATCACTTTCCATAACGTTGTTGTTGACCAGCTCCGGTGACTCGTCTGCCGGAATATCTGTATCTCGTGCCTGATTCTTCTTCATCTCAGACGCCGCCGCTTCTGTAAACCAATCTCTAACCTCCTCTGCTACCCATACCTGATATTTCCTGCCTTTCCACATGACAACCACTTCTTCTTGCACACGTCTGCCATCCGATAATAATACCCCAACATAATCAAACGACAAATCAACGTCAAACTGATCATGTTTAGCTTCCTGCACCACCTTTCCAAACCGTTCACCAATCCTGTTAAGGATTTCATTATTAAGCAGATGCAGAGGTACCCCTTGTATACGCAGCCAAGCCAATCGTTCAAACGGTAGAGATTGTCCAGACCATAAGTCAGCCGTAAAACACACCTCCTTGTTATTCTTTATAAAACTTAGAAACTCTTCAGCCTCCTTCGTATCAGGGAAGGAGATCATAACTGACAAACCACCAAGAAACTGGACAAATCCTTTCCCATCAGTCGCATCTTTTACCAACTGCACAATGTTCTTTAGAGCGTTAAAGTCAACCACTCTTAAGATGATCGCCTTTCCACTTGCATAATTGATGGCCACATTCTCCTCTTGTACCACGATCACTTTCTCTTCACTTTGTTTACCCATGAAAGCATCCCTGAACGACGTGGATCCTGTATAGACACTAGCCTGTCCTTCTTTACGTGTTGCTTCTGAAGCCGCTGGACCATGAAACTGCTTTGGTTTTGAATCATCCTTCTTCCTGTTATCAACTTCCCCGTCTTCTAACGTGAACCTAGCAACATTGAAACTCAACTTGTAGTGACCCATACGGATTCCGGACAGTGCTTTCTCCATTTCTCCAACGTTCTTGACATCTAATAACGACACAAACCCGAACCGATTCCCCAATCTATCTTTCTTTCTGGCAATATAGAGATCGTAAATCTCTGCATGAACCCGTACGAACCCGGCTAAATCATTCCCACTGCACCGATCCGGGAGATTAGTGACGAAAAACTTAGTAATCCTTCTTTGTAAATTGATCGGAATAGGCTTCCGATGTTCCTGGCTCTTCATGCTAGAGAGAAAACCTCGTTTGCTCGAAGAAGATGGTCATAATAAAAGCTTTTGTTACCACCAATAACCTTTGGTTGTGTTGTTGCAGTTCTCTTTAAGGGATCACAAGAGGACTTGACTTTAGAGAGAAAAAAGTCATGAAATGAAAATCTTCTACAATTAGACGCCACTTTTTGTTCAATTTTAATCCATTAATAATAAATAAAAAAAAATTTAATTATATATATATTTTGCCATAGCTGCAGCAACAAAGTATGGTTGTGAGTTTGGGATATGTGTCTACATTATAACACTATTCAGTGTGGCTAGAGCTTAGTGATAACTTTATCGAATAATATTTATCTACGTCAACACCTACTTGGTAATGGTTAGCGCTCGACGAAAGCTCGCGGCAGGGTGTTGTGGCTAAGGGCTACTGATTGTTTTTTTTTATTATTTAGCATATTTTTTTTTATAAAAAAACCGTTCCATTAAAAAACATAAAGATAACATTCCATTGCATAATAAAAACATAAAATAAAAAACATC
This sequence comes from Ambrosia artemisiifolia, assembly GCA_032199755.1. NCBI lineage: Eukaryota > Viridiplantae > Streptophyta > Magnoliopsida > Asterales > Asteraceae > Ambrosia > Ambrosia artemisiifolia. The sequence continues at coordinate 40,399,645 of CM063522.1, forward strand.
AAAACATTAAAACATAAAAACAAGAAAACTACATAAGAAAATATCCCCTCATAAGTCGCCACACTCGTTCTTGTGGGTAGTTGTCATTGTGGGTGTCTCGATATTGATTACGAGCCATTTCGACCCAGTCTTCATTTTTCAAATCTGGGTTAGCTCTCATCGCAGCCATGAAGAACCCCTCAAAAACGGTGCACTTCGCTTTTATGGAATAGTATTTTCCATAAACCATATCTTGAGAACGAACGTTCTCACCCCTTCGTCGCCTAAAACGAGTGACCACCCCTTTCCAAAAGGTTTTGGTTCAGTCGTATTCTCATCCGATCTCGTGTTGGCAGATATAACACTCCATCAAACAAACTTCTTCCTCTAAACTCCAGTAGTGTTACACGGTTCATTGAGTAAGAGATTGGATTTGCCATTTGTTAATTCAAATTTGTTAAGTGAATGATTAAAAAAAATTAACCTAAACCTCTATATATACAAGTAAAATTTTATATAAATCAATGAAAATTTAATTACCATAATTAAATTCTAACCATTAGCTAGCTACCAACGGTCAACAACCTTTGACTTGCACCCGCTAGCTCACGCGACCTTCGTCGCTTGGGCTAGCTCGCGCGACCTTTCGCTGACCACCGTTATGGGCCAGGCTAGCTACCTGGATCACATTGTGGCTCGCGACAGGTTGCTCGCGGGCCACAACGGATAGTCTAAGAGCATTCACAGTAAACTCTCCATATTTTCTCTATAATTACTCTAAAAACACTACTTTTTCACACTTTTTTCTATTTAATAATACTTATTCTATAATTTTATCATTACTTTTTCTCTCTCCTCCACTGACAACCACTTTCAAAAATATTAAAAAATTATGAAGGATGAACAGTATCTCCTCCAAATTGATGAACAGTGTCTCCTCTATATATTTTCTCTCTCCTTTACTCACTCTATATAATATGGAGGCCCCCCTAACATTAATATGGAGGCTCTACTGTGAACGCTCTAATAGAGAGTGGAAGGTACACATAGAGGTATACACCATGCTTACAAAACCGGTGTGATAGATCAAAAAGAAGTTTTTTTGTGTGGCAACCCCGAAACTAGAACTAGAATAGTAGTAGAATTCATTCTCATAATATGATCATAAAGTAAAAAAAGATCTTATATTTCAAAAAAGTGCTGTCAACAAAATTTGAAAGCTTGGAAGGTATAATCATAGTCACATAGTTCGCGGTACGCTCCGGTACGGAACGTGGAACGGGATCGCAATTCGCTAGGTCCCTAAAATTCGGTACGAGAGGGGGTAGGCTCATTTCGGATCGCTCTGGTACGATGTACTATATAATGTGATACGATGTAATAGTTAAACTTGATGTTATTTTTCTAATTCAAATTTAGACTTCAAAAAATAATAGTTTATATATAAAGTTTTAAAATATAATATAAATAGTTCTCTAAACAACATATTAAATAGAATGGTAGGATGGATAAAAGAAAACCATTGTAAAAAACTCTCTTAAAAGTTAAAAGCTAGTGTTAAAAGTGTAATAAAGAAAACTAAAGGGTGTAAAGTGACAAAAGGGCAAAGTTGATTAAAAGCCCTAAAAATAAAACGATCAGCCGCCATCGCTTCTTTCTTATCTTTTACTTTTTTCTTGTATCTTTCTTTCTGATCTTCCATTGACACCTAACCTAAAGTACAACCAGAGGTTTGGTTGCTCCGGCAAGGCATTCCGATCATAACAGAAGCAATTCAAGCCTGCATCTCGACGGTAAAGACAACGCAAAGAGCAACAATTGAAGTGATAATCTGGAACGCTACTTTTGCGATCGGAATAGCGATCCCGAGCGTACCAGGACCGCGATCGTACCGCGAATTGGTACGAACGATCCAGAACGAGAATCGTGGCCTTACCAGCGAATTATGTGACTATGGGTATAATGCACAAGGCCAAAGGGGCTGTAAACTACTTTTGCGAGATTTTAACATATTTCGTTTGGCATGTGTTCGGAAAAGTGGGAGAAAGATCATATTGGGGCTTGGGTGTCACAGTCAAAAAGTCAAATGTCTAGGTGAACAATGATATAAGGGTAAAGTAAATGGTTGTAGGCGATGGTTGTATGGTCTAGTATATTGTTGGTACCTGTGTTTATATTTTTTGGGTAAGGAATTAAGTAATTTACCATAAAAAAGTACTAAGATTTCTTTTATCTCCAATTTAAATTTATTTATATCATTTACAATTCTTTAAAATTTCATTTTAACATTTGAATACATTTTTCTATTTCTTACTAGTAATGTCGTTTCATACATTACCCCTTACCTCTAATCGATTTTTAATACTTTTTTGAAGTTGGTCGTCTATATTTTAAAGAATGAAAGTTATTTTCTAAACTATGTCAGTTTCATACATTACCCCTTACCTCTAATCGAAATTTCATACATTTTTGAAGTTGGTCGTCTATATTTTAAAAAATGAAAGTTATTTTCTAAACTATATTAGGCTATCTGTAATTTTTTTTTTAATTTTTAATAATCATAGTCATTTGAAAAAGAAATAAATAATTCTTACAAGTGGGAGGCGGGTAAACGGGCCACAAGTTGCGCCGCTACCCCCTTTTGAATAGAAAAACCTATTCTGTTAAAAATAAAACTTAGGTCCTTCGTCGCTGGAGAGTTGCTCTGCACCACCTTTTGAACTTTTTTTAAGAACCGGATTGCCTCGGGGGCTAGCCCTCCAAATGTGTCAAAAGCAAATGGCACAAAAGCGTGTTGGTTCTCTAGACATGCAGCTTCATGTTTGACAACTTTCTGGGATTCTGCTCTCAAGGCTGCTTGCCCTGCCATAAAACCCGAATCTCGAAGTCCCACCAACGGAGACACCCCTGTGAGATCAACGCACGCATGCTTGCCTTGTGCCCACCCGAACACGAGGACATCTGCTGGCCTTAAGGTAGACCGTCCTTCTAGGGGGTCCGTCAAAAAGTTAACCGGGGCTTCTTTCCTAGCCGAAATCCCTGCCCTTCGCAAGACGTCCCATAAAACATCCCTGACCAGATCATGTCTGTATTTAAATCCGGGCAGCTCCTTACAGTGAAGGGCATGTTCCCCAAACTTATCTAAACATGTTTTTTTGCAAACTGGGCACGACTGATCAACTGGGAACATGGGAATCATGAGTCTGTATTTAAGGATAGCCCGGTATTCAACAGCTGACATGTGTTGCCCGAGCCCCCCAATAGGAAGGGCAGCCAAGAAATCTTGAGCATGCGCTACTTTGAGGCATTCAAACACCGCTTTCTGACGTGCAGTCATGGCAAACTTCTCTCCCATAGTCTGAAGGGTTTTACAGTTAAATGCACTCGCCAAGAACTTTTGAGGTTTGTTGGGGGGCGGTGTCCTTATCCATAAAACCCACCAAATCTGAATCAGGAAGAGAGCAGCGAACGGTGTCCAAAGCAAGCTCATAATCCAAGTCCATCCCCACTATCCTGCTGTTTCGTAAGATGTGGTCTTGCAGTCCACAGGACTGCACTCTAGAGGCCACAAAAGCATATGCAGACATGTCTTCTGCCGAACACAGGCCAAGACCTCCCAACCGTATCGGTAGAGATGCTAACCGCCATTGAAGATCCCCAAAGAACGGCCCCCCACAAACTACAATATCTTCGACCGCTTCACGAAGCCCTTTGTCAAAAATGGATACGGCCTCATCAGCAAAGGCTGGTTGACATGTCCGAAGGCCAACACTTCATAAAGTGCATGTTATATTAATGTCACGTAATCATGAGCGCTCGTTAATTTAATTTTTAATTAATGATTATAATAAATAGAGTAAAAGGATTTTTGCTATTACAAAGTTTCAAAGTAGCCCTAAGAGCATTCACAATAGGTTCTTCACCCTAATCATTACAGTTTCTCTATCTCTTTACTCACAAACAATTTCAAAAAATGTTAAAAAATAAATACGAAAAAATTGTTTTTCCCTAAATATTCCCAAATATCCTAAAACTAGCTAATTACCCCGGGAGTGTCTCGGGGTTGAAAAATCTAATATGATTTAATAAAAATTGATAAAAGTAAAAAACATACTAATCGTAAACTCAGTCAAACGGATCATTAATTCTCATTTGCGTTCACTGACCTGAACCTTGAAGCAAATGTGGCGATTCATAGCTCACTTAAGCATTAACTTCGGCTTTCTCTTCATACTCCTGTAGTGGTTGAAGATTACAGATGATGTTTTGACTTTTTGAAGTTTTCATCGTTTTGGCCTCATTTTAAAGTACTTGGTTATATGATTTTATTAATACATATATTGAATTAAAAATGTTACATATTTAATTAAAGTAAAAAAACTCAACTAATAAATCTATCAGTGTGCGCAATTATCTGTTATTAAGGGTATATATGACAATTGTTAAAGTAATTAGTGCTTTGTTTTAAATCTATCAGTGACATCGTATGTTTTATTTGTCAAAGCAAAGGTTATAATATTTGTGCATTAGATTATTGGTATAAACATTACCTCCTGATCAAAGGTAGAAGCTAACGGAATGTTCACCACTATTTATAATATTCATTTAATAAATGCTTGTTAGATAAATTGGAATATAAATTTTTTTTATTTAAATTTGAAGATATCCATATCTTCTGTGATTTATTTTTAAAAACATCAATTAAAAAAAATTCTAAACATATATGTATCAATATAATATGAAAGGTAAATATGTTTATCTTATTTTAAAGATAGCCATATCTTAATAAAATATTTGAATTTATAACAATAGTATATTTTAAAATATAAGTAGATTTGGTTTCAATTTTAATGTCTACTTAAAAATTAAAAAAAATAAATAAAAAGAAAGCACATCATCGTGCCACATGGCGCATTCAAGGGGGGTTGAGACCTCCATTGAAAGCCACATCATCTAAGTTCAATTCTTTTATATACAGTTACTAGGTTAGTACCCGTGCGATGCACGGATTACCTACATTATTATTCATAACGAATATAACTTATTATATAGAGAAACTAACTTACGATGTTAACTGATTATTGAAATATTCAAACATAATGTCATAGCTGCATTGGTAAGTTCACATAGTAGCAAGTGTTCAAAGAAAGTTTACTATAAAAAAACATGGAAAAATACAATACGGCCTAATTATCCAACATTAAAAGTTTCTCTTTTGGCATTGCGCTTCTTAATTTGTCGCTTCTTCATTTTGAAAATTGAAGTTAGCACCAACATACCTTCAGTAATGTACCTAAACGTGGCAAACACTAAGTAATGTAAACATATAATCATTTATAATGAAAACTAAAATAACATATAAGTAAATAAAGTTTTTAATAAATTACTAATGCTGTTCAATAAAGAGGAAAAAAATACTTACAATGCGATTCCGAGCAATAATGGTGAAGTCATAATAAAGTTAGCATTTACTTTAAGTGTCTAAACACTTTTTTATAAACAACATTGGTCGTCTTATTCGTAACTTCACCATCTTTGTCTAAAATTAGTATTTTTGCTCCGGATCTACTCTTTATTCTTAAAAGAGCAACATATAATTGTCCATGGGTGAATACATGTTGTTGTAAAAACAAATCAACTCGAGCAAGTGATTGTCCTTGAATTTTATTGATCGTCATTGCGAAGCAAACACATATGGGAAATTGCCTTCTTTGGAACTTTAGTGGAATCTTTTTGTCTGATGGTATCATAGTAATTCTTGGAATATAAGTTCGGATTCCAATGGTACCTCCAGATAATATTTCAGCCTCTATAACACGTTTACCAAGTGATTTAATTTGTAGCCTTGTACCATTGCACAACCCATTCTGTTGATCAATATTTCTTAACAACATAACAGGAACACCAACCTTCAACACCAAACAATGATTAGGCAACCCGGATACTTTCAGTCCCTTTAGAACATCTGGAGAGTATACGTAATCATTTGTCTCTTCATTTCTCTCCTCATCCGGACAAAGACAATCCGCGCTCAAGTACTCTTTTTCTTCACTAGGAAATATAGATAGCAAACGATCATTAATCTCATGGACCACTTCATTTTTAGGAGCCAAAATTGCACGTTCACGGAAGAATTCAGGATTTTTATAGTTTTGTAGAATATCTAGATAAACAAAATCAATTAGACTTTCAATAGGCTTAGACGACGGCTTTATTAAGAGATCATCAGGAATTTCTATAATTGCTTTGCCATCGTTATCACCTCCAATCTTCCCCTCACCGATGTCCAACAACCATTTTGCAAATTTTGCGGTTTCTTTCAAATGACTCGTATTAGATCCAACGGTCAGCCTCATGTTCTTAGTTAACCTTAGCACTTTACATTTGTTCCATAAATAAGAAGAGCTTAAAGATGCATTAACAATTTTTTGCCTACTTCCGTTTAGAACAACAGCAAGGATTTGTCTAAAATCACCCCCAAAAACAAAAACTTTTCCTCCAAATGTTGTCTCAGAATCTGTAGAATCATCACAACTGAATAAATCTGACATTGACCTATCAAGTGCTTCAATTGCATGCCTATGTATCATTGGAGCTTAATCCCATATAATCAATTTTGTTTCTTTCAATAAATGAGCAATAGTACTATTTGCTGTCATGTGGCATAGTGAATCTTCATTAAGATTAATAGGAATATGAAAGCGAGAATGTGCGGTCCTACCTCCTGATAGTAGCAAAGATGCAATACCACTTGATGCAACATTTAATACAATATCACCTCTACATCGTATTGCAGTTGATAATGTCTTCAATAAATAAGTTTTTCCGGTTCCACCATAACCATACACGAAGAAAATACCTCCTTTCTGACCATCTATAGCTTTCATAATTTCATCAAAAACTTGTCTCTGTTCATCAGTTAATGAGTTAAACAAGGGGTCAAATTCATTAACTAATTCCGTACGATCATAATTCAACTCCTCATTGATTAAACGATTATGAGCGGAAGCTATTGATTGGCCATCAGGATAAGGCATACATGGAAATCTACTTAAACTTGAGTTATTTCGTAGCAAATATTTTTCAATCTCACACAAAGTCAAATTCTTTATCTAATCTTCGGGAAGCCATAAACTTAAAGATGGGAAAACCAAATACAATAGCTTAAAATACATTAACTATAAAAAAATCAAATACATTTACAATGCTAATTCTACATAGATACATAACCTACATATTAATATAACGTAACAACGGAAAAAGTTTAAAATTTTACCTCGAATATTAGAACTTTTTCTCGTGCATAGAGAATTCCATGAGATAAAATTTTCCATGTTTGTTCCCAAACAAAATCTTGTCTGGAAAGAGTATTACACATAAGCATTGTTCCAAACAAAGCCCGAAGAAAATAACCATCTCCACTTAGATTTTCTTCTCTAATTGCCTCGATGTACCCCATATCATCATCTAGAAGACCACGTGCAAAGCATGCATCTCTGAATGTAGAAAATATTTCACCATTATAACTTCTAATATCCTCAAAGCATTTAGGTCCTTTCACTTTATTAAGAAGAATCCTCAAAAAATAAGCCTCTCCAAGAGCTGGAGAAACTAAATGAACACGACCAATTGTACGACCTGTAATCCTTGATTCCCAACAACGTTTTTTAACTTTCCACACAAACTTTGATGGTAATTCCACATAGCTAAGCTTTCTTGCAACTGGATCAGTTTCGTTAAGCTTCATCCAGCCTAAAAACATTGATGAAGCCACATAACTTTTTTTAAGAACATCATCAATATCATCATCTGCGCCATATACCACATTCTATTGACCTGGAAGATGAAAAGGAAGTCGGGTAACCAAAGGATATCTAAAATGAACATCAAATTTAAAAATTCTCCACGATGCTTCACATGCAGATACATATCTAACATCATAATACTCCTTTATCTCGTCCTTCGGTAAATCAGGAATATCTTCTTTATCATCTTGTACAATAGCAATAGACGCTTTATCCGGTCCTTTGTTTATATACTTGAACAAATATTTGATAGAACCTGCCTAGTTGCACCATTCTACATTGATATGAGCTTGGTATCTCTTTAAAAGATATTTATTATAAGGGACAACAAATCTATTATCCAACTGAACATCACCCTTTTGAACAAATTGGCCCGAATCTCGTCTTTTGTATATCGGATAACCTTTAGAATCAATACACGTTTGAGGTGAAAATTCTTTGGAAAGTTTTTGGTGCATTTCCTTTCACGCATACATGGAGACTTCATATTACCTTCTCCACATGGACCATGCATCATGTATTCACTCACAAGGGTATACAATTCTGGATCTTCTTTTTTATCAGGAATCTCAGCAGAAATAAAAGGTTCTATATGTTCAACCGTGGGAAGCTTGTGATCAACATCCATGAATAAGCATATGTGAGCATGTGGAAGACCATGCTTTTGAAACTCCACCGTGTAAACAACTGCATAAAAAACGTTTAAAAATTAACAAATTGTAAACCAAATCGTATGTTTTAATAAATATAATTTATCATACATCTACTAACTTAAATTTTAAAAATTAAAATTGAATAAGTAAAGTACCTGCTTGAACCTTTCCTAGAACTGCCTTATCCTTTAAATCTTTCAAGAATGTATCAAGCTTCATCTTAAATATTCGACATAATATATCGGGCCTGTCTTCCGCCTTGACGGTTTTATCCTTAAGAAACCTTGTTACCTCCGGCCATTTAGGGTTACATGTAATAGTTATAAAAAAATCTGGGTAGCCGTACCACTTACATAGAGCCATTGCATCAAGATAATTTTGCATCATATACCGAGCTCCACCGGTAAAAGATGACGGTAGTATTACACGTTGGCCAAATTTGGAAACATCTTGATTACCATGCTTATGATGATTATGAATATTTTCATGTGTCACACCTAAGATCCTTTTGCGAGTAACGTACAAAGTTAAGTCGCTCAGTTTCAATCATGGTGTAAGAATCTACCAAAAACTGTTGAAACAATCTTCCTGCATTTAGAATCAATGAGAACTTGTCTACCCTATCCTGAACATGGTATGCAAAAAATTCTCGCATTGTACAATACTGATGTTTACTTGTTTTTGAATTCTCTGTTTTTCTATGTGGAATATCAATTCGATAACAATCCTAACCATACGGAAACACAAGCGGATATTGAAGAGCCAAATATGATGGATGCAACTCACTAATACGCTTAAGAAAACCGTTGTTTTTTTCAACAATAATATCTCGCTTCCCAAGAACTTCAGTAATGTCTCCCACGATCAAAGCAGCAACTTCAGAAGCTGTTAGTAAATTATATGTCCTACCATCTTCTACTCTTTCACAAATGAGACGGAGCTTAAGATTAACTTGAGGATTCACGTACCATCCTATAAGTTTTCACAAGCTGGTTGTTGTTGTCTAACATAACCTTTAAATCTTCAATTATGGCAATATCTAATGTCATTGAACATTTTGTAGAGCCATTACATTTGCCACTAATACAAAAATATAAGTTGATGTTAAACATTATAAAATCTTCTATAATATATAAATGAAAGCAAATGATTTGTTGCAAACAAAGTTTGTTTACTAAGGTCTGTTCCAGAGCATTGGGTCTATTAAGGAGAGCTGTCCGAAACAGTTGTTGCTTCAAACAGCTGTTACTAAGGTATTCCATAGATGATATGTTTATGGAACAGACCTTAGTAACAGTTGTTTGAAGCAACAACTGTTTCTAACAGCTCTCCTTAACAGACCCAGTGCTCTGGAATAGACCTTAATAAACAGACTTTGCGTGCAACAGATGATTGATTTCTTCATTTGGTGATTAGTAAACAAACCTTGAAAAATGATTTAGTCTTCCCGTGTCTTCACACGGGATTTCACATAGTATTGTTATAAAACAAACAAAAATACAAACTTCAATATATCATTCTTAGAAAATACATACCTGAATAAGGAGTGTCTATTTGCGACTTCATTATCGGTATCATATATATAAAGCTGGTGAAATTTTGGTTGTTCTCCTTCTTTCATTTAGTTAACAATTTTAGCAAGAGAAAGTTCCATTTATGGTTGCACCAAAACTTCATGTTATAATCTGCAAGTTAGATAATAGCTGATCACTAATATGTTTAGCAAAACTGACAGGTCGGGTCAAAATGGGTTCTTTCCTTCATGTGATACTAATTGATAGGGCCTCATTAGTAATAAAGATTTTCTATAGAAACATATGTACTATATGATACGAAGTTAAATATATGACTTCTGACCAAAATGGACTCGGGTTAGAATGGACTGGACAATGTAACTTACATTAATCATAAGTATATAAATAATAAATACAATAAAATAACATATTATATAAGTTGAAGACAAAGTAGAAATACAATCTATTACATAAATTAATGACAAAGTACAAACATGATCACATTCCTTGAACCTAGCCGCCCAAAAATTGGAATGAAGCCTTTGTAGAAAGCCAAAGCTCCATGTTGCCGCAATAATGTTTATTTTATGTCGACTTGCACGACTTATTTAAATTATGATCTATATCAAAATTTCTAATTACTTCTTTATACAAATTGAAGACCACAACTTACGTCATTTTTTAAAGTCTTGACAAAATTTTGGTTTTTACAGCAAAATAAAACCCCAAAACTTTTTTTAACCTTGAGTTGAAAGTCCCCCTCTTAACTTGGTCAATCTTCAACAAAATTAATCATATCAATAACATCCGACGTGGACGAAGCACGAACCAAGTTGGCTTATGAAACTGCTAAAACCATTATGTGAATTGTTGATGGTCTTTAATGTAATGACAGAGTAATGAACACCAAATTAAGTTATATAAGGGAAAAAATATCATAGCAAAGTAAAACATGTAGCTTTATTTCTAAGAATAAGAAAAAGGATGTATAAAAATAAATTCATATAATCACCTTGCACCTCGGACACGAAAATCCCACTGCTTTTGCGCTTTGTTCTTTACGCCTCGATTTTATACCTCGTGATTTTTGTGCACATATCGCTTTTTAAAACCTAAGTGTTGTCAGCTATGGGGTCTCTAATCTAATTTATCTTAAATAAAAAGAGAATTTGATTAAAAAAAGAACTAACAAAATGTTTACTTACATTTTTAGTTGGTAAACTGGCACTAACCTCTTTGTTAGGATCTGAGTTCTGGTTGTTTTGATTGTTTAGATAAGTATGAAATGAAGTGAAATATAAATGGAAAGTGCAGCGGAATAAACTATAAATCAAAACATGGAGAATAATTGTTTTTAATCGAATGCTTTCATGAATTGAAAGATTACAATCGTACAAGTAAACTCCCCCTCAGCCTGATCACTCAGAGAATGTTTGTCTTAGAGAATGACGAGTGATGAATAGAACAGTACATCCACTGTTCTATTTATAGACTAACACTAAACCTCTGATGATCAGTGCTGACATCACCTAAGACAGCGACCTCTAACTGACTAACAACTTCTAACATTTGCTAACTATAACTACTGTTACATTGAAAACTCTGATATACAAAACTCTGTTAAGTAAAGCTCTGATGGTCTCTATCATCTGTTGAACCAAAGTGTTGTTGGTTCAACAGACCTTTGTTCTTCAGTACTTGATCAGCAGTTGTTTCTTCATCAGACCTTTGTTCATCAGACTTTTGTTTAGCATACCTTTCAGCAGCAGCAGTTGTCTTTATCAGTTGTTTGATGCAGCAGTTGTTAGGGTCAACAGTCTTTTGGGGAAAGCTTATTTATAACAACTGTTTTTATTCAGGGATCAAAAGATAGAATATTTTGGCTTTTCAATCATCTGTTCTTCTCCAGGTCAGCAGACCCAACAATCTCCCCCTAGAACAGATGATGCCAAAACTCAGCTTTATTCTTGATCTTTATTTCTCATCAGACTTTCTCTTATTTGGCCTTTGAGTTGTAACTCAAAGCTCAAAGAGTAGAGGTCTTCAGCATCTCTTTCCAGCTCTAAATTCAGCAGTGTTTGAAGATCTTCAGCACACAGGCCATGTGCATCATCCATACTTAGCTTCTAAAGACTTCCATCTGATCTGAGCAATGTCAATTCATGGGTGTCTTTGTTTGACTTCCATTTTAGAATTTTAGAATCAGAGGAATGGCTGAGAAGCATTTTTATTCTTGATGAGTTTGGAGATGGAGGTCTTCCTATGAGTTCTCTGAGTCTGTCTGAGACAGGATCAGCGAAAGATCGAATCTGGTTTATGAGACCCTCTTTTACAAACTATTTTTGTTCTTCTTCTGTCATCTCCTTCTGCTTCTTGAATTGTCTTCTTGCAGCAATAGAGAGATCAGAAGTTTCCAGCAGGCTGTCAAGTGTAAAGGCTTGTAGAGGTCTCTTTGGCTCATCATCATAGATAGGTTTTCTTGGTAGGGTAGGGTCTGTCTTTCTATTCTCTTCTAGTTTCTTGTAGGTTTCAATCAATCTGACTTCAGACCATCTAGCCACAGATCTCATCTCTCCATATTTGGCAGCTACTATCTCTTGTCTCATTGTTCTGAACTTGAGAGCTCTAGCTTGATCTCTCCCTTTGCTGAAATCAGGCGCAGAGATCTTTGATGGAGGATTCTTGGCCATGCTTTCAATTCTGATTAGTTCTTCTCTAAGAGCATGTGTGATCCAGCCTGTAAATTGTTTCTTGTTGGCTTTGTAAGGCATGGTGGCTAAGATCTGTTCTAGAAGAGAATCCCTAACCTCCTTCTCCATATCTTTGCTGAGAGGCATGGAAGACATGGAGTTGCTCAGGGTCTTAGCAAAATCCTCAATCCTTCTCAATTTGCTAAGCTCTGCTGAATGGATGCCCTGAGCACTCCTGTGATCCTTCCCTTTGCACTTCTCTTTTATGATGGCATCTGCCTGTTCACTCTTGTATTTCAGATATGTATCAATGTTGAGAGGAACAGGAAAATTTTTAAGAGAAGGGAAAGATCTTTCTGATGGCTGATCAGTATTATAGAAGGATTGAAGTTCCCCCTTGAGTAAATCAAGTTCAAGAGGATACTTCTCAGCCAATGGTGTGATGGTTGGTGGTGGTCTGTGTGATCTGAATTGTGAAGTGTGTGGTGAGTATGATGAGAGTGGAATGGCTGGGACAGGTGTGGATTGTGTGATTGGGGTGTTAGGTGGTGTAGTGTGAATGTTTTCATCTTGTACAACAAAGGTGGATTTCCTTTTTCTGCTGTACAAGATCTTTGGTGAAGGTAAAGATGAAGCAGTGGTTGGGTTAACCTCTGTTGGTCCTTTTGTAGAACCAGCAGATGTTTGGGTTTTTGGTTGTGTTGTGGTAGGTTTGGTTGTTGATTGTGTAGTGGTTGGTTTGGTTGTTGATTTGGTAGTTGATGGTGTGATGATTGGTTTGGTTGGAACAAGTGTTTTGCTGGCAGTGGTTTTGGTTTCAGTGGTTTTGGTAGCAGTGGTTGTGGTAACAGGGGTTTCAGCATCAGCGGTTTCAGAAGATAGTTTAGATGGTGGTTTCCTTGTATGTTTTGCTGGCATTTTCTTTCTTTTAGAGGAACTCACATCTTCCACTTCTTGCTGTTGTTCCTTCTTGAGCTGAATCAACCTCTCTGCTTTAACTTCCAAAGTGTCAGCCTTTTTCAGCTTATATTCAGCAGCATTATCAGCCTTTTCATTGGCAGAGGTATCAACTTCTTTTGCCTTGCTGGTTTTGACTGATTCAGTAGCAGGGGTCTGAGCACTTGGTTGTTGTTGTTGTTGTGGTGCTGATTTGGTAGACTCTGGTTTGTCAGCAGTTGGCTTACCCTTTTAAGAGGGTGGTGCACCAAATGGATTTAGTTTTGGCAGCCTATCTCTGCCACTCTCCCCCTTTTTGGCATCATCAGCAGTGAATTCACCATCATCTTCATCTCTGAGAATTGTGGTAGGGGCAGAGCCAGTAGTCTTCAGCAGATGGTCTTTGATCACCTTGATGTCAGCCTTTGTGTCATTAAATCTGGCATCCACCATGTTTCTGATCAAGTTCATGTAGGTCTCTTGTGTCTGATCTGCTAATTTTCTGTGAGCTATGATGATGGGGAAACAGATTTCCATAGCTCATTAGCAACATCAGCAGTGGATGGTTGACTCTTTGTAAAGTTAGCCAAGGTTTCCAATATTGACTTGACATCAGTTTTGATGTCAGCAACAGAGGTTTCAATGGTTTGAACTCTATCCGTCAATTCTTGTAGTTTTAATCCATCACCTAAGTTAATAGGATCATCTGAATTCCCACCAGTGGTAGTTTTAACTGGTTCAGTCCTAGGAGGTGAGTCCATGGAATGAGAACCAGCTGCCCCTTGGTCTTGGTTCTGGGGACTTCTAACTGATTTTGGGGACACAATGGTGGCCTCATCAGTTGTTGCCTTCAAGGAAGTCTTAGCTATGTAACCACTGTCCTGTTGTGAGACAATGGTCTCTACATCAGTAGTGGCTGCTTCACTTGAAAACTCACCAAGAGTTACATTGAACTCTGGGAGTGTAACCTCCTCTTCTGTTTGTGGGTTGACAGATTGACTTTTCTCAGGCCCAGTCACTTGTGGAGGTATACTCTCTGTGACAGGTGAAGGAGAGGAACTGAGATTATCCTGAGTTTTGTCAATTGCCTCAAACAGAGGTTGCATGGCTTGTGGAACATGTGGTGGTGATGTTGGTGGAGTAAGAAGAGAGTTAGCCCTGGGAGATGGACTTGTAAACATATGGTCAAGTGACTCATATGCCTCAGTATGTGGTTCCCTTTGGCTTACAACAAGATCCTTTTGTGAGGATTCTTGAGGAGTTTGTTTGGGTTGAGATATTTCCAACTGTTGTGAGGAAGTAACAACAGTGGTTTCAGGTTGCTTTGGTGATGCAACAGGGTTAGCTTCTGGTATCTCATCTTCCAGAAGTCCCTTTTTGGGTGTGGAGGTGGATTTTGAGGATGGACGTTTTCTTTTGGTGGCTGGTGTGGGTTTCACAGCACTGGATGAAGTGCCATGATCACCAGGAGCAGTAGGCTCAACAACAGAGGTTTGAACAACAGTTGTTATCTTTGACCTCTTTGTTTGTGTTTTAGAAACCTTTGACACTTTTGACACTTTTTCTTGGGTTGAAGAACCCAGCATTCTTGTGAAAGTTTCATCTGTTAGACTTTTCATTTTAAAGGACTCTCCCTTTTGGAAATCATTTTCTGGTAAAATCTTTTGAAGAATTACACTTAAGATTCTTGGGTAGAGTAGAAAAGCATTGTTTGAGCCAGATTTTATGGCTTTCACATTTGAAACCAAGTCCACAAACAATCCCTGGGAAAGATTCAAGTCAGAATCTGACAACATAGCATACCCCAAGTATTGAATCCTTAATGGGATTTCATTAAAGGATGTGGTCTTAGCCAAGGCACAGAGAAGGAGAGTATGGAAGAAAAATTTCATGACTGGAGGAAAAAACTTTTTGTATAATGTTGATCCAGTTATCTGAGCATCATACCCTCTTTCCTGAAACTCTGTGTGAAGCTCTGTTTTAGGAAAAGATTCCATACCTGACAGGTCATTGAGTGATAAGGTTGTGGATATGAGTTCAGGTGTAATGGCAATGCTGGTGGCTCCAATTTTGGAAATTATGGAAGTTGGATTTTTGTCTTGGAACAAGACTTCAGCATTAGCCCAAAATTCTTGGAGTGTTTCTAAATGGATGGGAGCATCAGCAGTGAGGATGTTTTTGTATTTGGAATTGGTAATGATGTCAATGGTGGAATGGAATGGTACGTTATCCTCTGTTTTAACCAGATATTGAAGGAAATTGTGGGTGGCTTTTGTTTGAAGATCCATTGTAATGGATTTCGAGTATGAAAGTACTAAACTTTGATTAAGGGTTTTGAGGAAGACGAAGGCGGTTTTAGTATTTTGAATACAATGAGACAGTAAAACTGCTGTTGGGGGAAAAACAGGGTTTTATAACCTCTGGTGAAACCGCTGATGTGGCAAAACTCTGCTTTTGAGAGCAGACGTGGAAAACATCTGGTTGCATACAGCTATTTTGGTAAACATCTGTTGCCAACCTCTGTTGTTTAACCAAAAGACTGATGGAATAACAGTTGTTTTATCTGATCAGATGTTTGAAACAGATTTTTCAACCAACAGTGGTTTGAATGAAACAGTGGTTGTTTTATCTGATCAGTGGTTCAAAAAAGATTTTTCAACCAACAGTGGTTTGAATGAAACAGTGGTTGTTTTATCTGATCAGTGGTTTAAAACAGATTTTTCAACCAAAAGTGTTATTTTAAGCAAGTTTGATTTTCTGAAAACATTTTAATGTTTTTATTGAAAACATTTTGTTGTTTTAATCCATGTTTAACATACCAATTCGAGAAATCAGATTGGTGAAGGTAGATGTGTCTAAAGCTTTTGTCAACACATCTGCCAACTAATCCTCTGTTGGAACATGGTGCAGAGTAATCAAACCTTTTTCATAGCTATCTCTGACAAAATGATGTCTGATATCTATGTGCTTGGTGGTGGAATGAGAGACTGGATTTTTGATGATATTTTCAGCAGCTTGGCTATCCAACATGAGTGGAGTCCTTAGTGCAGTTATCCCAAAATCCAGTAGTTGATTTTGAAGCCACATGAGTTAGGCTGTACAGCTTGCAGCAGCAATGTACTCAGCCTCAGCTGTTGAAGTTGAAACAGCTGCTTGCTTTTTGCTTTGCCAGGAGACTAAGGCATTCCCTAGGAACTGGCACCTTCCAGATGTGGACTTCCTTGTGGTGTGGCAGCCAGCAAAATCATTGTCTGAATAACCTGAAAGCTCAATGTTTCCATTAGCAGGATACCAGATACCAAGTGTGGGAGCACCTTTTAGGTATCTGAATATCCTTTTCACAGCAATAAGGTTTGACTTTCTAGGTGAAGCCTGGGATCTTGCACAAACACAGGTTGCAAACATAATGTCTGGCCTGGATGCTGTTAAGTACAATAAAGACCCAATCATGCATCTGTAGTGTGTTTGATCAACCAGTTCATCTTTGTCATCATCAGTGAGTGGCTTGACTGTGCTCATGGGTGTACTACATGGCTTACAATCATTCATCTCAAATTTTGTTAACAAGTTTTTCACATATTTGTTTTGATGAATGAATGTGCCATTTTGCAGCTGCTTCACTTGGAGACCAAGGAAGCACTGAAGTTCACCCATAGCACTCATTTCAAACTCTGCTGTCATGAGTTCCCTAAACTCCTCACACATTTTGTTACATGTGGATCGAAAAATGATATCATCCACATATATTTGAACAATCATTAAATCTTTTCCTTTCCATTTTAAAAATAAGGTTTTGTCAATTTTACCTCTTGTGAAACCAATGGATAAGAGAAAAGTGGAGAGAGTTTCATACCAGGCTCTTGGTGCTTGTTTCAGTCCATACAAGGCTTTATTAAGCTTGTAGACATGATCAGGATGGAATGTGTCTTCAAAACCAGGTGGTTGACATACATAGACTTCCTCCTGAATTTAGCCATATAGGAAGGCACATTTGATGTCCATCTGATACACCTTTATGTTGTGGTTGACAGCAAAGGCTAGGAATAGTCTGATAGCTTCTAACCTTGCTACAGGGGCAAAGGTTTCATCATAGTCTATTCCTTCTTCTTGTCTGAAGCCTTGAACCACTAACCTGGCCTTGTTCTTGACAACTATACCCCTTTCATCAGTTTTGTTTTTGAAGACCCACTTTGTGCCAATTGGACAAACATCCTTAGGCAGTGGTACAAGTTCCCATACTTGTTGTCTTTTGAACTGAATGAGCTCTTCTTGCATGGCTTCCACCCAACTTTTGTCTTTCAGTGCCTCTTGGTACTTGACAGGTTGTGTGAGGGATAGAAATCCTGCAAAAAGACAGATATTTGAAGATTGGCTCCTTGTGAGCACACCTTCTCTGATGTTGCCAATAATTTGATCTGGTGGATGAGCTCTTAGGTAGATTAGATCTCCCTGATATGGTATGATGGCATTTTGAGGTGAAGGACAGAGGTTTGGAGACTCTGTTGACATAACATCTGTTTGCACTTTTGTAGTGTCAACAGATGTTTGGAATGGAGGTGAAGGAATGGGTCCAAGTGGTGTAAAATTGGACTGACTTTTGTCAACAGATTTTTGACTATGGTCAACAGATGATTGAATTTTGTCAACAGATGATTGGGCAGTGAATTGGATGGGTGAATCAGTGGTTTGGGGATAAGACTGGCCAACAGTGGCTGACTCAGCTGTGACAGAGTTTTGACAGTTGTTTTGAACTACTGCTTCCTCTGATACAGGATAGACTTTGTAGTGATCTGGAATCATAACATCCATTCTGTAGTCTTGTTGTGGAGACTGTGGAGTACCTGCACTGTTAGTTTTGACAGTAATATCTTCAAATTTGAATTTATCCAAATCAAATAACTCAGCAGGGTTTGCTGGGATTTTTAGAGATGAAAGTTCATTGAACTTCACATTCAGAGTTTCTTCTATTGTTTTGGTCCTTGTGTTAAACACTTTATAGGCCTTAGCAGTAGAAGAATACCCCAGAAAATATCCACAATCTACTTTGGCTGCAAATTTTGAAATGGAATCTTTAAGATTTAAAATAAAACATGGGCAGCCAAAGACTTTGAAAAATGATATCAGTGGTTTGATTTTGAACAAAATTTCATAAGCAGTCTTTTGATGTCTTGGGTTGATTAAAACTCTGTTTTGAACATAGCAAGCAGTGTTTACAGCTTCTGCCCAAAAGGACAGTGGCAAACCAGAATCTGCTAGAATTGTTCTTGCAACTTCAATGAGAGTTCTGTTCTTTCTCTCAACCACCCCATTTTGCTCTGGTTTTCTTGGGATACTGTACTGCCTTACAATCCCTTTTGACACACAGAAATCATCCAACTCCTTATTCTTAAACTCTGTTCCATTGTCACTTCTAAAAACTTTTACTGGCAAGTCATATTGTTTTTCAACTTTGGTGACAAAGTCCTTCAAAATACCTGCAGTCTCATCCTTAGAGTGCAAAAAGTAAGTCCATGTAAACCTAGAAAAATCATCAACTATGACAAGACAAAATCTCTTTCTTCTTAGACTCATGATTTTAACTGGGCCAAACAAGTCCATGTGCAACAATTGTAAACACTGACTCATCAATTGATTTGTAAGAGCTTTTATGTTGTTTTCCTTTTAGACAGGAAACACAATGCTCATCACATTTGAATTCTTTTGATGGCAAACCTCTGACAAGGTTTTGTTTGGAGAGAGAGTTGATAGTTTGAAGGTTGGTGTGACCAAGTCTCCTATGCCACAATTCTGTCTCTTTGGTAGAGGCAGCAGAGAACAGACAGACATTTGCCATAGGGTTATCCTTCAACATATCATCTACATACACATTACCACTTCTATGAGCAACAAGTTGTGCTTTACTCTCAGCAATGATGGTGTTAATCTTTTCAACAGCCTCTGGGCCAACAATCTTACATGTTTGCTTAGTGAAGAATGACCCATATCCTTTATCACTCATTTGAGACACACTAAGTAGATTAAATTTTAGATTGTCTATCAGATTAACATTTTCAAACTTAAGTCTCCCTGCTTTGACAGTTCCAGAACCCAACACTTTACCTTTAGAATCATTACCAAAGGATATATCACCCCCTCCATGTGCAAGAAAGTCCAGAAGAAGGGCTCTACATCCTGTCATGTGCCTGGAGCCTCCACTATCTACATACCATAAACTATCTAAGCAAGCAGAAGCTCCCTGCACATCAGTAAAGATTTTAGTTTTGGTGAGTGTCCAAAGCCAAATTGGCTTTGGATGGGTTCTTAGATGTCTCAGCCTTAAGTTTAGGAGAATGATCAGTGGTTTGAACTAGCTTTTGGACTAGGTTCAACAGCTGTAATTGACCATTTGCCAGTGCTTGAATGTCAGCACTTGGTCCAACAGATGTTTGATCATTTCCTGTCAGATGCTGAAAACCATGAGGATGTCTGTTCACTTTTGGTTTTGAAGGCCTTTTGGGTTCTTCATAAACATGTGGAAGACGATGACAAGTGGGTTGTCCATATCCTCTTGGTAGTCTGTTGGCTGGTGGAACATCTGTTACCTGAACATCTCTGGGAGCAGAGTTTTTGTTCAGACCTTTGGTAACAGCTGTTTGGACTGGTTCAAAAGTCTGTTTGGGTTTTCCTTTTGAAGTACTCACCACTTGACTTTCAAGAGTTTTAGCCTTGTACTCTTTTATCTTTTCATCAAAATTTTTGAGATACAGGCACTCTATTGTTTTGAGTTTTAGCCTTGTACTCTTTCTAAAGTTTTCATTCACCTCTTTTATCTTAGAAAATGCCACAATACATTTGTCTGAGCATAAGTCATTTAAGATTTGAGGAGATACCTTAGCAGCAGCCATCAAGGCACAGTTACACTGGCAATCACAATCATCATTACCCCAGGGGTCTGAGAGATTCACAACCTGCACTTCAGATTCTTCAGCTGAAATAACTTCATCAACAACACCATTAGTCACATTTTCAGACAAAGACACCACACCCTCAAAATCAGTCTCTTCAACAATTGTTTCCAGTGCCATAAAACAAAAGTTATTTTCAGAATTAGCAACTAAAGCAATGTTGTCATCTGTTATCTCATCTGGTAGACTGCTCCAATCAACAAAACCTTGAGTAAAGAAACTCTGTTGACCTGGTTGACTGGTCTCTGCTGGAGCAGAGGGTGGAGCAGCAGTCATTGGCACTTGTGCCTGAGTAACAGGTGTTTGGACATAGTGATACTGAGGAACAGTGGTTTGAACATAGTGCACAGGAACAGTGGTTTGGGTTTGTGCAAAATGAGAAGTGTTTTGCACATTTGGTACAGGGATGGTTTGATAAGTGTTGGTCTGAGGCCTTTGGTTTGGATAGGTGATCATAGGTGTACCATTTTGACTCCTACATTCCCTAGCAAAGTGACCCATTCTATGACACTTGTAACACTTTATCTTTGATTTATCCAACCCTACCTTTGACCCACCATGTAAACCTGGGTACCTTCTGCCAGTTTTCTTATAGAAGTTATTGGTTCTAATACTGAGCAGGGCAACCTGATGCAAGATGTCCATTTCTTCTAAGTCCAAAGGGTCAATATATTGAAGGTCATTGTACACAAAAGATGAATTATCAGAAGACTGGATATCACCACTAGCTGCAAAAGCATAGTTGGGTGATGAGTAAGAATCATTGTTAAAACCAGTGGTTATGTCAATGTAATGATCATAACTCTGATCCTTACTACTTCCAGAACCCTCCTCTTGGCCCAAAAGTGCAGTATTCCCAAATACATAGTCATCTGACACTTTTCCAGAGTCCTGGAGCTTCTTTTTCTGGTTAAGCTCCCTTTCATAAGTCAGGAGCTTACCATGAAGCTGGGTCAGGGTCAGGTCTTTGAATCCGATAGAGTTTCTCATGACTATAGCTATAGTGTCCCATTTGTCCTGAAGTGATCTAAGAAACCTATGATTCAGTGTTGAATTAGGAAAAGTTAGACCAACCAGTTTAGTTCACTAATCAGACAATTAAACCTTTCAAACTGTTGTGTTAACGACTCCCCTTTTATGTGACTAAACGTTTCATATTGCTGGTTAAGTATTTCACGGTTGTTTTCAATCACATCTTCAGTTCCCCCGAACTGCTCTTTAAGAGCATCCCACAGTTCTTTAGCACTATTGCAGTGCAAGAGTCCGGCATAGATATCATTCGGCAGTGCCATGGCTACTATGTTGAAAGCCTTGGCATCTAGCTCGATTTTTTGAAAATCTTGCTCTTAGTAGTTCTCAACACTCTTTGGTACTTGGATCTTTGGATCCTCGGCACTCGGTACCATTGGAACATGTGGTCCAAATACTACCGATTTCCAGCACCCTGTGTTCTGTTGTGCTAACACATGAGCCACCCGACGCTGCCAGATGTTGTATTCTGACCTGACAAGCATCGGAGGCTTGTTGCTAGTGCCAGTGTTGTGTGGATCTTGATTGAGTGAAGTCATTCTCTTGATTTTTCAAAAACAAAGTCTGTTTACTAACTATTGAAGCGAAAATAAACTATTACTCTGTTTTAAATCCGACAAACAAACGATATCAATAATTGTGAGCTGATCTGTTTATATTAAATTGATTGGTTAGATTGAATTTAATTGACCATGCTCTGATACCAATTGTTAGGATATGAGTTCTGGTTGTTTTGATTGTTTAGATAAGTATGAAATGAATGAAGTGAAATATAAATGGAAAGTGCAGCGGAATAAACTATAAATCAAAACATGGAGAATAATTGTTTTTAATCGAATGCTTTCATGAATTGAAAGATTACAATCGTACAAGTAAACTCCCCCTCAGCCTGATCACTCAGAGAATGTTTGTCTTAGAGAATGACGAGTGATGAATAGAACAGTACATCCACTGTTCTATTTATAGACTAACACTAAACATCTGATGATCAGTGCTGACGTCACCTAAGACAACGACCTCTAACTGACTAACAACTTTTAACATCTGCTAACTATAACTACTGTTACAAAGAAAACTCTGATATACAAAACACTGTTAAGTAAAGCTCTGATGGTCTCTATCATCTGTTGAACCAAAGTGTTGTTGGTTCAACAGACCTTTGTTCTTCAGTACTTGATCAGCAGTTGTTTCTTCATCAGACCTTTGTTCATCAGACTTTTGTTTAGCAGACCTTTCAGCAGCAGCAGTTGTCTTTATCAGTTGTTTGATGCAGCAGTTGTTAGGGTCAACAGTCTTTTGGGGAAAGCTTCTTTATAACAACTGTTTTCATTCAAGGATCAAAAGATAGAATATTTTGGCTTTTCAATCATCTGTTCTTCTCCAGGTCAGCAGACCCAACACTCTTCATCGTGAAGACCAAGATGTTTAGACCATAAAAACAGTGCTGAAGGATAACCTAAAACAATTAACACAAAACAATGTAAGACAACCTAAAACGATTAACACAAAAGTATGTCTTATATGAAGAAATACACTAAAAATTATGAAAACCATAGCAGCAATATATGAAAACGGGTCAAATGCATGAAAATAAATAACTTCAAACGTATAAAACACTGAAGTCGAATGATAAAAATATCATTACTATCTATCTTTAGTTTTAAGCAAATTGAAAATCAGATCTCAGATTTCTACATAGAAGCAAAATGGCAGTCAGTCGGTCACTATTGGGCCATGTATCATGCATTCAACAACAAATAAAAAGAAAAAAAATAATAGATAAGTTAGTCTAACCTTCCATTTTCTAATAAAGGCTTCTTAACACTTTCTAATTCGACGCCGGGTTTCAATATATATTTTCCTGGAGCTCGGAACACAACAATCTGAATGAAATAATAATGATATACAGCAGTCCCTGAATAACACAGTTAATAATAAATATTAGTTAATTATCACTAACCTTTTTCAAGATCGGCACAATTTGCTTCACATATTTGGGAAGGGTTTCTCCAATAGCTTTCTCCATAGCCTAAAAGGTAGGATAAAAATGTATAAAAGAAACAAATGAAAAAGGAAGTTGTTTTTATGTAAACATCACACACGAAATGTTAAATAAGAAAATGGTACAAATAAAGCTATTTGCTAGAAGATAAACTGTATAAATAAGACATAGGAAATGTTTAAACTTTAGATGTGGCAATGGTAAAGCAAGTAGAGTTTAGATGGGGCATTTTTGGTACAAGCCAGGTCAAGATGGTCGGAGGGTTAAGTAACGGGCCAAACATGTTTCGTTAAAGATTAGGTTAGTTGAGTTGACCGACAAACACTTGTATATCGATTTTTATGTTTTTTTATAACTAACTAATGCATTACATATGATTGTTTACAAAGGCACTCAACCACAGGTGAACTATGAATGTTAGGCCTCAAGTAAAACTTTATTTCAAGACATACGAGTAAATGATTCATCAATGTGTTAATTCAATTTGAAGGAAAATGTTCAACTGATTTGTTTTCCATATGATTGAATTTAAAAAAAATCATTTAAATGACTCAAAGTTAGAATTTATTCAAATCGTTACACCATATATGTGAATGCCATATGATTCTACAGCAACTTTTGCAAGCCATTAAAAATTATGCATGCCATTCATATATTAGCCATTCTTTAACTCAACAAATATATAATATGATTATCAAACACCAATAAATTTATAAAATTTGGTTTTGATACACACTGCTTAATATAATGCAAGGCAATAAATTATTTTAAAATAACGATTAGACATTTACCAGTAAAAAAATATCCTGCCATAATAAGTAAACATTCACTACCTGAGCCACCAAAATCAATACAACGTTTAAGTATGTATAATCTTGAGAATACCAGCATAGAATAAGTATCTTCCTTCCATTGCAAAAACACAAGATGCTGATTTCAAGATATCGATCTTATAAATATGCGAATACACACCAGTAGCACTAAACTCATCTTTCCATCTAGGTTAGACAAATGAACCAAAAAAACCCAGCAAAAGAATTAGCATATATTGCCATTGACGATATGATTATATGAAGCATATGTTTTACTGTTAGATGCATTCTTCTGCCAGTATACAGAGAGGCACCAAAAACCATAAGCAAAAAACAATTCTTGAACAAAACAAAGTGACCACATCTAAAAAAACATTACCAAATCCACCTTACCTTGTACATTCTTCTTGATCCAATGACGCAGCGATCGGTGTCTTCAACACAAATCTGCTTATGAGGTAAAACACCAACAGATGAAACAAATAAAAATCAATGTGAAAGACTAAGCAAGCAAAGATAACATATACATGTCCAGGATATAACATACAATAAATTAGGGCAAAAGTAAGTTGTAGATTAAGAAGATTTACCAACATGTCACCCTCTGCGAAGAAACCCTAGCCGCCATCAACCTTCAAAATGTCGAATCTGGAGCTTTTCGTCGGATTCGTTCAACTTGTCTATTGTCACCGCTTCCTGATCTGCCTAAGCATGATGTCGGAAACCGTGATGAGGCTTTAGGGCTTCTTTGTGGTGTTTGTAGAAGAAATCTGAGAAAGGTGAAAAGGGGATTATATGATAAGAAAGAACGGTGGTTGTGTGGCGTGAGAGGGAGGTCACCTTTGATGGATTTAGGTTGGCGATCGAGAGGATAGAAGATAGATTCTGAGGTTTCAGAAGATGAGGAAGAACAATCTTAGAGGAGCTTTAATAAAAGAAAAAAAAAGAATAAACTGGTATTATAAGGTAGGTATAGGATGTTAGACGGGTCAAGTTAGGAGCTCCATATTCAAATGTGGATAGCTCAAACCTTCTCTAAGGGCTTCATTCGACCCGAGTTAACCTCAATTATTATATAGATAGATAATAAGTTTCTTAGACGTATGTTCAGCATTGCATATATGTATGCATTAGGATAGACAAGGTAAGCATCATCTGCTCATTATACATAAATGTAGTTATGAACATATATTTATGTTATAAAAAATATAGGATCTTCTGCAATATACATATATGTACATATTCTACGATATTAAAACCCTAGGCTCATATCATTCATCATATTTACTGTTTTTACAATCCATACTGACACTAAAGAATTATTAGCGACTAAAAAACAAATATAAATATATACATAACAATAACATCACATAAGTGCATTGAGGATTGAAGAATAGACATGAAAATATATATATAACAATAACATCACATAAGTGCATTAAGGATTGAAAAATTATATATATAACAATAACTACAAAGGATGCAGTCACCGAATTGAACACATATGATCATGGTTTTGATAGGCGGTAATTGGCTAGCATGTCACCAAATTTAAACAAAGCATATTAGGTTCTTATTCGAACCTAGTCCTATATACACACACACACACACACATTTAGGTTGTTTTTACTTGAAAAACACCAAATACTATAATTTAAAACATTGCTAAAACACACAACTAAAACACAACAAATTAAAACACATGTTCTTGGTATGGTATTTTAAGTTTTAAGCATAAAATAAAATATTTTGTGTTTTTAATTTTTATGTTTGGTGTTATTTGTCACACCCTTAAATTCCCCATGCAGTGTTGTACCGCGAGGCGTATGACATACCAGGATCCAGTCATTGATCATGTTGAACGACCACTATATGTGTTTCAAAACAACGTCTCATAACATGTGTTTAAAATAGTTTAAATAACTATATAGCAGAAGCAAAATAAGTTTAATAAAATGAAATATAACTATGTGCACAACATGTGCAAACTCTATGAAAACCAAATAATATTGAAGTGCTTGAAAGGTTTGCTAAGCAATGCATGAGACTCCCTAATAGCTTCCTAGCCCAAGTGTACCTTAACAATCCTTAGAAATATATTAAAATGTGTCAATAATTAAGTTGGTGATTTTATGTTTTAATGAACGTAAAGTTGTTTGTTTTACCAGATCCACATAACTTTACTAATTATATCCCAATGCTAACTAGACATTAATACAAGTTACTAAGTAGCTGGAAACCACTGCTATGTGTTCAATGTTTGAATGTCATCCGCTCCCGTTCATCACACTGTGGAAAATGTTTAGGACAACATGCACCTGCTCGACCGCCAGTCAACACAAGTGGGGCTTGTCGGACCCAATAGATTATATTCACATATCCTCGCTATGTTACACATACTTATGGTTCATACTATAAGGAGTTATGATGAAGTACGCTAAGTAAAAAAGTGATATATTTGTATTATGCGATCTATACTATTTGTATGTTTGTGTACCATGTTTCTCCCTAAATTGAAAAACAGTAAAAGGGGCCATGAAACTCACCTTAGGTTGTGTGCTAATAAAGTACCAGGCATGCATATAAAGAGGTGTCCCAACTACTGGTAACCTATCATACAAAAGCCTATAAGTGTTTGTTCAAGTTTGGTGTTTGTCCATGTGACCCGCTGTATCCAAACAATTCCAAGTGTGTGTGTTTTAGAAAATTGTTTGACATGTTTAACTGTGTTGACTCGACTTGACCTAACGACCCGTTTGTACTTTGTTTTAAGTAATACAGTGTTTGTTCATGTTATTTACATTCAATCATGCAAGTTGCAGTTAATCAACAATCTCCATATGTCTCACCATGTTAGAGGGTTCACAAAACACATAGTGTAGTTACATGTATCAAACTTACTAATTTGAATTTGAAAGCAGAAAAGTTTCCTTTAATGGAAGTTCATCATTACTAGCTAGCATGGATCAACAATTAATCCTCATATAATAGCTAAACACAATCCATAATACGTGTTCATGCAATAGGTTTCCCATTTCAGTAGCATAAGAACATTTAGAACACCTCCATGTAAAAAGTTCCTTATTATAGTAAGTTATGAACACAGCTTCTAATTTCAACGAGGAAATATCCCAAACATGTTAATATGTCTAAGCTGATGTAAATAAAATCATCTCACCATATCATGTATGGCTAAAAAATCATATCAAAATTTAATAATTAATCAATAAAGTTTTCATTATTAGTAAGTTATGAATACCAAGTCTGATTTTTAAAATCTAATTGTTTTAAACATATTATTATGCTTGAATCAACACATAATCATCATCACTAACACATATACATGGTCAAAAATTATCAAACATATCTAGAATCCAACCCAAAAGATTCTCAAAAATATTTTTTTTTTTATTTTTTAGTAAGGTGTAAACTACCTTAAATTCTAGGGTTCTTAGCTTGAAAAATCTATTCAATCATCATACAAGATCATAATTAAATATTAGATACACCATCTTATCTGATTAAAGTTGAGTTTAGATACTAGGTTCTACATGAACATCAAGAATATAAACAAGAGTAAAACTTAGAAAAATCCTTAGACAGGCTTTTCAATTTGTGATTTTGATAATGTTTGAGCGATTAAATATTCACCTTCTTGATTGATTATCCCTAAATCTCCAAGGAATTGATTGAAACAAAGCAAGATGAATGTGTAGTGGTGGGTGGGTGGTTTATGGCCGAAATGGGGGTGGGGGCTAGGGTTGACAAGTGTTTTTTTATCAACTTAACTTAAATACATGTGATAAGGGGTTTAGAAGGGCTACGAGCCTTCCTTGTGGGCTTTTCTAATGAATTAGGTGGTTAATATGGGTTCTAAGGACATGAATTTTACTAACTAATACCTAGCCTAATTTTTATAAAAAGAATAAGGCAACAATACTTTTATAAAAATCATTTAACACGATAAACACGTAACTGAACATACTTGCGCATCGTTCACATTATGATTACCAGTCGAAGCACGAAATCATTTTACATCACATTTCACATAGATCATCATACATTCATATTTTAGTATTATTAGTTTGATATTTCACTAACGTTCGAGGGACAAGACTCGTGTGTGTGATCCGGTAATCCTCCAAATTAGTGCTACATGAATTTTGTGTTTGAACTTGTGTAATGATTGAGACACTTAATTAATTCTAATAAAGTGTAATGTATGGATAATTGGACATGAAAAGGAGTTTGTGCTCATCATAAAATAACCTAAAATTTTTATCACATTATTTTAGCTTAAACAATCCAAAACATCATGACTAAGTCCAAAAATAATGTTTACATATTAATTCTTAATCTTTCTCACACTTCTAACGAATTACGGCCTTTGTACCCTAACTTTCTCACACTTCCAAAAAATGGTGTTAATGGAGGGTGAAAGAGGGTTGGGATGAAATATGAAAAAAAAAATAGGGGGATGTATGGAATAATTTTGAGGGAATGGAATGTCTTATAATGGTTGATTCCGTTTCATTGACCAACCAAACACTCTATAAAAGTTTTATAAATTGCAAAAGTTCGGATTATCTGTTTAATTTTTCGTACCTAGAAAGTATCTTAAAATATTGTAAAACAACATGACTATTCTAGTACTTATAAAAAAGTAACTTTTTAGTTTGCTATTATTTGTGTCAAGCACATATAAAGGTAAAGACGCCAGGACGGTTTATAACAAAGGATATTGGATTTTAATAATTCAAACTTTCATTCATTGGTCAGCAATAATCTGTACTTCAAAAATTTCAAACAACGATCCCAACTTTCAACGTATTGGCCGACAATAAACCTTTGTTAACTGAGAACTAACTCAAGTACTGAATTCTGACGTGGACGCTGACGTGGCATGCTCACGCTGACGTGGATGATGACGTGACATGCCATATCAGCGTCCATGTCATCATTCATGCCAGTGTTGGCATGCCACGTCATCATCCACGTCAGCGTGAGCATGTCACGTCAGCATCCACTAACTGAGTTAGTTCTCAGTTAACAAAGATTTATTGTCGGTCAATACGTTGAAAGTTGGGATCGTTGTTAGGAATTTTTGAAGTATAGATTATTGCCAGCTAATGGGTAAAAGTTTAGATTATTAAAATCCAATATCCCTTATAACAATGATATTTGATTATTTAGAATAAATGTACCAGGATTTTTACTTCATCTTAGACCCCTGGAATAAACTTAGCTGCCTTAACTCATGAGAAAATTTTTATGTTTGTATTTTATGTGGGGTGGTTATATTTAAACCCCCCACCTTCTATTTTTACCCCCTCAAAGCGCCTCGCTTAGGCCTAAGCGAGGCGCTTTGATCTAAATTCGAGGTGGTCAGTACGAGGGGCAGGAAAAAGCTGATTTTTAAATTCGAAGCGCCTCGCTTAGGCCTAAGCGAGGCGCTTCGAGGGGGTAATTTATTTTGGTAGTTGTTTTGATATTTTGAGTTGGTTTTTTTATTTTTTTTTAATTTAATAATTATAAAAAGTTAAAAAAAAATTAAAAAACAAAGTAATAACCCTAATCATTGTCAATGACTTAAACTTGACATCATCAACCACGTATAGTCAATGAATGCGGTATGCGC
Source organism: Ambrosia artemisiifolia (assembly GCA_032199755.1). Taxonomy (NCBI): domain Eukaryota; kingdom Viridiplantae; phylum Streptophyta; class Magnoliopsida; order Asterales; family Asteraceae; genus Ambrosia; species Ambrosia artemisiifolia. The sequence continues at coordinate 40,429,647 of CM063522.1, forward strand.
GTTAAATTTCATTAAATGCGGCAATACTTGGATCCGGTTGGAGTCTAAAGCTTCGTGTGTCATCTGTCATCCTTGTGTTTCCAAGACACAGGCAAGTCCTCGTCTGATCCACACCACAAAACAACTTCAAAATTTCAACTTCCCGTTCAGGTGCTTAAGTCCACCTTGAAGACTGGATTCGGTGCAATCAGAATCCGAATGCGGTATGCGCGTTAAATTTCATTAAATGCGGCAATCAAGGGATCCGGTTGGAGTCTAAAGCTTCGTGTGTCATCTTGGTCGAACTCATGTTGCAACATTCGTCTTGTGTGTGTTAGGGTCCGAAATTTTAGGCTTTTTAGTGGGTTTTTACATCTTTGTGTTTCCAATTTTTTTTTAATTAGCTTAAATCTCTCTGATCCATGGTACCTTGAAGACTAGATTCGGTGCAGTCGACGAACATCATTCAAAATTTCAACTTCCCGTTCAGGTGCTTAAGTCCACCTTGAAGACTGGATTCGGTGCAATCAGACTCCGAATGCGGTATGCGCGTTAAATTTCATTAAATGCGGCATGTCAAGGTGCAGTCGACGAACATCATTCAAAATTTCAACTTCCCGTTCAGGTGCTTAAGTCCACCTTGAAGACTGGATTTGGTGCAATCAGACTCCGAATGCGGTATGCGCGTTAAATTTCATTAAATGCGGCAATCAAGGGATCCGGTTGGAGTCAAAAGCTTCGTGTGTCATCCTTGTGTTTCCAAGACACAGGCAAGTCCTCGTCTGATCCACACCACAAAACAATAATCTTGAAGTTTTTTAATATAGCCATTTTTCCCTGGTTTACCAGGAATGGGTTGAAGGTGTGTGTTGCACCGGCTTGAGATATGAGTTTGATTAGCTTAAATCTCTCTGATCCATGGTATCCACTTTCAGGTTGTCTTAATCGTTGACCGCTATCTCTCGGATAACAACTAAAAAGTTGTCTTCAATGATTCTAAGAAACTTGAAAGTAATTATAAGAAGATGATCAAGGATGCTCCAACATAACTTGCTTCGGCTTGAGATATGAGTTTGATTAGCTTAAATCTCTCTGATCCATGGTATCCACTATCAGGTTGTCTTCATCGTTGACCGCTATCTCTCGGATAACAACTGAAAAGTTGTCTTCAATGATTATAAAGAAACTTGAAAGTGATTACAAGAAGATGATCAAAGATGCTACAACATAACTTGCACCGGCTTGAGATATGAGTTTGATTAGCTTAAATCTCTCTGATCCATGGTATCCACTATCAGGTTGTCTTCATCGTTGACCGCTATCTCTCGGATAACAACTGAAAAGGTGTCTTCAATGATTATAAAGAAACTTGAAAGTAATTACAAGAAGATGATCAAAGATGCTACAACATAACTTGCACCGGCTTGAGATATGAGTTTGATTAGCTTAAATCTCTCTGATCCATGGTATCCACTTTCAGGTTTTCTTCATCGTTGACCGTTATCTCTCGGATAACAACTGAAAAGTTGTCTTCAATGATTATAAAGAAACTTGAAAGTAATTACAAGAAGATGATCAAAGATGCTACAACATAACTTGCACCGGCTTGAGATATGAGTTTGATTAGCTTAAATCTCTCTGATCCATGGTATCCACTATCAGGTTGTCTTCATCGTTGACCGCTATCTCTCGGATAACAACTGGAAAGTTGTCTTCAATGATTCTAAGAAACTTGAAAGTAATTACAAGAAGATGATCAAGGATGCTCCAACATAACTTGCACTGGCTTGAGATATGAGTTTGATTAGCTTAAATCTCTCTGATCCGGCTTGAGATATGAGTTTGATTAGCTTAAATCTCTCTGATCCATGGTATCCACTATCAGGTGGTCTTCATCGTTGACCGCTATCTCTCGGATAACAACTGAAAAGTTGTCTTCAATGATTATAAAGAAACTTGAAAGTAATTACAACAAGATGATTTTACTGTCTAGTCAATGAATGTTATATTACAATAATATTACGTTGAGCAAAAAAGTTGTGTTTGAAGCCTAGTTCTTTTGGCCACAGGTACAGAAAGGTTATAAATGTTCATGTAGTTTCAGGTTGCCTTCATCGTTGACAGTTATCTTCAAAATTGAGGTAATGTATAAGTTTTAGAGTCGGTAAGGATTTTAACTGAATCCATTTTGTATCCACTTTCAACTAAATCTCTCTCTGATATACTCTATATCAACCGAAATTGAGTATCATCAATCTGGTATTAGTGGTTGGAACAAGGTATGGATATGGAGAACATGGAATGAGATGGTTTCGATTTTCGTACAAAGATTCCATAAGTAAAAGTCAGTTGTTAAAAGTATCAAGACTATGAAATTAGTAAAACAACTTTTCAGTTGTTTATCGGAGAGATAACTGTCAACGATGAAGGCAACCTGATAAAGGCTGAACACAAGTGTAATCAAACAATGTGCTATGAAAACCACCAACGATCAATTATAATATAGTCCGGAAGTCAAACATATCAATTAAACATGCAAAAATTATGTTCTGAAAAAATATGGGTATCGAATGTATAGTCGGAGGACCACGTACAATGATTCATCAAAGTTGTACAAAGCTGGATGTTTTTACTGGAAAACCAAAACGAGCAATAAACGAAGCGAAACGGAGAGATATAATTTTCTTGGCTTGGAAACAACTTAAAAGAAGCAAAAATATATTAAAATTATTTTTTGGTGATTAACAGATAATTTTAAAGAATTAAAAGAAATTCAATTTTTTTTTTAAAAAAGGCCAAAGCGCCTCGCTTTGGTCAAAGCGAGGAGCTTGTGGTCTAATCAAACCAGTCAAGCGCCTAGCTTTGGCCAAAGCTAGGTACTCAAGCGCCTCGTTTTGACCAAAGCTAGGCGCTTTGGCCTTTTTTTTAAAAAAATGAATTTTTTTTTAATTCTTTAAAATTATCTGTTAATCACCAAAAAATAATTTTAATTCATTTTTGCTTCTTTTAAGTTGTTTCCAAGCCAAGAAAATTATATCTCTCCGTTTCGCTTCGTTTATTGCTCGTTTTGGTTTTCCAGTAAAAACATCCAGCTTTGTACAACTTTGATGAATCATTGTACGTGGTCCTCTGACTAAACCTAACTCGCAACAATTGTTTTTAATTCATTTTTAAGTGTTTTTAATTACTTTTCGAGAAATGATAATTTTCAAATATTACAGATCAAGGTGTTGCCAAGCATGTCAAGAAATGATAATTTTCAAATATTGCAGATCAAGGTGTTACCAAGCATGTCAAGAAATGATAATTTTCAAATATTGCAAGTCCAAATCATTGTACGATGTCTTTTTCAGAGGACCTCGACTCTTGAGATGTTGCAGGTGTTTGAAAAGTTTGAACTGAAAATTGAACTGTTATTTGGAATGTTCCTGATCATCATAGTTATGCCTTTTTTGATCAGAAAATATATTACCAAACATTTAAAAATATATTACCAAACAATTAAAAATAACTTTTCATGCAAGCAAGTAAAATTCAGTAGTTTTACTAATTTCATAGTCTTGATACTTTAAACAATCGGATCGGCGCTAACGCGCAAACCTTCGTTTTTGTTTTTCGAGTCAAAGGAACTAAGTTGCAAATACGATAATAATGTAAATAATAATAATAATAATGTAAAGGTAGATCATGGAAAGTTGAACTCAAGAAACAAAGATGAAACCGATTAATGTCTTTTATATATGAATAGTGACCCTCTGGCAAACCTGCGTAAAGGACTAAAGCCACATATAGTCCTTTACACAGGTTTGCCAGAGGGTCATTATTCATATATAAAGAACATAAAAGTTGTGTGTATGAATAGTGACCCTCTGGCAAACCTGCGTAAAGGACTAAAGCCACATATCTTGCCATTAATACGAACGATGATTGCCAGTGAGATTGATAACTGGACAGGTTAGCCAGGTGTTTGTCAAAAAGGTAGACCACACCACTAGGGCAAAAAGTTGTGTGTATGAATAGTGACCCTCTGGCAAACCTGCGTAAAGGTAGAGCACACCACTAGAACATTAATCGGTTTCATCTTTGTTTTCTTGAGTTGAACTTCCCATGATCTACCTTTATCATCTCATAGAGATATATGTCAACGATGAAAGGGAACCCGAAACAATAGAAGTCCACCAAGACTAAAAGTCTTTTTACAAAAAGGTAGACCACACCACTAGAGCAAAAAGTTGTGTGTAAGTTTTATTTAGCGTAAAAAGTTCATTGTACATATACCTCCTTATCTAAAAACAAATCACATCATTGTACATATACCTCTTTCATCATTGACAGATATCTCTCCGACAAGAGAAGATGAAGGGTTACTACTCTGCTACTTCAAGTAGAAAAAGATGAAGAAGAATAAATGAAGTCTATTATAGAGGTTAGTAGGTTACTCATTACCGTTGGACGTTAGCGGTGTGTGTTGATCGTTGATCGTTGAAGGTAAACATGGACAGTGAGAAGTGAGATTGATAACTTCTCTATGGAAGTTGCTAAAATAGTTAAACAAAAGCTGAAATTAAACAGTTATTTGGAATGTTCCTGATATTTACAGTTTTGCTTTTTTTGGTGAAATGAACTTGAAGAAATGATTTGGTGGATCTTGCATGAGTTAAACAAAAGCTGAAATTGGACGGTTATTTGGAATGTTCCTGATCATTACAGTTATGCATTTTTTTGATCAGAAAATATATTCCCAAAAAAATTAAAAACAACTTTTTCATGCAAGCAAGTAAAATTCAGTTGTTGGACAGTGAGTAATATAACTGGACAGTAAGATTGATAACTTCTCTATGGAAGTTGCTAAAATAGTTAAACAAAAGCTGAAATTGAACAGTTATTTGGAATGTTCCTGATCATTACAGTAAAATTCAGTTGATGGACAGTGAATTCAGTTGTTGGACAGTGAGATTGATAACTGGACAGGTTAGCCAGACGTTTGTCAAACGAACAATTAAAATAAACTTTTCATGCAAGCAAGTAAAATTCAGTTGTTGGACAGTGAGATTGATAACTGGACAGGTTAGCCAGACGTTTGTCAAACGAACAATTAAAATAAACTTTTCATGCAAGCAAGTAAAATTCAGTTGTTGGACAGTGAGATTGATAACTGGACAGGTTAGCCAGACGTTTGTCAAACGAACAATTAAAATAAACTTTTCATGCAAACAACTAAAATTCAGTTGTTTGGACAGTGAGATTGATAGGTGGCAGGAAAAAAGCTGACATTTTGTTCCTTGTTGCAGAAAGAAATCAACAGTCGGATCGACGATTTTGTTTACCCTCCCATTGACATAAAAAATGTTCTTTTGAAAAATGTCTGACTGCAAAAAAAAAAAAAAAAAAAAAAAAAAAAAAGAAAAACTAACTCAAAAGACCAAAAAAAAAATGTTAAACCCTAAACTTAAAAGACCAAAAAAAAAAAAAAATTTATCTGACTTCGAGTCAAAATTCAGCTTTTTCTGACCTCGTACCGAGGTAGTTAAAAAGCAAAGAAAGCGCCTCGCTTAGGCCTAAGCGAGACGCTTTCAAGGGGGTGAAAATAGAAGGGGGGGGGAGGGGTTGAAATAGACCATGCCTTTTATGTGTTGAATGTGGATCTCATAGTTGAGTAACATCGATTCATGAAACATGTTAAAAAGGAAAACTTTTGTGTAACTTTGAATTTTTTTTTTTTTTAGATAATAATTCAATCCACTAGTCGTAGGTCCGATAATTCAAAAACACATAAACGCGGCAAATTACATCAAGATAGCGGGCAGGCGGGCAACAAGCTGCGCCGCCACCCCTTTCTGGATGGCAAACCCTAACCTACTAAAAACGAACCCATGTCCCCCCGGAGTCGAGACACTGCCATGAATAACCCGTTGAACTCTAGTTAGGAAACGGATGGCTTCCGGTGCCAACGAGCCAAAGGTATCAAATGCCAGGGGAACAAAAACGTGTTGGTTCTCCTCGCAGGCTTTAGCATGCTTCTCAACTTTCTTCGCCTCTGCTTTCCGCACAGCTTGCCCTGCTAAAAAACCACTATCCCTCAACCCAACCAGAGGAGACACACCTGTTAGGTCGACACAAGCGTGCTTCCCCCCGACCCACCCAAAGACAAGCAGGTCTGCTGGACGTAGGGTGGATCTCCCATCAGCGGGGTCCGAGAGGAAATTCACATGAGCCTCCCTTTTGGCTGAGATCCCAGCCCTTCTTAAAATGTCCCAAAGAACGTCTCGGACCCAGTCATGCCTGTATTTGAAACCAGGCAACTCCTTACAATGAACCGCGTGTTCCCCGTATTTGTCCAAGCATGCCTTACGGCAAATCGGACAGACTTCATCTTCATGGTACATGGGGATCATCAAACGATATTTAAGAATTGCCCTATATTCAACCCTAGACATGGTTTGGCCCAAACCTTCGATTGGGATAACATTCAGAAAATCTTGGGCATGGGGGCTTTGCAAGCATTCAATAACTGCCTTTTGGCGGGGGGACAGATCAATAGTTTCACCCAGGCTCTGTGCGATTTTGCCAAAGAGGGCATTCGCCAAAGTTTTCTGAGGCTTTGGGGGGGCGGTGTCCTTGTTGGAAAATCCGCCAATATCAAAACCTGGGAGAAAGTCATTTATCCTTTCGAGGGCCTGTACGTAGTCCAAGTCCATGTCGACAACCCCACTATTCCTTAAGATGTGGTCTTGGAGATTCCAAGACTGAGCTCGCGATGCCACAAAAGCATACACCCCAACATCTTTTGCTGAGAGGAGCCCTAATCCTCCCAAACGCATCGGCAAAGATGCCAGTCGCCACTGTAGGTCACCAAAGAACGGACCCCCACATACCACTATGTCTTCGATGGCTTCCCGCAGACCGTTGTCAAAACATGATATCGCTTCATCCATCATGGCGGGTTGGCAGGTCCGCAAACCAAAAAGCAACTTAGCGACCCCCATACAAGATCTGAGCAAGAGGAGTTCACTCTGGGGATCCCTAAGGCAGGGCAAAAGTTTCATAAGATCAACCGCCCGCGAGGCTCTTCGCTATGCCAATTCCTGTATAAAGTTAGAGTCCCGACTAACAGCCCCTCCAAGGAGCTTCACCCCTTTATCTGGCCTGCCAATCCCACTGGGGAAAAGCCCGTCCCTACGTTTCAACCCGTTACAGGACGGCCAAAACACCTCAGTTTTCTTAATGTTCAGTTGAAGCCCCAGGGATGGTCCCTCCTTCCGGATGATGTCTAAGGCATTCGCAACATCGATGGCATCGCCTATAATTGTCCCATCATCAAGGTACCACGCATGAAAAGGGAGGTTACAGTTTTCTTGCACCCGGAGAACCAGAGGGTGTAATGCCAAGGCGAAAAGGAGGGGACCTAAAGGGTCCCCTTGCTGAACCCCCGTAGTGGCCCCGATACAATCATTACCAACATACAACCTAGCTGGCTGGGCATATAAGAACTGGACCCACAAATAGATAGACGGGCAATGCTGAAGAACTTCTCGGAGAAGGGCAGTGCGGTCTATCATGTTGAACGCGTTTGAAAAATCCACAGTGAGCATAGCTAAAGAACCGTCTTCATGGAAGGAGTTAATGAACCTGTTAGCACTGTGGAGCACCGCCTCTGCCCCATTAGGAGTCCCCACCCCAAATTGGAAGTCCCCCAAATACTTAGCCATTTCCTTACCAACCTTCCTCATTGCCACTTTAGATACCAGTCTGCGCCAAATGGCCCCTATTGCAATGGGACGGATCCCGTTATCAGGTTTCAAAAGAGGGGTAAGGGGGGCCGAGGCAATAAATTCAGCAAGGACCCTGGGACATAACCCCCCCAACCATAAGTTGACGACTTCAGTAATAGCCGAGAGCAAACCCGTGGAAGCCATAGACCCCTCTCCGCTAAGGGCGTCCGATAGATGCTGGGCCCTCAAACCGTCCCTCCCGCAGGAAGTCCCTTTAGGGAAAGATCGGATGCATCGTAGCACACAGTCCTCATCCACCACAAGCGCGGGCATGATGTCGGAGTTAGAGGGCAAGGACGGGGGAGGCAACACTGGATGTTTATCAATGAGGGCTTTCATGGTAGAATCCCCAAAAGGAGCAACCCCACTAGAACACAACACCTTGACAGCAGCTGTGAAATGACCATCTCGTACTTTCCGGAGGCACTGTTTGACATTGGGGCTCTGTTCAGTAACCTCACTCCCCACTGCCCCCTCCTTGAAAAAAGAAACACCTCCTGCGGAATCGACGAGAGAAGGAACAAGATCTGCAAACCCAGAACCGTCTTTCCACAAAGAAAGCGATTGCAGGATGCTGCGACATTGCATTGATTTCCTATTCCCAGACCTCCGTTCCTGCCTAGTGGACGGTTTGACCACCCGCAGGGTACATCGAGGCAATAAGAGCAGTTTGACCCAACTTTCTACGGAGCCTGGTGAAGCCACCACTTTGCGTAAGGCACCCATCAAGGCCTGGACAAACGCCAATCGACAGCTTGGGGGGATGCTCTTGACAGTTTGAATGGGCAGCGAGAAAACCTTTTCTAAGAGGGATATATCCCCAACCACGCCTCCTGAAGGACCAGGTTCCATGTCCACAGTCACGTGACGAGGTTTCTGGATCCCAACAATGAAATCTTCCACATCTCCCGTAACCACAGAGAAAGAGAGGACGTCATCAGCACTGTGAACGCACCTTTTGCTGAGAGCATGCATCACCATGCACCTACCACATAGCCATTTAGCCCCATCCCTAAGAGCGCCCCCAACTTCCGTAAAAAGGTCCAAGTCTTGGGAGATTGCATCTTGCAAAGACGCCCTCCTTTCTTCTGTCTTGAGATGAAAACTCTGCATGTGCTCTAGAAGGCGTAAAAACCCTGAAGACCCCGGTTTACCATCTTTACACTCATGTAAAAGCTTAAAGGGGCATGATCTCAAACCACTACTCGAGCCAGGGTCAAAAACTCCTTTTTTAACATTCCGGTCCCTTTTATTAGGAGCCATATGCACGCAAACACCAAATAATAAAAAAAAAGCACGAGAAAAAGAAACCCCAACTCGAGGCAAGTCAGGTAAAAAATTAACGCGGTCCGAAACCACACCCAAACAAGCACAAAGGAGCCTGGAGGGGAGCAACCAAAAATTGCTCACCTCCTACCCGCCTTTTTTTTTACGTCATCAGGCCTCGATTTACAGCGCTGACGAAGAGGCGTACGGGAGGGAAGCTTCAATATCTATTATTATTATACTTATTATTATTATTATTAATGTTATTATTATTATTATTAGTAACTAATATTATTATGTTGTTATTAATATTATCACTATAGTCAACCAAGAGAAACAAAGAGAAACAAAGTCAACCAATAATCTGAAAACCAAAAGTAGCAGGAAAGGGTCGAACGTAAGCGGCAAGACGTGTGGGTTGAAAAAAAAGGGTCGAATGAAGGCTGTACGTGGAGGTCGAATGAAGGCAGGAGGGGGTAAAATTGGTCGAATGAAGGCAGAAGGGTCGAACGTAGGCTGCAAGTGGGGTGAAAGAGGGTCGAAAGAAGGCAGGGTTTGAAAAATAGCCGTTGGGTGGGTGTGGAGGAAGCGCTGAAAACAGCTCAGGGAAAGGAGGAGGAGGGGTGGAGGTGTAGGAAAACAGAGATGGGTGAAGGCTATGGGGATAACGGGAGGGGGAGGGTGGAGGCGGAGGAGGTTTACGGAGGAGGAGGGCGGAGGCGGTGGAGGTTGACGGAGGAGAAGGGTGGAGGAAAGAGGAGAAGGCGGTGGAGGTGGAGGGAGGAGGCGGTGAAGGTGTATCGGAAAATTATCCGGTGACGATGGAGGAAGACTCAGTTGAACGTAACTTGTTTTGTCTTGGAATTTGAATGAAAGAATTGAATTTTATAAAAAAAAACAATAAATAAATAAATAAACTCTCAATTTGTGTAGCAATGATTGTAGGAACTCTCTTCTATGTATAAACATACAACAAACAACTTGATTTCAAGATTTAGAATGAGAAAAAAAAAAAAAGATAACCCGACAATGGTTTCACTAGTTTTTTCGAAATTGTTTTCAGCTTCATACAAATGGTTTTTTAGCTACCGAATAACCGGTCTCTCTCTTTTTACCACTGTATTTGAATGGCATTACATATTTACATGTATTTATGTAGTTGTGAAGTTGTCGATTGAAAATTGACTGTGTATTAAACGTAGCTTTGTATATAGTTTAAGGAACTAAAAAAAACAGGATACAAATGCTTTGATTTTAATCTAAAGATTGTGATCAAACAAATTTTAACACTATAAGGGTAATTTATTAAAGTTGGATATGTTAATTCTGCGAAGCTTAGCAATTTTCCAACAAACACATTATATATATATATATACAAATTATAAGGTCGCTTGTGTCTTGAATTTACTGTTTCGCTCAATACAACTCCTCACAGCGTACGTACAGGTCTCTGATGCGTCCTTTGTTTTCCCAGATCTTCTTCTACATCTCTCCTTCTACATCTCTCGTCTCTCTTTGTGTGCTCTTCTCGGCTGCTTTCGGGCAGCTTGGTGTGCTATTCACCAGGTACCCGTTGTTATGGCCGGTAGGTTTAAGCCCCTTTGTGGCGGCGGCGGGCCGGTTATTCCGGCCGGCTATTTTCAGCCCCTTGGTGGCGCCGGCTGGCCAGTTATTCAGGTGTCCGGTGCACTTGGGTTGACAGTGAGAAGGTGGTAGACGTAGCCATAGATTCCTACGCTTTATCAAACCTTCGTGCACTATTTCCGGGTTTGATTTCGAAACCCTAGGTGGTGGTGCTGGCGGCGGTACTGTTGTTCTGGCCTTTATTGGTGCCTTTTGTTACTGGTGGTCGGTTTCTTCGTCTGTTAATGACCTATAGCTTCGACATGATGCTAAGGTTTGCTACATCCCTCACAAATTTGCTGGTTTAGATTGTTGTTTTGTGTGAATGTATGTTCGCTGTTTGTCGCCTTGATTAGGTTTTCAAGAAGAGATTCGTTTCGGTGATTGGATGCTTCTTTGTCATCGAAATGAAATTTCAAGGCTTCCATTGCCTGTGTATGGTACCGATATTGTATCTAACCGCTTTTGCGATGACGACAACGACTTTCTTCGTTTCGCGTTGGGCGTGTACGTCTACTGTGATGGCATACCTCTATTGTAACCGGTTGACGTGTAACGCGGTTCGCCTTATATTGTCCGAGCCTTTTTATGCTACATGATAACCCCTTTGTCCATATCACCGGATTGGTTCGAAAAATGTCTGGTTGAGATTGCAATTGCTATAGTTTTTTAAATGCTAAAAGTGGATAGTCAAGCTATGCAAGTTGTCGTTTGCATTGCATCTGCAATAGTTATTTACTTATTTCATTGCATCTGTTGTGTGATGTCACTAAATTAGATCTTTTAGAAGAAGCTATTCAACATGTTTGCTTAGTCGTTCTGTGTCTTTTTGAACCAATACATCACTTTTTTTCTTGAACAAAATGGATGATCAAGCTATGGAGGTTGTTGTTACTTTGCACTGTGAACTATTATTTGACAACATCATGTGCAATGTCCCTAAATGTGGTATGTTAGAAGCAATTTGAATTTGCTTGGAAAAAATGGGTCTACCTTGCATCTCATATAGTTATTCAAATGTTAGAAATGGATATCAACGTATGCAAGTCGTTGTTTGCTTTGTACTGTGGAACTATTATTTGCCAACATCATATGCAATGGCCTAAATATGGTATTTTAGAACCAATATATCGAAATGTGGCAAGCGTGTTGCCTTTGTAGCGTTGTCTTATGTTAGCCGGTTGAGGATTACTAAGCGCAAATATTTGCATTTTCTAGGTGTTTGTTTACCGATTGGATTTTCGGTTTACCTACGTTTATGGGCAATGATGACAGGATATTTTTCCGATGGCTATAACGACCACCATTGCATTCGTTTGTTAGCTGTGAGGGCGCTGTAAACGCAACCGGCTAACGTGCTGCAGTGGTTTGTTTGTTATAAACCTTAACGTCTGAGCCTTTGTGAAACACGTCAAACGCCATTCACCGGTGTTTGTTAGTGCCAATTTACCGTTGCATATTGTCCCTTTGCTATCATTTGTTGCTTTCTAATTGTGTAATGCATTTAGTTGCTAACGAGGATTTCAGTGTCTCCCGTTGTATGCTAGGTGATTATAATTGTCATTTACTTCTAAACCCATTCCAGAAGCGGAGACTAGGACCGAGGGTGGCATTCCCGTCCGGCGAGATGAGATGACGGGCATGGTACGTTAGGCGTGACGGCTATACATGATGCAGTAACCCGTTCTCCCCCGCCGCGGCAACGCGCGGCGGGTTTAAACGTAGTTATACAATAAAAGGCAATATTGACTTTACATATATTAATCTATTATGTATGTAATATAATAATAATTAAATAAACAAATTACACAATAAAAACACTTTTTTTTTTCTCTTTTTAACTTGCACATAGTTGATATACCATCGATGGAAATTAGTTACCAAGTTATGATCATCACACTTGAATAATATGTTCAGTGGTCCAAAACAATTGTAATCCTAAATATCTAATGCTACCTTGGAGCATTACCTTCAAGAAAATTAAGAAAGGAAGCAACTTTTACACACATAATCATACACTATCAAAGATTCACCATATCACTAAAAAGGCTCATACATAAAATACCGTTCTTTGTATGTGTTCAAATGATATAGATTTAACATCTATTCTCTAAAGCACCAAACAAACGCAAACCAAGTATCGCGTTGTTATTCTACCTCAAATAGTAAAGAAAACAAATAACACGCGAGTCGCGTGAATTTTATCAGCTAAAGCTACGTTTATTGATGCCAGAAAGACAGATTTAGTTAGAAGTAAATCGGTTTACCATCAATGACAACAAAGACAAGATATTCTCAACTGTATTCATAAATTAAACAGAAAATTCAACAATAAAATAAAAAGGAAAAACACAACACAACACAACCGTTACATTTTGCTGCCTCTTTGATATCCTATTACTTATCTTCATGTTCAAAATTCACCATATTCAGTGGCAGCCATAAAGAACAAGCATTATATGCACATTAGTCCCATAATTATAACCCTACACCATTTATTATCAAGATCCCACTGGAGCGATACCTTTTGTCTTCGCTTTGGCGGCTGCAGATGCAGCACTAGCTGCAGCAGAGGCCGCTGCGGCTGCAGCTGCTGCTGCAGGGTTCGGTGTTGACGGTGGTACCGGTTTAGGTGCCACCAGCTGTTGCTCCTGCTGCTGAACCGGTGTGTTCAGTTGAGCAAGAAGTTCTTTTATTTGTTTACCTGATAGTGTCTCGTGTTGAAGGAGTGCATTAGCAAGCGCGTGATGTTCTTTACTATACGTCGTGAGGATATTCTTCGCATTATTATACGCTTTTTCCAGTAGTTCCCGGACTTCTTTTTCGATTAGAAGTCGAGTCTCGGTACTCATACTTTTCCCGTTATCGTCGTAATTATGAGCCACGACACCGACTTCTTTGCTCATACCATATTTAGTGACCATTTCTCGTGCAAGACGGGTAGCTTGTTCAAGATCGGATGATGCACCGGATGTAACTTCATCTTCACCAAAAATCAATTCTTCTGCAACTCGACCACCCATGCAAACATCAAGACGGGCCAACATTTCCTTACGGGAAACACTCGTTTCGTCTTTTTCAGGCAACTGGGCCACCATTCCAAGAGCCATACCTCTCGGAACGATGGTAGCTTTGTGTACAGGGTGGGCCCCATCAGTGTGTAGGGCCACCAGTGCGTGACCGCCTTCGTGGTATGCTGTTAGCTTACGAACCTCGTCTGATATAACGGCTGATTTACGTTCACTGCCCATCATGATTTTATCCTTCGCATATTCTAAATCGTCCATGCTTACTGATTTGGCACCGTCCATAGCCGCCTTGAGAGCCGCCACGTTTACCAAATTTGCCAAATCAGCACCCGAAAACCCGGGAGTTCCTCTGGCAACAACCATCAAATCAACGTCTTCAGCCTTTAAGATCTGTTGAAAACAGTTTTTAACAATAATGTATTTCCCGTGTATAACAGATAATCAGTTTCATAGCAAACATCCAAAAGACCATAATACCCTTTATGGATTGAAGTTTAACTACCGAAAAAAATAAAATACCTTTGACATGTGAGATTCCATGATCTGCCTCCTGCCTTCCACATCGGGATTAGGTACCACCACACGGCGGTCAAACCGCCCTGGTCTAATGAGGGCCTTGTCCAGTGACTGAGGGAAGTTAGTTGCTGCAATTACAATAATGCCCTCATTTTGTTTAAAACCGTCTAATTCAACAAGCAACTGATTCAAAGTCATCTTCATGTACTGCTGGTCTTTAGGGTTTCGACTTCCTCCAATTGCATCAATTTCATCTATGAAAATAATGCACGGTGACCTTTTCTTTGCTGCGGCAAAAAGATCTCGAACCCTGCGGGCCCCAACACCAACGAACATTTCTTCGAATTCACTTCCACTGCATGAGAAAAAGGGCACACCTGCTTCTCCTGCTATGGCCCTCGCTAACATGGTTTTGCCCGTCCCCGGTGGGCCCACAAGCAGTACACCTTTCGGAAGCTTCCCACCAAGACGTGTGAACCGCTGTTACATTTTTATTGTTAAAAAAAACTACCAGAAAAAAAAAACAAAAGAAAAAACATTTTTCAAAAGTGTATCCAAACACCATCTTATAACCTTCGGGTCACGAAGATAGTAAACAATTTCTTCAAGCTCAGCTTTTGCTTCATCTACGCCTTTGACATCACTAAACTTTGTGCTGGATTCCATACTCGGTTGCACCTCATCATGAAGACCTAATCCTGCTTAGCAACAATAAATCAATTACTTCATTTAACAACAAACACATTCGCATAAAAAATAGAGAGAGAGAGAAAAGATGTTAACCTTTAGTGATTCCTCTATCCTCAATGAGAGCCCCAACACCAGAAATTAGTAAAAAGCCCATGCCTAAAGCACGAACGGTGCGCCATAATTGTTCTTTAAAATGTCCACCTTCAGTAGCCACCATGTGAATAGGTGCAGCAGCAGTTCCTAATACACCCTCTTTTGTAGATTTTCCAACATTCTTAAGGGCTGAAAAGCTACCAATCATCTCTTCATCATAAGCTGGTTTCCCGGAGCTTGCCATTCCTGTTGGAAAATGGGGATATAAAAGACAACAATATTACGGTTGTATAAAGTGATTGGATGGGGATTCTGAAAGTGTGATTATGTGACTTTGAATTATTAGAATCAGATAACCAACTGTAAAAAAAAACGAGTTGCAAAAGATAGTGTTTGGATGATCTATTATTTCTTGAAGTTGTATAATCAAGTATAGAGCTACTTGAATGTTGACAAAGTTTAACTATTGCAAGAAAAGGTTTTTTTTTTCAAAAAAAAAAAGGAAAGAAAAGAAAAAAACAATGTACCTTTTCATGTGTCTCGATTTAGTCATTGTTCTTTATGTTTGTACATATAACTTGTAAAACGATGGGTTCGACCCATTTGTTATGTTAAAATTATGGGTGAAAGTGAAACAATAGATTTTTACGTAATGTTAGATTTACTGATTGCAAACTTACCCAAACGGTAAACAATATTATCTTCTAAGTTCTAATAACATATCTACATAAATTAAAACATTCTTGTGGAAAAGAGAGATACGAATCGTGAGATGGGAGTCAAAGTCTCAAAAATAAAATATAAAAGAGGTACTTTAACAATTTTTATTTGATCATTTGATGATAAGCTTTGTACTCTAGCTGATTGTGCTGAACTGATTATTAACCTCACATATTAAAAAAACACAAAATTTCAGAACACTAAAAAAAAATGAATATTTACAACCAGAACTCACGACAATCAGATACTCGGTATCTTGAAAATCTTCTATACTTGTTTTTCTATTGGTCCCAAGTAAACTAGAATAAGAGTTCAAACACCTCAAACAAATTGAATAGAATTTCTAAACTCACCTCTTTGCAACGTCTTGAGCAACTCACTTTCATCCAATCTGTCAACTTTGACCAATGCTTTGACATATTCTTTAAGTGCTGCAGGATTTGAGTGCATAGAAGGCTGGCTTTCAAATAACCTTATAACAGCCTCAGGATCATTTCTATGGTAAAGCTCCCTAAAATGTGATGCATCAGTTACTCTATCTGCGTCACGTTCACGCAATCTCCTTCCCAGACTGCCCACATAACTAGACTGAAACCTTCTTTGGCCATTTGGAAGCTTGTAGACTACAGATATATAACCATTATTAAAAGTTTAAAATAAGCAAGATGTTTTAAATCTACATCTTAATTGTGTGATAGTAAGTTGTTTCGGAATAGATGGAGCAATTAGTATGAAGTATTATTATAAGATTAAGTACAAATATACCTGCATCAGCTATGACCTTTTGAGATGTATTGTATGATCTGGTATACAGGTTTTTTAACAGTGCCAATTGTAATTGTTGCCTCGATGCCTATATAAACAAACAAACACAAACATGATCTTAAGATATTTTGATATTAAAAAAACATAAAAAGGACCATTTCTAGCAAGCTGCATATTAAAAGTTATAAGACTTGTGTGCCAAAGCTACAGTGAAGAAACGTTTTTGATTTAAATAAAAAAGGTTTACACTTTGCATACAATCTAATGTCGTGGTTACTGTTTTCATTCATGGTACTAACTACTAAGTGGTATCATTATATCAAAATTTGGTTAATTCTTCTTCTTTATGTTACATCCGTATACTGAGTGGTATTGAAGATGCTTAATTGCTAAGATTGCGTAGTGTTGTTAAGGACTTAAGTAAAGACGCTTACGCTAGATTTTCAAACTAGCATAAGTTTTTGTGTTTGTAAAAACTATTAGACCAAATATTAATAACCTACTTACTAAATATATGATCGAATTTACAACATTAAAGCCTCAATTTAACAATCGGGGTGCTCGTAATAAAAATGTAACAGGGTAGGATCTTGATTGAACTGCAAACAAACTTATTTAGCCTGATGTTTTTTGTATAGGAACAAGATAGGAGATGAAGATCCTGAGATCGAGGGGAATAAACAAGGAGAAACTGTTGCATTAGATCGATGAACTACTCCGCATATCGGAATAAACCAATGCGGTTTCTGCATATTTTCATTTTGGGCAGAAACCTAATTTTGCTAATTATTAATAGAAAAGAATTCCATATAACAGTAGCAAATTAGGTTTCTTGACAGTTGACCCAACCCCTATACCCTATATAAGGGAGGGTTCATAGAAACAAAAAATACTTCGGATTCTCCCAACAGTCTCTGCAGTCTACACACTGACTTCTGAATTCGATGTCCCTCTCTTAACCACGGTTGTCAATGCTAACCCAGGCGCACGCCTAGGCCTACTTTTCAGGCCCAACGCAGCCACTTTCAGGCCCTCATGTGTATTTTTCAGGCCAAGTTCCGACAAAAATCGTCGGAACAGGACAGAAACAATTGTACCAGCCCTAAACAAGCCTGGAATTAACCTAAACCAGGCCTAAAACACGTCTAAAACTCTAAAAACTGAATTTTTAAACTACATGGCATACACCTCGCTTAAAAAGCCTCGCTTTTAAGCGCCTTGCATCTTCGACAACTACGCTCTTAACTCACATCTCAGGCCAGACCACCCCATCTTCTCTTTACTATTTCCGCCTACACAAACATTATACATATATATTGACTTGACCATTGAAAGGTGGGCCTCAAGACCGCGACCGACATCTAACCCGTCTAACTCGAAGCCCGACATAGCAACTAACAAGCTCTACACAATGTCAATCCCATTCCCACCCAAGCACACATTCATCCTTCAACATGACCAAAATAACCCAAACAACCAAATTCCACTAAATTTCATAACACACCAACATCAATAAAACAACCTAACTACCCATATTCAAAGCATTTAAAAAAATTCCAAAAGGCCAACAAAACTAGGGTTTCTTTTCTTTTCAAACATAACCCAAAGAAGTGATCACAATTAAACATCAAATTAGATCATAATTGACATAATATGTATCAAAAGAGGATAAAAAGAATGATTCCTGACAAGAATAATAATAATAATGGCAAATTTAGACCTGATTAAGGAGGCGTTTAAGGCCCATCTTTTTTTCTTAAATAAAAGGTGGGGTTTTTTTTAACCCTTTTGCACCTAGAACAGATTGGTGAAGAAGATGGGTGCTTGATTTCTCTGCAAGAAATTGGTATCGTAAACCAATTATTCGTCGCAAAAGGGTTATTAAACTCGTTGTTCAAAGATATTTTATAATAAATAATTAAATTATGTGAAAAATTTACACGGATGGTCCTTTTAGTTTAACTAAATTTCACATTTAGTCTCTATCCTTTTGAAACTAAACTATTGTTCCTAGAAGTTTACTCATTCGTTACTCGGATAGTCGCTAGAGTGGATGCCGTTAGTTTATCAAGAGTGAACGATCATACTTGATGATTCTTGAGTAATTGTCTACCGGATGCGCCAACCTCTCTACTTATGTCGGGTTCGTTGGGCACACGCCCGTGCACAACCACTTGGCATAACCGTCTCTCAGTCTGCTCAGATCTGGAACCTTCTGAGGCTTGCTGACTTGGCGAACGACCATGCGGTAGGGTCGCACGCCCGTGAGTGCCCGTGCACGTTGACTTTTCTCTTCCTGTTGACTTGGAATTGTTGACTTGTTGACTAGGGGCAAATGCACGGTCATTTCGCAGCCGTGCTGCATCTGCAGTGGCTCTTTAAGTCTTTAGTTATTTGTCTTTTGTGTCGTTTCTCTCCCATTTTCGCTTCTTGAGTCCAAATTCTGTAATTATCAATTAAGAAGGATTTTGGCATGATAAACTATGATAAAAGCACGATTTTGGTGAAAAAACGTGTAAATGCACATGTAAAACATGTGTGAATCTCGGCACATCAATCTACTTATGCAATGCTCCGGCATCTAAATTACGCCATTTTTTTATTTAATCCTACCATCACCGGCACCGTCGTGATCAAGCAAACTCAATCCAATCATCTTGGGCATCGAGGGTAGCTAACGGGGCTATACGTATATGATTAGCAACCTCTTTAGTAGGAAATAAGGTGGAAATGGTGGTTGGTGGTGAAGAAGTAGTTAGTGGTGGTAGTGAAAGGTGGATATGGTAATGGGTGTTTTAGGGTGGGGAAGATGAAATAGGTGTTCAATTATCAATTAATAATTGATGAAATTTGAGAAATCACATCAAGGAGCAAGAGTGTAATTTTAAAACGTAAGGGACTAAAGATGAAATTTGGCCAAACCACAAGGACTATCCGTGTATTGTTCTCTTAATTTATTATACATTTATGAGAGAATCACATGGTTGGTCGCTGTAGTTTACAAATGTAGAACTCTTGGTCCTAAGGTTTCACTAATTACATAGTTGGTACTTGACTTTAACAAATATGCACTCGTGTATGTTGGAAAATAGGTGTTCAATTATCAATTAATAATGCAACTATCAAAGTATAATTCAAAGAATTACACTTTGGACCGTTAACAAAGAAGTAATATTTAATTGTTAAATATTATTAATCACAAATAACTTCGACTAAAGAATAAATATTTTGAGAAATACCTAGTGAAAGATTATTACGAATAATCGGTGATGATTGTTTAGGAAAACAAGTAATCAGGAAGTGGATTAATTAGATTGCTTAAAGCGTTGAACGATAAAATAATTATTATTGGATAATAATTTCGCTGAATGATAGAATACTCATTGTTCGATATTAACGACGGTTTGATAATTGTCGTAATTACAGACATGGACTATTAATATTGGTGTTTATCATTTAAACCTTTAAATGATAATATGTTTTATTATATAATAATAAAATTAAAGTGTTAATTATATAAACTAGTATGTGATGATTAATTAATTGTTAATTAGTCTAAGGAAAGTCCTTAGAGAGCAAGTTTAAAGATTAGGGACTAGAATGAAAGATTGATTATTATATAACCATATCAATCTACAAACCCTAATCTAGTCTTGAGCTACCATAATATAAATGTTGGGTCAGATTGAGACCACAGTTACCAGGTTTGAGTAGGTTTAGTTGTTTGCTATAGTTGGAGGGTCTGTTATGTAATTATAGTAAAGTTGTAGTGGAAAAACCCTAGCTGCGTACTTATTGGACGGGCCCTGCGCACTTATGTTAAGTGCGCAGGCCCATCAGGTTTTCCTATATATAGAACATCATTCTCAGCAGCTAGGGTTAGGGTTTTTGTTATTATCTTTTGTAGCACAAGATCAGGTGCGAACTTATTATGATGTCCATGGTTGTTCAGTGTTAAATCATCAATGGAATTATCTTTTTATACATCTTGTGTGTTGGTTCTTACAATATTCATCTAGTTTCTTTGCTTGTCTTGATTAATCACCTAAAACACCTAACAAATAGGTGTTTCTAGGTGATAACAATCTTGTGCACACTAAAGATCTAGTATTTTGGGACTACAATTTGGTATCAGAGCCTCTGTGCTCTAGATTGTATCTATCTAAAGATATCAAAACCCTCTCTTGTTAGTTCTTACTAGCAAGACTTTTATAAATTTTAGTGTTTATCAAAACTTTGAGTATTTTCATCTGTTTTGCCTTAAAATCTCGTGAACAAGGTGTTTCTAAGGTGTTTAAAAAGTGTTATTTTCAATAGAAACATCATTCAAGAACTTCAGATTAATTGAAAACCTCCTAGATATGTTTCTGATCTGATTTGAGTGTTTTTCAGCCGTTTCTGCGCACTTATTCTGCGCACTTGGCTCATAAAACTGAGTACTTGTTTCTTATTTCTGAGTACTTGTTTCAAGAGTTGAGTACTTAGCTCATAAGTTGCATACTTGACATTTCAAGGTGTGCACTTATCTCAGGAACATCTGCGCACTTATCTCAAAGTGTGCGCACTTGTGTCTGTGTTGAGCACTTAAAGTTTCACAAGGCTTTACAGCTTTCTGTCTCCTGGTACCACAACTAGGGTTTCTGCGCACTTATCAGAAACTTCTAGTTGGGGTGCGCACTTGCTGAAAAAGGTGCAGTTTTTGAGCACTTGGCTAGGGTTTCTGCGGACTAAAATCTTAAACGAGAGTTTAAGTGTCTGTGTACTTATACTAGTACGCAGGCTGATCAGTCAAAGACTGAGCACTTGTGCTGCTCTGACTTGGCTGACCTGCGAACTTAAGCCAGTGTGTGTGCTACAGGGACTGCGCACTTACAGGAGATCAGGAACTTATCATCTTTTTTTATTACTGTTTCAGGTTTCTAAGGATCTGCGTACTTGCTGCTGCGCACTTGACTGCGAACTTGTGGACTGATTAAGATATTTCAAGGACTTTGGACTGTAATTTGTTAAACTGATTAATCAAAACACTAAAATAAATCTAAAATCAATATTAAATCATGGCTGGTAACAACTCATTCCAAGTTAACCCCATAACCCAAGCTGAACTTGAAACCGGCACAATAACCCGTATTCCCAAGTTGATGGGTGCTGAAGACTATGGTACATGGAAAAACAGAATGAAAGCTTTCTATTTCGTTAACGATCACACTCAATGGAACTCAGTGCAACTCGGACCTCACATTCCCACAAGAACCACTGATGCAGGAGAAGTGTTCAACACTGATCCCACCACATACACAGATCTCGACAAACAATTAATGCAGCGAGATCACAAAGCCTATGGTGCTCTCACCATGGCTCTGTCAAACGATGTATACAATATGTTTGAAGAATACGGATCGGCGCATGATCTGTGGTTTGCTTTGAGTGAATATTATGAAGGAAACGCTGAGATGAGACAGAACAAACAGGACATGATTCAAAAAGAATACGACATGTTTGGAAGCATCCGTGGTGAAAGTCTGTCATCACACATTGACAGGTTCATGAATCTGTTGACTAAGATGAAGAAAGCTGGTATTCCTGTGAACAACCGCAATTCCATCAAGAAACTACTCGACTCTTTTCCAAAGGAGTGGAGTGTCCAATGTATGCTGATCAAGAAAGATTACTTGGATGCTCAGTCCACGCTGGCCGATCTTATAAACACTCTGAAATCGTTTGAAATGGATATCACAAAGAGAGAAATGAATCAGACCGTCCCGAAGGTGACTCCCAGCAGTGCTATGAAGAATCTGGCTTTAATGACACCAATTGGTGAGATGAGTTCAAGTTCACTGCATCCATATGTGGACTCTATGGGGGTTGGTAGTTCAAGCTCAGGCAAAGCTCCAATGTACTCTGAAAAAGCAGCAAAGACACTGACTCCACAGGTTGCCAAGCTGGCTGCTGAACATGTGGAACTTTTCAACACCTTTATGAGCAGTTTTGAGGCACTGAAGACAGGAGAGATTAAGAGTGAGATGATGTCCCCAGAAGATATGTATCAAGTTGACCCAGATGATATGGAAGAAATGGATCTCAAGTGGCAGATGGCAATGATCACTCTAAGAGTTAAGCGTTTTCAAGACAGAACCGGTAGAAGAGTGGGAATGGGAAAGGCTGGATTTGACAAGTCGAAGATCAGGTGTTACAACTGCAAGGTCCTCGGGCATTTCAAATATGAGTGCCCCACTTTGAACCAAGCCGAAATCAAGCCTGCTAAGAGGTTGGTGGCCATAACTGACAGAAATGAAGGAAATGATAAGGAACCACAGAAAGCTTTGGTTGTTGAGGATTTCGATTGGGGAGAAGAGGCAGCTGCTGCAGAAGTTGAAGTTAACAAAGCCCTGATGGCCACAATTTGCACCAAGTCCTCAAATGGTGTGAATTCTCTTGAAGGGTCATCTGCTGAGGTTCTGAAGGGAGAGATGCAGAAGAATGCCGGACTAAAGAGTGTGCTGATTGATGAGAAGGTGAATGATCAGACGAGGGAGGAGGCATTGATAGCTGAGAAGACTTCATCAGAGAAAGTCGCTGAAGAGGTGAAAAGTTCTTCCAAGAAAGCTGAGGAGAGAGACATGGTAAATATTCCTCTCGAAATTAAATCTAAACTGTGCTCACCTAGGTGTGCTACAGCTGTTGCATACTGTTTGTCACACAACAGACGAGTTTTAAGAGAAATGGATGATATTCGTAAAATCAATTCTGAAATGATAGAAAATGAGTGGGCATATCAGCGAAAGTTAAATGCAACTCTAGCTGAAATGCAAACTTTAAAAGAATTTGTGCTTAAGAAAGATTTTCTGATAAATGATTTAACCTCAAAACTAGAGAAATCTAGAAATGAAACAACTCGTCTTCAAATTGTTGTTGATAAATGGAATGTGAGCAAACAGGCTCATACTGATATAGTCGATTGTGCAAGACAATCATTCGTAAAGGATGGAATTGGGTATAAGGATAAGAATGGAATCGAAAGATCACTATTCTTACCCTTGAGCCGAAGTGAATACATACCCATTCCATCACCTCATCCAAAAAATGATCTTTTTGAAAATAAATGTGATGAGTCTGAGTCAAATGCTAACATAAGTAAAAGCGATGCAGATGTGACCCAACAGGCTCAGGTGGAGGATGATGAAAGTTGTGGTGGGCAGA
Source organism: Ambrosia artemisiifolia (assembly GCA_032199755.1). Taxonomy (NCBI): domain Eukaryota; kingdom Viridiplantae; phylum Streptophyta; class Magnoliopsida; order Asterales; family Asteraceae; genus Ambrosia; species Ambrosia artemisiifolia. The sequence continues at coordinate 40,453,300 of CM063522.1, forward strand.
CAGTGGGTTTAGGACATCCAGGTGCTAATTACTCAACAGTGAATTGGTTTATCTGGAACAATGAAAAGTCAAAAAACAATTCTATTTTGGATGACTGTAAAACTTTAACTAAATCGGATGACTGTAATAGTTTGCCTAGGGTGGATGATTGTAATAGTTTAACTAGGATGGATGACTGTATTTCTGAACTTGATTTAAAAGGGGCTGTGGCTCCCGATGATAGGAAGCCTCCTATCAAACGCTCTAATGTTTGTGTTGAAAATGTTATGCCTGTGTGTGTTGATCTTAATGCTGCATTCTCTGATGAAAATCATGTGCTCAAACCATCTGTGTTTGTGCCAGAACTTAAGCGTAACAGGTTTGGGAAATTTCTCACTGAGGAAATCCCAGAATTTATCCCCTCATCCACAGATGTATCAGGTTCTGAAGAATCACAAAGTGAAACAGGTACTTCGAGTTCTAAAGAATCACCTAGTGATACAGAGAGCAACACCAGCTTACTTAACCTCGACACCAATGAAGAATCAAGTAGCAACAAGGAAGAATCAAGCTCAAGCGAAAGTTCCAGATCAGACAAGCTCGAGAAAAGAACATCACAACCATCATCATCCAGATCTTCTCCCAAGATCAAGCCTAAGCATTCAAAATGCTTCAGATGTGGAAAAGAGGGTCACGTGGTCAAAAACTGTCATATAAAACCTAAACCACAGAAAGATGTCAAAACACAAAACTCTTTTTCAGATCAAATAAAAAATCTTCAAGAAACCGTAAAAAGTTTTGTCAAAAATACACAAATCTGGAAGAAACAAGAGTCAATTTTGGGAGAAAATCATGACAGATCAAAGATTAAACAGACTTGGATTCCCAAAGTCACTTAACTATCAGGCAGAGTCGTCACTGTACATAGATTTTCTTTAGTTTATCTTTGTTTCTCTTTTGTTTTTGTTTGTGCAGAATAAATTACAGAAATGGCTGATAGCTCTTATGAGATATCTATGGCATGTCGACAGCGGCGCTTCAAGACACATGACTGGACTGAAAGAACTCCTCAAGAACTATCGGTTCATTGATTGAGAGTTTGTAGCGTTCGCTGGGAATGAAAAGGGTGGAAAGATCGTTGGCATAGGAGATGTAATCTCTGACGCACTAACACTTGAGGACGTCAACTATGTTCCAGAGCTGTGTTACAATCTGTTGAGTGTATCACAAGTCTGTGACAAAGGAATCTCAGTGTTGTTCAACGACATGGAATGCATCTTCCTGAAGCCAGGATTTAAACCACCCACCGACATGATCATGTTGAAAGCCCCCAGACAAAATAACACATATGTGATAAACATGAGAGATGCCAAGTCTGAACAACCAATGACTTGTCTACTGTCAAAGGCATCCGAGTCGGAGTCACTGTTATGGCATAGGCGATTAGGTCATGTTAACTTTAAAAATATAAACAAACTTTCTAAACTAAATCTAGTCAGAGGTCTTCCTTCTAAGGAATTTCCTTTTTCTGAAAAATGTTTAGCATGTGCAAAAGGTAAACAACACAAAAAATCGCATAAGTCCAAAACAGTGAACTCAATTGACTCTCCACTTCAATTATTACATATGGATCTCTTTGGTCCAATCAGTGTAAAAAGCCTGGGTAAAAAGTCTTACTGTTTGGTGATTACAGATGATTTCTCTCGCTTTACATGGGTGTACTTCTTGGAATTCAAGAGTGAGGCTGCTGAGACTTTGATGCTGTTCGTTCCCCTGATTGAGAAAATAATCAAATTAAAAGTAAAGTCAATCAGAAGTGATCATGGAACAGAATTCAAGAACCAAAGCTTTGTGACGTTCTGCAGCGGGAAAGGAATTCATCTTCAATACAGTGCTACAAGGACTCCTCAGCAAAATGGAGTGGCTGAAAGGAAGAATCGTACACTCATTGAAGCTGCCAGAACCATGCTCATTGACTCTAAGTTACCGATCATCTTCTGGGCAGAAGCTGTGAATACCGCCTATTATGTTCTTAACAGGGTTTTGATTGTCAAGCCTCGTGGGAAAACAGCTTATGAATTGCTTTTCAAAAGAAAACCTCTCATTGATTATTTCAGGCCGTTTGGATGTTCCTGCACTCTTCTGAACAACTTTGAGAATATCATGAAGTTTGACGCTGTTGGGGACGAATGTTTCTTCGTTGGATACTCTTCTAGTCAAAAGGCTTATCGAGTATACAACAAACGCACCAAGATGGTTCTGGAATCCTTTTATGTTGACTGGCAAGAATCCAACTCTACAAATGTTGGTACCGGTCCTGACTGGTTCTTCGACGTGGATGTTGTGTTCAATCACTTTGTCATACCTGAACAGCAAATTTCTGCAGACCAAGCTCCTGAAAATCAAGCTTCAAGTTCATCCCCATTTGGAAATATTCTCTACTCTTCTGATGACGAAGTTGCACCATTTACCACCCGTTTTTCTCCTCTTGTTGCTGATCCAATTGTTCCTTCTCAACTCAGTAATGGCGATACAGCTGCTGAAACCTCTAACATTCCTGAAAGCACGTCAAATGCTGAAGGAACACAATCAAATCAGCAGTCTGTAAATGAACCATCCAGCTCTTCTGCACCTGGAGATCATCTTTCGAACCTTCCTCCACAAGTGCAAGAAGAAGAGAATATGGGATTCAAATCTTTTAAGAATCATCCAATTGAAAACGTCATTGGACCAATCAGTGAGGGTGTTCTTACAAGAAATCAGACAGACAAGCTCAACACCGCTCTCTCAGCATTCTTATCTCAAACAGTACCTTTCAGCATTGAAGATGCAGTTAGAGATGCAAGCTGGGTAGAGGCCATGCAAGAAGAATTATTTCAGTTCAGAAAACTCAAAGTATGGGAGCTCGTGGATCTGCCTGAAGGAAAATATCCTATTGGAACGAGATGGGTTTTTCGCAACAAAATGGATGAACGTGGCGTGGTAATCAAGAACAAAGCTCGTTTGGTTGTTCAAGGTTTTCGTCAGCAGGAGGGGATTGATTATGAGGAAGTCTTCGCACCAGTCGCTCGACTTGAAGCCATTCGCATCTTCTTGGCATATGCCTCATATCGAAATTTTAAAGTTTTTCAGATGGATGTGAAGAGTGCTTTCTTATACGGGAAGATCAAAGAAGAAGTCTATGTGTGTCAACCACCAGGATTCGAAGACCCTCATCATCCAAACAGATACTACAAGTTGGACAAGGCTCTATACGGTCTTCATCAAGCTCCTAGAGCTTGGTATGAGACCTTGTCCTCATATCTGTTACAAAATGGATACACAAGAGGGAAGATCGACATGACCCTGTTCACCAAAGAAGTCAACAAACATTCTATCCTTGTTCAGATATATGTTGATGATATTATCTTTGGTTCAACTGACGAAAATTTGTGCAGGGAATTTGAAAGCATTATGAAGTCTCAATTTGAAATGAGCATGATGGGAGAACTGTCATTTTTCTTAGGTCTCGAAGTCCAACAGAAAGAAGACGGCATTCTCATTCATCAAGCAAAATATACAAGAGACATTCTGGCAAAGTACAACCTGTCGGATTGCAAACCGTCCAACACTCCTTTTGCAGCTCAAACAACGCTTGTACCAGATCTTCAAGGCCCTTCGGTGAACCCGCATACTTACCGTTCTATGATTGGATCCTTGATGTATCTCACAGCCAGCAGACCGGACATCATGTGGGCAGTTGGATGCTGTGCTCGCTTTCAGTCAAATCCAAAGCAATCTCATGAAACTGCAGTAAAAAGAATCTTCCGCTACCTCAAAGGAACACCAAAACTTGGTTTATGGTATCCTAAGAGTGACAATTTTGACCTAATTGCGTACTCTGATAGTGATCATGCAGGTTGCAGGATTGACCGAAAGTCTGTCTCTGGTGGCTGTCAATTTCTGGGAAATAGGCTCGTGTCGTGGCAGAGCAAGAAGCAGACAACTGTGTCTATATCTACCGCTCAAGCTGAATACACAGCCGCATCCAGTTGTTGCTGTCAAGTGTTGTGGATTCAAAATCAGCTGTTGGATTACGGTTTGAATATCATGAGAACCCCTATCTACATTGATAATGATGCTTGTCGTGACATCGTGAAGAATCCAATTGATCATTCGAAAACCAAACATATTGAAATTCGGATTCATTCAATTCGCGATGCGCACGACAAAGGGTACATACAGGTGTTGCCTATAGATACTGCTGATCAAAAAAAAAAAAAAAAACTTGTGTATAAACTATAGAAAAATCTTATGTTTAAAATAAAATAAAGATTTTTGGGGGAGAAATAAACCGGTAGATCCCTAAAATTGCAAATTTAAAAACTTTTTCAAAACAATCAAGAAATGATAGGGACTAATCATATTTGTCAGCATGTGAATAGGACCAAGAGGACGTTGCGGCTTCAAGCAACGACATGTCGGTAGATTCAGCCTGGAATCGAGTAAACTGCTAAAGATGACAAACTGAAAAGATCTACACGAAATGCTGGATTCCCACTGTGTTTTAGGTTTGCACAGGCTGAGTCCGGTCATACACAGGTTGAGAGATCAAAAGACACGGAAAATTTTGTGCATAAGCAATCAAAAGACACCTAAGAGTGCAAGCTACCAAAGCGGGGCTATTAAATCAAATGAGCAACAAAAGACACGCAATGTTAGTGACGTGCAAACATATAGATAGCTCAAAAAGCAATCAGATGATCATCTTCTCTGCTTATGGGAACATAGACCTGAAGCTCTCATCATCTGATTGACATAATGATCATCTTCTCTGCTTATGGAAACATAGACCTGAAGCTCTCATCATTATATCTCAATAAACCTTGAGGATTGGTAGGCTTACACCTGGCACAAGTGGGGTCCATTAACATTTCGTCAATATTACCAAAACATGATAAAAATCATCACATAAGTATGTTGAAAGACGAGAGGCATGGATTTAAGTGGACAAATATACCGACAGTTTTTTCTTAAGCTGCAGCTATCCAATGGAAAGTTGAAATGTGAACTGGCAGGTATGACTAGTATGATCTTGATGCAAAAGGTGAGAAACGGTTGATCTCCAAACCCAGATCTTTGGTTTAAAAACTTATCTTTTGAGATGTGGGCCTGCGAACTTATTTGGGCTTTGGGCCTTGCGCACTTAATTCAAGTGCGCAGCCCAAATCATTCAACTATAAATATCACAGTAAATTTCAGTTTTTACTTTTTATCCAAAAATTTCAAAACCCTAATCTTCACCACAGCCACCATCAGCCACCGTCTTCATCCAACGTCTTCTTTCAACCACCACTAAACCACCGTTGCACCATCACCTATTAATCCATTTTCTGTCCTCTAACATCTGTTTGTGTAGTCGATTAAGGTAGTTCATTGATTCTGATGGTTTATTCATTCTGAATACAGGAATCGTTGTTGAAGATTTGGGGATTTGATGAACTGCGCACTTGTATCATATGAATGCGTACTTGCATCATATGATTCAAGCCTCAGAAACCCTAAGTGACTGCGTACCATGGTTGTGCACTTAAAATCTTAAACGAAGGTTTAAGTGTCTGCGTACTTGACTAGTACGCAGACTTGGCCATTTTAACTAAGCCGTTACCATGCCCGAGTCAATTGCTGCGTACTTGTATTTTCGTGTTCAGGCTGATCATAGGACTGCGTACCAACACAAGTGCTCAGTCAAGGCTGAGTACTTTGGTGCGCACCTGACTGAGCACTTAGCAAAAAGACAGACTCGGGATGCGCACTTAATTAAATCTGTGAACTTATGAGTAAAACAAATCAGGACTATTGACTTGACCATTCATGACATTTGACCGGACTGCGTACCCTGACTCATTCATCCGTAAATCATAACTGGACTTAAATGAACATTAAAATGAAAGACAAAACTACCATATACACTAATAAATCTAACCCATAAAAAGAATCACTCACATGAAACCAAATTAAAATTAAACCTCGTCTACGTACGTCGTCCGTCAAAGTCTATGAAGAAGTCTGTCAGTCGTCAACTCAAAATCAAAAGTTCTAACTTACTTTTCGTGCATGTGACCCACACAGATGGCTCTTGACTGGGATCCAAGAGGAATGCACAACCAACCGATGAATTTTGAGACTGATGATACAAAGTTTCGAGATGTTGTTACTTGGATCAGAAGAAGCAGAATCGGATATGCTGTAGAGCAGAACGTACAAGTCTACAGCTCGCACATTGAAGATTTCCGGAGGTCTGCTAAAGTAGAAGTCGTGGCACGCGTCAAGAGAATTAAAGCTACAGTGAGGAACAAGGCAGTGGTCATCACAGAAGATACTGTTCGAAGTGTTCTAAGATTCCAAGATCGGCAAGCAACTGTTAGATCTCTACCAAAAGCAGAAATTCATCAAGAGTTCAAGAATTTTGAGTACAAGGGAGACTTTGACAAGAGGGGTGATATTAAGAAGAGCCAGCTGACAAGAGATTGGAAGCTTATCAGTCACGTATTCCTTATGTCTCTATGTCACAGGAAAGGTGGCTACAATGCACTCAGTCCTGACTAGGCAACTGCCATGATTAAGGTTTGCAAGAATGAACCATTCAATCTGTCTGGAATGGTGTTTGACTATATGGTGAAGAATGTTGAAGCTGGAAAGGATAAGTGGGCGATGTATCCCAGATTCGTTCAGATGATGATCAACTCACAACATGAGGATCTGCCCCTTGGTGATAAATACAATTTCGCCAAAGGTGCACGATTTTTCACTGAGTGCAACACACCAGACTGGGAACCCCTGCTTGAAAGCATGTATGCTGCTCAACGTTATCCCATCATCATGAAGTTATACAACCAAATCAAGAAAAGAAAACAAGCTGCTGCTGAAGCTCGACAACCACTCACAACCGAACCCGAATCTTCTGAACCTGCTACTTCTGAACCCGCTACTACAGTACCTCAGTCAACTGCAGAAGAAGTTGCCAGAGAAAGAACAATTGGCAAGAGAGTAGCATCTGAACCTGTTCCTCAAAGGCCAACAAAAAGAAACAGGCCTACTGGTTTGTTGCAGCAAGGGAGAGAATCACTGACTCCAGAGGAACTTGAGATGGCTGAAGCTGCTGGACAGAGTGCTGAACTGGCAAGAGCTGAAAGAAAGAGAAGGAAAGAACAGTTACCACCGTCTGAAAGGCCATGTGTTATGACAGAAGAGGATCTGGAGAATGAAGAGATATTGGAATCCATGTTTGGAGGGGAGGATCAGCCTGGGCCTTCCACTGCCAGGCCAGGGCCCTCCACTGCCAGACCAGGTCCTTCCACTGCCAGGCCTCCGATTCCCAAACCCCCGGCGAAGAAGCAGTCTGTACCATCCTCTTCTGCTCCTGGTGCACAGCGTCGAAAACCCGTGCATCAAGAACTGTATGAGACACTGTCAAAGGAGGTGGGAAAGACTGCAGCGAAGGAAATTTGCACGTTAAAGAATCAGCTTTACAACAATCAGGAGTTAAGGAAAAAGTTGAAGAAGTTGAAGCACAAAAATAGAAATCTGGAAAAGGTGGTTAAGGATCAGCGTTATCTGATAAAATTCCAGACAGAGGTGCAGATGAAAATGTTTGATATGCTTCAAGAACTAAAGAAACAGGGAACGGATGCTCCTATTATGACTTTTGATGAAGCGTTCGATTTTGGGAAGTTTATGGAAGAAGAGAAAGAGAAAGAGAGAAAAGCTGAGGAAAGTGATGTTGATGAAATTAGTGAGGACGAGATGCCAGAAACGTTTGTGGAGATGGGTGCGGGAGAAAACACTGTTTATGAGATGGCTGATGGTTACAGGTTGGACCCTGAGAGATCTACCTGGTTCCCAAGAAGACCAATTACCATTCCTGCTTTGCACCAGAACATCCACCACACTCGAGAAGCTCACCAGGAAAGAATCATCTCTTGGGGTTATGATGGGTTTAAGAGATTGTTTGTTGTGAAACGAAGAGGGGGAGTAATACAGTACTTCAAGGGTAGACCGAATCTGAAGACTCTTCCAAGATGGGATATCAGGGAAATGTGCAGAACACCATTCCTCAACCACTCTCAGGACACCACAGCTGACATGGTTTCTGTCTTTATCGAAAACGAATGTGCGTCTGACTTCAAGAACTGGAAACCACAGAAGCCGAGAAGAAGAATGTCCAAGAAAAGAATCGATCCAGCTACCGGACGGGGAATGATCACCTATGTGATTGACCCACCCCAGGTCGTCACTAGGGTTCCCATTCGTCCAGAGCTTCCTGTGATGCTAACAGAGTTCAAGAAGTGGTTTTATGATAGCTTAACTGGTGAAGCTGTCATCAAGCTAAAAGACGATTCAGAGGCATTGAGAATTCTTGACCCAGTGGATGTATTTGCTCTCAATCCCTCTGATTTGACTACTCTTTTTGGAAACCAGATCAATGTGGGCGCTGGAAACGTGCTGTTTGAAGAAGCTATTTTGTTCAGAAGGGCGGTGGAACGGGCTTTATCCTTTTGAAATTAAACTATTGTTCCTAGAAGTTTACTCATTCGTTACTCGGATAGTCGCTAGAGTGGATGGCGTTAGTTTATCAAGAGTGAACGATCATACTTGATGATTCTTGAGTAATTGTCTACCGGATGCGCCAACCTCTCTACTTATGTCGGGTTCGTTGGGCACACGCCCGTGCACAACCACTTGGCATAACCGTCTCTCAGTCTGCTCAGATCTGGAACCTTCTGAGGCTTGCTGACTTGGCGAACGACCATGTGGTAGGGTCGCACGCCCGTGAGTGCCCGTGCACGTTGACTTTTCTCTTCCTGTTGACTTGGAATTGTTGACTTGTTGACTAGGGGCAAATGCACGGTCATTTCGCAGCCGTGCTGCATCTGCAGTGGCTCTTTAAGTCTTTAATTATTTGTCTTTTGTGTCGTTTCTCTCCCATTTTCGCTTCTTGAGTCCAAATTCTGTAATTATCAATTAAGAAGGATTTTGGCATGATAAACTATGATAAAAGCACGATTTTGGTGAAAAAACGTGTAAATGCACATGTAAAACATGTGTGAATCTCGGCACATCAATCTACTTATGCAATGCTCCGGCATCTAAATTACGCCATTTTTTTATTTAATCCTACCATCACCGGCACCGTCGTGATCAAGCAAACTCAATCCAATCATCTTGGGCATCGAGGGTAGCTAACGGGGCTATACGTATATGATTAGCAACCTCTTTAGTAGGAAATAAGGTGGAAATGGTGGTTGGTGGTGAAGAAGTAGTTAGTGGTGGTAGTGAAAGGTGGATATGGTAATGGGTGTTTTAGGGTGGGGAAGATGAAATAGGTGAGGCTATATAAAATCTTAAAATCTTTTTAATTAATACTTTTTTATAATAGTAGGGGTAGTTTTGTCATTTCACACCCACTTAACTATATAAACTAACGGTCATCCACTCTAGGGACTATCCGAGTAACGACTGAGCAAACATCAAGGAGCAAGAGTGTAATTTTAAAACGTAAGGGACTAAAGATGAAATTTGGCCAAACCACAAGGACTATCCGTGTATTTTTCTCTTAATTTATTATACATTTATGAGAGAATCACATGGTTGGTCGCTGTAGTTTACAAATGTAGAACTCTTGGTCCTAAGGTTTCACTAATTACATAGTTGGTACTTGACTTTAACAAATATGCACTCGTGTATGTTGGAAAATAGGTGTTCAATTATCAATTAATAATGCAACTATCAAAGTATAATTCAAAGAATTACACTTTGGACCGTTAACAAAGAAGTAATATTTAATTGTTAAATATTATTAATCACAAATAACTTCGACTAAAGAATAAATATTTTGAGAAATACCTAGTGAAAGATTATTACGAATAATCGGTGATGATTGTTTAGGAAAACAAGTAATCAGGAAGTGGATTAATTAGATTGCTTAAAGCGTTGAACGATAAAATAATTATTATTGGATAATAATTTCGCTGAATGATAGAATACTCATTGTTCGATATTAACGACGGTTTGATAATTGTCGTAATTACAGACATGGACTATTAATATTGGTGTTTATCATTTAAACCTTTAAATGATAATATGTTTTATTATATAATAATAAAATTAAAGTGTTAATTATATAAACTAGTATGTGATGATTAATTAATTGTTAATTAGTCTAAGGAAAGTCCTTAGAGAGCAAGTTTAAAGATTAGGGACTAGAATGAAAGATTGATTATTATATAACCATATCAATCTACAAACCCTAATCTAGTCTTGAGCTACCATAATATAAATGTTGGGTCAGATTGAGACCACAGTTACCAGGTTTGAGTAGGTTTAGTTGTTTGCTATAGTTGGAGGGTCTGTTATGTAATTATAGTAAAGTTGTAGTGGAAAAACCCTAGCTGCGTACTTATTGGACGGGCCCTGCGCACTTATGTTAAGTGCGCAGGCCCATCAGGTTTTCCTATATATAGAACATCATTCTCAGCAGCTAGGGTTAGGGTTTTTGTTATTATCTTTTGTAGCACAAGATCAGGTGCGAACTTATTATGATGTCCATGGTTGTTCAGTGTTAAATCATCAATGGAATTATCTTTTTATACATCTTGTGTGTCGGTTCTTACAATATTCATCTAGTTTCTTTGCTTGTCTTGATTAATCACCTAAAACACCTAACAAATAGGTGTTTCTAGGTGATAACAATCTTGTGCACACTAAAGATCTAGTATTTTGGGACTACAATAAAAAAGGTATTGATCTAAACAATACACCACCACCACAATGACATCGTTGCCACCACCACCGTCGACAACCAACACGTGCCACCACCTCCACCTTTATGTGCGGCTCCTCGGTTCGCGAGCCATGCTCGGCTCGGGCCGCGTGTCATTCCTTTCGGGTGCTTCGCTCGTAGTGTCTCGTATTACGTGATAGATGGGATCTATACCGGGTGTTCGGGTAATTAATGAAGTTAGTAATTGTGCTTACTAGCGGAGCCTTTGTAGATCCATCGTGCGGGTCTTTTGGTATTTCGTTAAAGTAACGAATTTTGAATGCCTTATAGAGGTGTTTATAATATTTGTTTGTTTTTGAATTTGGATCACTGAAATGGGATGTCGATTCGGTTTGATAAAGTATATATGTTTTGTTATCATGCTTCCGCCGAAATATATATTAATAAGGGTTATTAATCTTTATGAAAAACTATATATATATATAATAGTGATTTTATAAAGAACTAAATACTCAGGTCCGAGTCGGGTTTTTGACCTGGACCGGTCGAGCGATTCCGAGCAATGTGGTCTCTACCCCCAACGCTAGTTAAATTACACAGTTAAGTAAGTGTGAGTTGGCTATTTTATCCTTGTAATTACAACAATACTTACCTTCTTCACCCAACTGCACCTTCCTTTACCATCCACCATTACCATCCCACCAACCACCTTCACAAACCATCACCTCATATCGTGGTTCTTATAAAGGGTGGTGGTTGTTGTGGATGATGGTGGTTGTGGTTGTGGTTGTGGTTGTGGATGGTGGTGGTTTCGGGTGGTGGGGGTGGTGGGGTGGTGGTTTAAGAGGAGGGATATGGAGATGAAGAAGAAGTGGAAGATGTGTCCCACTTTTAACTTTTTAATTTTCTTTTTATCAGTAAGGGTAGTTTAGTCTTTTAACACACGCCTAATCGGATAGTCTAACATCCTTCCACTCTAGGGACTGTCCGAGTGATGACAGACAAAACGTCAAGGACTAAGAGTAATTTTAAAAAGATGGGCTAAATGTGAAAGTTGACCAAACCACAGGGACTGTTCGAGGTTTATCTCTAATACTAGAGATGTACCAAATTCTCATTTATTTATATTCTTCACCTACAATATTAAATATATATCCTGTAGGAAAATTGGTTTTGTAGAGGATGTGATTTGACACGAAAACAGGATTATATGATCATACAAGTTGCTAAACCAGGTGCGGAAACCCTAGCTTAGAACAAACTGATATAAACTCAATCAAAACACAATCAAAGTCATTTTAAAAGCTTTTCATAGATTAACTCTTTGATAAACTTGGTTACAGATTGATAACAGTTAATCTAGCACACTTCTAAACACTCTCAGACCTCTCTGGAACACACACCAAAAACACACACTCTAAATGACTCTCTTTTACATTACAAAAACCCAAAATCTATATATAGCATCTGCACATTCGCCCAGTCTCACTGGTCGAATGTAGCCCTTTTCCACATTCGCCCACTGAAGGTGGTCGAATGTGTCTTCTGATCAGCTCTGTTCCAGATTCGTCCATCTCTTATCTACCTTCGCCCACTACTGTGTCACCTTCGCCCATTTTTGTTTTCCTTCGCCCCTTAACACATGTTAACATCTAATCATTAGTCGCAAAAACGCATCTACAAACTCCCCCTCGACTATTGATTAGATCGTTTTCTGTCTTCGTCCATGGCTTTGTTCAGCAGCTTGATTCTAAGCAAACTCTTTTGTTCTTTCGTCATCTCAGGCTCTAATTTCCTCTTTACCGGCTTTGACACATTTGCCATCTTCACCTTCTTGCCAAGCTTTCCCTCCAAATTACTTCCAGCATTAATGTCATAAGCAAAGCAAACACCAACAACCTGCGTGTATTTCTTTGCTTGATCTGCATCGTTTGGCTCATGATGAATCGGATTATAAAAGAGCATGATGATGTCTTCGAAGGTGCAATTGATCAACCACATAGGATCAAATACATGAACATGCTTGTATTTGTCCTTACCATCTCTCAACACGATCACCGCTTCTGCCTTCCTCCAATCATAATACCAGAAAATAAAGTCAGCACTGAAGTGTTGAGGCATAGGCATCAAAGGTATCTTTCTCATAACTTCAGGTGCCTTATAAATCAAGGTAACCCGTTTCATCTTGGTTCTGGGATCAATATCCCTGTGAACTTTCCTCCGGGGATATTGTGGTTTAAATCTGTTCCACTTAGTTCTACTTTCCCAAACCAATTTGTCTGCACACCAACCTACATGTGAATTATTCACTGAAGCACCCGACATTTGGAATCTGCATAAATCTCTAACCGCCCAGTACGGTAGAGTTAGCAAATCAATGAATCTGTAAAAGTACAAGATTCCAGATTCCCACTTAGCAGCTAAACACTTCAGCCTGCCTAAGTAAGTCCACCCGAGAGCTCTGCCTCTGAACTTCGCATTATGAAACCTATAAAAGTTTCCTTGAGCTTCAGGCTTCGGTCGGTTTTCATCCATCAATCTTAACTTCTTCAAATACTCCTTCAACTCATCAGTCTTATTTGAAGATTCTGGCAAATCAGCTCCAAGTACTTTCTCTACAAACTCAGCACTCCTCTTCTTTGCCTTTCTTTTTGCAGACGTATTATGTCTCTCAGTAAAATCAGGAAACACCAAGTCTTCATCAGTTTGTCTGAAGTACTGTGGATATTCCTCATGTGTAATATCCTCTATCTCAACTTCTTCAAATTCAGGAGTGTCTTTGTCATCAGAGTGACTTCCAATATCCTTTTCAGGAATATGTGGAATCGACTCATCAATAATGAATTCTTCAAACGTTTTCCCTACTCTCTGTGCAAGCCCATCTAAAATCTCCTTTGCCACAGATGCAGGTACTTCCCCCTCTTCTAGATCAGGATCGTTATATTCCAATTCATATCGCATGTCATCAGTTTGGAATATTTCTGCAAAACGACCTGTGAACTCAATGGTCCATTCTCTTTTCTCTAACATGTCTTTGTATACTTGTTTTGCATCATCAGATAAGGACCTCACCTTCTCATTCCAAAACACAGTCTCATCATCAACATTCTCACTACTCTTCTTTGAACTTGACTCACCCGTGTCTTTCTTCTTCTTTGAAGGTGGTCTCTTTTCAAATGTAAACTTAGAAGTATCATCTCCTCCATCATTGTCATCACTACTACTACTATCATCCTCCTTTTGACTTCCCGAACCTTCAGCATCATCATCATCATCATTATTATCATCTCCATCATCACTCTTTTCCGATTCTTCATCCTCATCATCCTCATCTTCCTCTTTGTCAGATTCAGATGGTTCAAAGTCAACCTGTTCAACTTCTTTCTCTGTATCCTCCTCACCCTCCTTCAGCTTGGGTGCAATGTTGTACAGATTATCTATCAGCTCACTGAGGCGTTTGTTTTCAGCCTTCAATTCTTTATTGTCTTCTTTTATAGCCTTATATCTGTTCTTGTTTCTCAAACATTTCCCTTCAAGCTTCTTATTCTTAGCTTCTAGCTTCTTTACCTTCTCGTCTATCTCATCTTGATTTGACTTTGAAGCTACAACTATCTGAAGCATCTTTTCTTCATTCAACTTAAACTTGGCAATCTCAGCTTGCTGAGCCACTAGCATCTTCATCATGTCGTCCATTTTCTTATTCACCTGCTTCATCACATCGTCATCCACAGTGACTTTCTTTGACTTGGACTTTGATTTAGATGGCTCAATCTCAGTTTCTTTTCCTTTCTGAGGCTGTGTAAACATGTTAAGAACATTATCCAGTGCAATATTGAATTGATCCACTGGTAATGTTGTAGCCTCCTTAGTCTTTTGCTTCTTAGTGGCTGGTGAAGATTGTTTTGACGATGTTCCAGCATCAGGTAATCTCTTCCCTTTCAAAAGTAAGTTTAATTCTTTCTCTCTCAACTGCTTGGTACTTGTTTTCTTTGCCATGGTTTTGTGTTTGGGCTTGGGCAAGTTCACTACTACGGTTTCACCTTCATTCAACTCATCCAAATTTACAGTCAACCCTTCATCTTCAGCACCAACAGACTGCTTGCTCTTCTTAGCTTCCTCAATTGATCTGTTAAGTGATTCAGACTCACCAACCAAAGTGGCCTTCTGTTTGGTAGTCCGGACATTTTCAGCATCCGAATCCCACTGTTCTTCAGTCTCAGTCTCTTCTGAATCAACAGACTCTTCATCTACCAAACTCGTACCCTTCTTAGCAGTAGATTTCTTCCTCACCGCTTGTTGTTTTGAAATCCCTTGATCTGTCTTTCCCTTACCCTTCCCTTTGGCTCCGGGATTGACAACCTGCCTTTTCCTCTTTGTGCTTGCATCAGCATAAACCAACGGATCATCATTGTTACTGTCACTATCAGGATGCCTCGCTGTATTCTTTCCAGGATCCATGTAATCCTCTCTAGCCAAGGCTCCAAACAATCTCCTGTAAGGTGGTCTCTCATTTTCAGGCACACCCTTGTAACCTTTCATTCTCACTAAGGTTCTAATGTTCATATGATCCATAACTAGTATCTGTGTTGGATCTTTCTTTAGGTGTGGATATTTGTGATCAAAAATCATCATAAGGAATCTAGGATAAAGCATGAACTTCTTAAGCTTCAACCCTTTCAACATCTCTAACATATGATCTAAAATCATCCCAGCAACGTTAAATGGTTTGTTGAGAGTCAACGCAACCATTAACGAGCTCAAACTCTTCCTCATCACGTCGTATCCTCCACTAACACATCCAAACACAAGTATAATAACATGAGCAAAATACTTAAACTGTACTCCTAGTTTCCCTTTGTACATAGAACCATCAGTAATCGGTCCTTTGTATTTCATCCTCAGGAAACAGGCTTTCTGCTCAGTCCATGACAATTCCCTTGGATCCTCACTGGTTTCAAACTGGATCTGAAGAGCTTCTCTGATATCAGCTTCAGTGATAAACATCTCCATTCCCTGAATCTTGCTTTTGATAATAGTTTGATTATCAAAGTAATCATACTTGGCGTTGTTGTAGAAATCCTCAACTATATCCTTGTAGATAATAGTTGGTGTGGCCAAAGCATAAACCACTCTGCATCTCTTCAGAAACTTGATAATCTCAGTAAATTCCACATTCTTCTCAACATCTCCAAGATACGCGCAACAATTATGAGTCTTCTCAAACGGCCATTTAGTACCGCTTGATGATTCTCCTTCTTGTACAGTTTCTGGAACTGGATCAGTAACTGCAGTCTCTACAGGAATCTCAATATTTGCATGTTCTTCAGCCATCTGAAATGTAAAATCAAAAATAAACGTCAAAACACGAAATCGTCAAAAAATTCAAAATTTTAGGTTTTTGAAGTTCCACATTCGCCCAAAATACACTGGTCGAATGTAGATTATTGTGGCCGAAGATGTAAACTTTTGGTCGAATGTAAAGTGATTTTGAACAAAAAGATTCATTCGCCCGTTTTTAGCTTACCTTCGTCCAACCAATTTCACCTTCGTCCACTCGACGAACCGAAGGTGGAAACTAGTTTAAACCCAAAATTTAAAAATTTTTCAAACGTGTTTTTAACCCCTAATTTTGATCAAAACATAGTCTATTATGGCCGACTAAGCTTCGTCTATCATCAATTTTCCCTAATTTTCATTTTATATCGGTTTTCAATAGAAATTAGGGTTTATTATTTTCATTCAATCAATCAACACTTTAAACCATGTTAAAACCCAATTCCTTTAATCCTCTCCCCCTAAAACTGATATAGAATGAAAATCTATTCAACATTGATTATTAACAAACACTAGAAAATCAAGAACCCTAAACCCTAAGTCCGGTTATAAAACAAACGATTCCGACTTTGTTACGTGTCCATTACCTGTAATCAATATATGAAAATGATCAGAAAACACTAAGGAACAAAATGCACAAGCAAAGGATTCAAAAACAACAAGGGTCTGTTACGAAGAAATTTTGAAAAAAAAATATTGAAGTGACTGGTCGAATCTGCTGTGGCTTATATATAGCCTCCACCTTCGCCCGTTTCGTTTGGTCGAATGTAAAGGATTTCCACCTTCGCCCCTAGTTAAAGACACGAAGGTAAAAATATTTCACCCGGAAGTGGAATTTGTGCTAAAGGCCACATTCGCCCAAATTGAAACAACCCGAAGGTGAACAAAATTCCACATTCGTCCCATTTAAGGGCGAATGTAAAATGGAAATTTTGAAAAATTTTGCCAAATTACAAATTCGAATCCCGTTCAACATTTTTCAATCCGTTAAGCTTCCAAAATACAAATTTTCACTTTTAGAATGATACAAAGCCCAGATGGTGTTGTCAAATCTCAGAAATTGACTATCAAGCATCCCCGGTTATCAAAAATAAAGCAGAAATGCAAAAATTTTGGATTTTTCTGAAATTTTATCAAAACACACCTAAAATCTTTTTGGATTTTGTATCTTTTTGACATTAAAAGTAAATTGCAACAAAATAAAATACATCAAAGTAAATGAAAGCAGTAAACATTTTGTGAAATCCGGTCAGAGGATCATATCAGTTTTCTGAGAAATCTGATCACAGCGTTGATCTTTTTGTTTAATATTATCATTAGAAACAGTATGTGATACGGCAATTGCTGATATTGTGGTCCACGTAAGCTCACATGCAGACAATTACGCAATGCTTTAAAATGATACGAATTAGGTGTATTAGACTAACACGATGTGGTGCCCACACACACGACATACTCCCGTATCAAGTAATTGCACAAAGCTTCGTCGTAACGCGTGATTATGCCAGAGTTATCCGTAAAAGTTACAAAGTATATAGCACAGAGGTGTACAGGTCAGCAAATGAATGCAGCAGAGTAACATGTGCGTATACACTAGGTTGAGGCTGATATAAATCACTGATTTGCATCAGATGATCAATACGATGTAATAATGATCTATGATTAATTAAAACATAAAGTTCCTCAATTCGGTAACTTTCGGTTTTGGCAATTAAGCTCTTTTAGCAAATATTCTGATAAAACTAGGTCCGTAAATCAATACGACAAAAGTTTATCAGAATATCCCGGATAACCATAACATAACGACCCGAAACCTCAGATTTTGGCAATCCTATCAAACGAAATTACGGTACTAAGACCATATGCCCATGAGGTGTTCAGCCACGAACGCGTAGTTCGTTATGTTTGTATCACTAATGCACGCAATATTTAGTCTACGAAGCCTATCAGCATATCACACGTAATCAACACACGCCTCATAAACTATACAATTCTTTAGCCTGTGTCAGATCCCCACTGATGTACTATCATTTCCTCTGTTTTACCAGGAAATCATTTTTGATTTTCTAATTTTTAGGTCGTTTTGAATTTTATAATGTTTTTGGATTTTCGGATAAAATGGCTCCCCCTAAAATAAAGAACATATTTTTGAGATTTTTGATTTTTCTGAAAAACAAAAACAAAAATTTGAAAGAAACAATCCACTCGAAAGCATCAACTTCTTTGAGAATTAAACAATCCCCTTGAAAGCATCAACTTCTTTGAGGATTACTATAGTAAAGAGAAATTCCCAATTAGCAAAGAGAAATTCCCAATTAGCAAAATATAAAAAAAAAACTAAAAACTAAAAAGTGATAAACCGAGGTGCCGATTAGTCCTGTTTTTCCTTTATATTGTTTACTTTTAAAAGATATTCAAAGCGTGAACGATCAAAAGCTTTAGTAAACAAATCTGCACGTTGGTAGTCAGTATGTATTTTGACCATATCAATCAATTCCTTAGCGTAACAATCTCGGATAAAATGATATTTAATCCGGATGTGTTTTGCTTTAGAATGATTTTCCGAATTTTTAGTTAATGCAATTGCGGCTTCGTTGTCACAGTAAATAGGAGTTTTTAGAAACTGCAAACCGTAATCCACCATTTGTTGTTGAATCCAGAGTACTTGCGAACAGCAACTCGAGGCTGCAATGTACTCGGCTTCACATGTAGATTGGGCTACGGAAGTCTGTTTCTTGCATTGCCAGGTGATTAACCTGCTCCCGAAAAACTGGCAACCTGCTGTAGTAGATTTGCTATCTTTGTCACAGCCGCCCCAATCTGCATCACTAAAAGATATGAAATCAAAATTATCATCATTAGGGTACCAAAGTCCTTTTGAAGGACAACCCTTCAGATATCTAAGGATACGCTTGACCGCCGTCAGATGACTTTGTTTCGGCTTCGATTGATAACGAGCACAAAGACACGTTGCATACATAATATCTGGTCGAGACGCCGTCAAATACATCAGAGATCCGATGATTGCTCTGTATGTAAAAGGATCCGTCAGCTCCCCCTTAGCGTCCACTCCAATCCCGTGATTGGGTTGAATCGGGGTATCCATCGGCTTTGAGTCCTCCATCTGGAACCGGCTCAAGATGTCAGAGACATATTTTGTCTGGTGAATGAAGATCCCGTCGGGTCTTTGGTCCACCTGCAAGCCTAGGAAAAACTGCATCTCCCCCATTGCGCTCATTTCAAACTTTTCCTGCATGACAGTTTCGAACTCCCTGCATAAAAGCTCGTTAGTTGAACCAAATATTATATCATCAACATATATCTGCACTAGAAGCAAGTCATCTCCCGTCTTTTTCGTAAAGAGGGTGCAATCGACGAGGCCGCGCTTAAATCCTTTGGTGATGAGGTATGTACTTAGCTCCTCGTACCACTGCCTCGGAGCCTGGTGCAAGCCATAAAGAGCTTTGTTCAACACGTAGACCTTATCCCGGTGGATTGGGTCCTCAAAGCCTGGTGGCTGCCCGACATACACCTCTTCCTTGACTTTCCCGTACAGAAATGCGCTTTTCACGTCCATCTGATAAACTTTGAATTTCTTATAAGAAGCAAACGCGAGGAACATCCGAATAGCTTCGATTCGTGCTACCGGTGCATAGATTTCGTTATAATCAATCCCTTCGATTTGATGGAATCCCTGTACGACCAATCTGGCTTTGTTACGAACAATTACCCCACGATCATCCTTCTTACACTTAAACACCCATTTGGTGCCAATCTTCTTCCTATCCGGCGGCAAATCCGTGAGCGTCCAAACTCCCAATTTCTGGAATTGTAATAACTCCTCCTGCATAGCTTCCACCCAGGCATCATCCTTCAAAGCGTCCTTGTATGTCCTTGGCTCTACCTGCGACACATAACACGCAAACGACCAATCATTTTGACTACCAGATTGTTGAATTTTGGCATATAAAGCTAAAGCACCAAAACTCTCTGGCGAATTAACGCTTTTAAGCTGCCCTCTGGTCATAACACTACTTCCAGGATCACCGATAACTTGCTCCAGCGGGTGAATACGATGAATCCGAGATTCCGGATAATCAGGTACTTGCACTCCCGTCTGAACAGTCAAGTTCTCTACAGCATCCAGATCATGACCCGTATTTGATGATGAAGCCACATCAGAAGTCGGAGTTGGGTTCACTGGCGGTGCCTCTGGTTCTTCAGCTTGATCAAGAATAGCTTCTTCAAATTGTTCATCTTCAGATTCTGAAGTGTCTAATGAAGTTGAAGCCTCTTGAAATATTTCTTCTTCTTGTATAGGAGCATTGGTATCATTAGAAGCTGGTAGGGGGTTCACGGTGATCGGACGCACCAACGGTGAAGTTGTTGCATTTTCACACTCGTAAAGTAATCGAATAACAGCTTCTTCAACCAAGCTATCTAGATTGAATGATTCAAAGAAATCTTTGTAATCAAACATCCAATCAGGACCCGTGCCTTGAATATTTTGAGTATATCGTTGAACGTCCACGTTAGCCCAGTCTTCCACACGACGAGTTCGCTTGTTGTATACCCGTTTGAGCGGGGTTGCATATCCAACAAAGTAACCCTCCTCGGCTTTAGGACTAAACTTTTCGCTTGGATTCAACATAGTGCAAGGCGCCCCAAAAGGTTCTAGATACTCTAAGTTCGGCTTTCTTCGGTGTAACAGCTCATAAGATGTTTTACCAAACTTCTTCACTGTTAGAACCCGATTTAGTGTGTAATTTGCTGCATAAATCGCCTCGTTCCAGAACATTACTGGAAGATTTGAATCAGCAAGCATAGTTCTAGCCGCTTCAATTAGAGTCCTATTCTTTCGTTCAGCAACACCGTTCTGTTGAGGGGTGTACGGAGCCGAATATTCATGATGTATTCCTTTGTTTTCACAAAGTTCATCCATCTTGGCATTTTTGAACTCCGTCCCATTGTCACTCCGAATTCTCTTTATCTTCACATTGTAGAGATTCTCCAATCGAGTGAACAGAACTTTTAGATTGATAAAAGTGTCGCTTTTATTCTGCAAACACATCACCCATGAAAATCTTGAGTAATCGTCAGTGACGACTAAACAATAAAGCTCTCCAAGATGACTTTTGCGCTTGACCGGTCCGAAAAGATCCATGTGCAATCGCTCTAGTGGCATCTCAACAGAGTTAACCTTTTTCACTTTGTGGGACTGTTTGTGTTGCTTCCCCTTTTTACAACTCACACACTTGTCATTCAGATGGAAATGTTTCACGTTTACTCCATCGACAAGTCCATTTCTCACAAGTTGATTCATTTTCTTCAGATGAATGTGCCCCATTCTTCGGTGCCACATTATCGATTCTTTCTCAGTCGCCTTGGACAAAAAGCATGTTATTTGCCCTTGTGATGTCATCGCCTTGGACATATCAAGAATGTATAGATTGTTGACGCGAGGTGCCTTCAACATTATCCACTCTTTAGGAATTGTAAAGCCCGGTTTCAGAATATAGCAGGATTTGTCATCAAAATGCACAGTAAATTTCTTGTCACATATTTGACTGACACTCAACAGATTATAGTCTATCTGCTTCACATACGAAATCCGCTCGAAACTCACTATCCCATTGCTCACACTTCCTTCCATTGTGATATATCCACCTTTGTTTCCTGCGAAAGCTACATACCCACCATTGATGTTCTTCACATCGAACAGCAACGCGAGATCCCCTGTCATGTGGCCTGAAGCTCCACTATCAACAATCCAAAGACTGCTAATAGGGCCAGCTGAAGCTCCCTGCACACAAAATGTAAATCAGTTAGTTCTTTCGGGGGACCCAAGCCTGAGTCTTGGGTCTTGGAACATCAGGTTTCAAAGTAACATTTTCACAAACATTTTCAACAACTTTTTGATCAATCTTTTTCTGATTGTTCAAAACAGTTTCCTTTCTCTCATTAACCCTTGAAGTTGAGGCTCCTGGAGTACCATTGGGTGTCCAAGATTGTTCAGTCCTTTTCAGGATACGAATCTGAGACTTTGGATTCTCAGTCGGTTTCTGAACATTGTTAGCAAATGTAACTTTCTTGGTAACCTTATTTGATTTAACAGACTTAGGTCCAACATTTGATTTGACAATCGGTTTTGGTGGAACCTTTTGCCTATCAACTGTTGTGTTCACCACAGGTTTCCTCCACGAGTTTTCCATCGCAATCCGATTCCTTCTATCATAGTGCATTGGACGAGTGTTCCTCATTTGTTGAAAATTGTTTTGATTATAAAACGGTTGTTGTTTTTGAGGGACAACTCTCCTATGAGGTGGCACATAATGATCAATCGGTTTTCGCATGGAATTCCTCACTTCCACCTCGTGCCTCTTGTGCCTTACATATGGGCACTGAGCAAGTAAATGCCCACGTTCCCCACACTTAAAGCACGCACGGTACTCATCAAAAACATTTGGAGCATTTGGTTGAGCAAATGATCTAACAGGATATTGATCATTATACTGTTGCTTCCTTAAACTCTCAGGGAGTGGCCCTTTTGAGTAAGTAGGCTCATTAAAACCATTAGCTCTGTTTTTGGGTCTAACAAACTCTGTGACATGGACCTTTGGTTCTTGAGGAACATCCAAATACAACTTCTTTAATAAAGCTGGTGGAATTTCATTTGTTCTCTCATGTTTTGGAAACCAAATAGTACTTTCTTGCCAAATCTTGTCAATTTTAGCATAGTTAACATCTTTAATTGGAAAGTCCTCGTCAGAGATAATCTTATCGGATCCTTCCATCCGATAGAACACTTTGACAGGTTTGTCACATTGTTCGTTTTTATCATTCTTTTCAAGATCTTTCTTCACCACCTTAAGATCTTTCTTCACCACATTCATTTCAGACTTCTTTTCACAATGAATCTTTTTCATTGGAATCACAATTTGAGATGATGAAATTGGTTCATTTGTAATGATGTGATTTTCTTTAGGAATTTCACATGCATTAACAGTTTTGTTATCACCAGTCTCATCACACTCTGAGTCTGAATCTACACTTTCAGCAGTAACACCCTCATCATTGATTCCCAAAATCGGTCTAACATCGGAATTTGGATCACCAATACTTGAAGTATTAGATTCATTTTCCGATGCTGAATCAGATTTTACCGAACTCTCCGGTGTCACTTGGTGACAATTATGATTTTCAAAAAGAACCGGAGATGGTACAGCCCGATAATTGGTGGTTTTATCATCAATGATGTGATCTACCACATAAGCAATATGCTTATAGCTTTCCAGCTTTTTGTTTACTTTTTCAGCAAAGCATTTGATGGCGGCCATTTCCAACTTGGTATTTTCAATTTCATTGATATAGTTGTTAATTGCCAATTGTTTTAAAGACAAAGTGTTTTTCAAGTCGGAAATGTCCTTTTTGTAGCCATCTAATACTTTGTTAAAAGCATTCAACTCTTTGCGAGTAGATTGACTGTTCATGATAGCACTATCACGTTGAACACGGAGTTGTTTAACCTCCTCAGTCAATCTATCACATGTACCACAATATTTGTCACTAGTACTATCAGTACTACATGCAGAACTTACAGGTTTTGGCGGATCAGTCATGGCCATTAATGCGAAATGAGCTTCCTTTCCTGCAAAGAATCTGGAATAATCAATCTTTGTGAAAGCATCATCTGCAATGCACGACTTCCTTGTCATCAGAAAATCTGCTTCTGCAAGCAACTGATCAATATCTTCATCAAGAGAATTAACACTTGCTTCTGTATCCGATTCACTGTCTGAATCAGAGTAAACCGATTCACACTCCTCAGGAATGTCAG
Source organism: Ambrosia artemisiifolia (assembly GCA_032199755.1). NCBI lineage: Eukaryota > Viridiplantae > Streptophyta > Magnoliopsida > Asterales > Asteraceae > Ambrosia > Ambrosia artemisiifolia. Next base: position 40,477,212 of record CM063522.1, read on the forward strand.
AAACAGTATCAATCACAACTCCAGAATTTGTTTCTTCAGTTTGAACTTCAACATCAACCTCAGAATTAACCTTAACAGATTCAATATCACCATCCATCTCAGCCTCAGACTCATCACTCTCAACTTCAGTTTCTACCTTCTCCTCCATCGTCACTGAATCTTCAATATCAACCTGATATGCAACGCAAGCCACATTTCCCCCAGTGGTGATTTCCTCAACACCTATCTGAACACTCGACCAGTCAAACCTCTCATCTTGTTGAGTAACCAATGCTTGATTGGTATTCTGTTGTTCATTTGGTGTGGTGATTGGTATGACTGTTCGGTTAGTATTGTTTGGTGTTTGGGTTTGTGTCTGGTTTGGTGTGTTTGGTTGTCTATTTTGGTTGTTGTTAAAGTTGTTTTGATGGTTGTTTTGGTAGGAAACTTGGTTTTGGTTTTGTTGTTGACGGTTCTGATAACTGGCATTAAATGGATTCCTATTGCCTTGTTTTGGTGGCTGGGTGCATTCTCTTTTAAAGTGACCTTTTCCTCCACAGTTAAAACAAGTCACTTTCTCCTTATTGAACCCGTAGGTTGTGTTAGGAGAAGTTCCCAAATCTGTTCTACCTGTCTTCTCGATAAACTCCGTTGCTCTTCGCATTATGCTCGCAAAGGCCCATTGGATGTCAATGAGTTCCATCTCCTCCTTGTCAATCTGTGCATAGTCTTCATTGGTCAAGTTGTTATTACCAATTTGACTAGCAACTAACCCATTGTAGGAAGAAACCATTGCAGAGACTAATGCAATGTGTTGCTGAGCAACTTCAACTGTCACATTTCCAAGATTAGATGTCTCCAAAACCACTGTTTGTTGGTTAGGTTGGTTCAATGGTTGTGGTTGAGATTGACTAGCAGTGTAAAAAGCTGCTTGTTGCTTTGGGGAGAATGGTGGAATGTAAGAATATTGGTATGGAACTTGTGGTTGTGGTTGTGGTAAAGATGAAGTTTGTTGATGGTAGTTAATGGTAGGTGATTCCACAGCATTGGATATACATGCAACATGTGGTGCAACTAGCCCTCCTGAGCTTGTATTCACTGGAACTGAAGATCCTCCAAAGTATAAGTTTGGATTTTGAGGAATCTGTGCTCTCCTAGCCTTCCTCTTTTCTTCCAATTCTTTGTTTTCTAGCTTTTCAATGAAATCCTGAAGAGACCAGTATTGATAAGCATCCTTCTCTTTCAGAACATCCACATGCTGATCCCAGTTTGGTGGTAATGCATCTGCAAACTTTTCCACCTGTTTTGCCATAGGAATCTGTATATCATAGCTAGACAATTCAGATATCAAATGATTATATCTAGGAGTTAGTTCTTTCAAAGTTTCATTTCCAACATAAGAAAAATTCTCAAACTCCTTAATAAGCTCTTCCTTCCTCAAACTTCTAGTCTTCTCATTTCCATCATGCTTCCTTTTAAGCATATCCCACAATGCCTTAGAAGTTGTGCACGTCCCAAATTGATGCAACAGATCATTTGTGATTGCCTGTGTCAATTGGGAAAACGCCTTCTTTTCCACAGCAAACTTCTTTTTCTCATCCTCAGCCATGCTCTCCAATGGCACTGGTTCACCTGTGTTCTCCAGAACTGGTGGTGTGTAACCTTTAGCAATCATGTTCCATGCTTCAGCACCTTCCACTCCCATGCCTTCCAAATGTATTTTGAACTTTTTCTGCCACTGATTGTATTCTTGAATCTCCATAAGCTTCGGTGGCCGAGTCCCGCTACCTGAAGACAAATCATTAATCAGTGTGGAAATAGCATTTGTAGTTTGAGTGTTTACCACCGCTGCTGCTACTCCCCAGTAGTCAGACTGTGGTGCTGGTGCACTTTGAGTCATGTAGTTAACCGGCTGCGAAGACTGTGTGCTTGTCTTCTGTGCTGCCACTGTCCATGGGTCCATCACCTGCTGTTGTGGTTGTGTAGTTGCTGGTGTAGGAGTAGTCTGATAACGCCACATGATCACGAACTTCGAGAAATTCAACACTTAGAAAAATTTTCCAAAAACTATCCTAGGTTCGCCCAAATGTGATCAGGTTCGTCCCTTTTGGTTTCAAGTTCGCCCAAAACGTCTCTCCCGAAGGTAAAATCTCACCAGAAAGTAGAAATACACAAACACTTTTCACGTTCGCCCAAATAGATCCAGGTTCGCCCGTTTAGTTTCCAGGTTCGCCCGCCCGATGTCCCGAATGTGAAAAATGTTGTCCGAATGTAAAATATTCAAGTGAAAAACTCTACGTTCGCCCAGAAATCTCTAGGTTCGCCCAGAATATCACTCACCTTCGACCAAAAACTCACACATTCGCCCAACACACTCAGGTTCGCCCATATTTCACTTTTGAAAAACGGTTACACTTTGAAAAACGGTTATTATGATCTCTGATTTTCAAAAGTTTGTGGATTTGAATGATCTTGATTAGGTTTTGCTTCGGAGATGATTTGGAACAACTTTAATACTTGGAATTTTGAATTTTAATCACAAAATCACCTCTAATTCTTTCAAAAACACTCAAAAACCATTTTTATATGAAAACAGATGTGAATTGATGAAAATAATGTCCAAATCAGCTCTGAGTTTATCAATTTGTTGTTGTATGATCGTCTATGCTCTGATACCACTTTGTAGAGGATGTGATTTGACACGAAAACAGGATTATATGATCATACAAGTTGCTAAACCAGGTGCGGAAACCCTAGCTTAGAACAAACTGATATAAACTCAATCAAAACACAATCAAAGTCATTTTAAAAGCTTTTCATAGATTAACTCTTTGATAAACTTGGTTACAGATTGATAACAGTTAATCTAGCACACTTCTAAACACTCTCAGACCTCTCTGGAACACACACCAAAAACACACACTCTAAATGACTCTCTTTTACATTACAAAAACCCAAAATCTATATATAGCATCTGCACATTCGCCCAGTCTCACTGGTCGAATGTAGCCCTTTTCCACATTCGCCCACTGAAGGTGGTCGAATGTGTCTTCTGATCAGCTCTGTTCCAGATTCGTCCATCTCTTATCTACCTTCGCCCACTACTGTGTCACCTTCGCCCATTTTTGTTTTCCTTCGCCCCTTAACACATGTTAACATCTAATCATTAGTCGCAAAAACGCATCTACAGGTTTGTGTGAGAAGTGTGAGAAGGATTAAGAATTGACATGTAGACATCATGTTTTTGATTTTGGAATGATGTGTTGGGTTGTTTTGGCTTGAAAAACACTTAACACAACAATATACCAAAAGTTCAAACACAATCCAAAATATTATAGCCATTAAATTTAAATTACAGATAAAACACCCTAGTAATTACTTAAAACACTATGCTTAAATTTTCTTGACATAGTGTTTTATGTTTTAAGCCTAAAATACATTTTTTTCGGTTATTAATCAAAGTTTGGTGTTTTTCTAAGCAAAACAATCCAAAACATCATGAATACGTCCAAAAAAATGATGCATACATATCAATTTTTAATCCTTCTCACACTTCTCACACAAACCAATTTTCCTACAGGAACCCTACCACACACACACACACACACACACACACACACACACACATATATATATATATATATATATATATATATATATATTCTCTTGATCCATCTGCTTCATCAAAAGCATCATCTACTTCTATCCAAGATTGGACTTATTCCAATGGCATCATCTTGCGGGGCATATTAGAGATGCACCAAATTCTCATTATTATTACTAGTGTGTATCTCCCGCGTTGCGGGGTAGGGTTTGTAAAACTGTCGTCTAAATATTAACTCAGGAAAATATAGAATCAGTCCATCGAATCCAAACATGATATGATAGAAGCTGGAGCAACATTATCCAAATAAAAAAGCCTAACATTAGGCTATTTTTAACCATTTCACATTGTCTCACCACAATTTCACATGGATGTGGGAAACACCAAAAAGCACCGAAGTGTGGATTTTGGATAAAAAATTCCTATATTCACAGCAAATATAACTTATGGTAAAAAAAAATTAAACGTCAAAGAAAGTCAAACGTATCAAAAAGGTGTTTGAACAAATAAAATAAAAATCCAAATAATAGGAAGACCATTAATATGGTTATTGCAACAATAATGACATTCAAAACAAAAGTTAACGATTAATCACAAAATTGATATTATAGAGTATACAACCGGTTTTACATTATAGAATAGGGCGAGCTTAGTCTACGACACGTGCTTTTGGGGGCTGAAGGTACTCACGTTTAGTGATGATAGTGTGTTTTCGCTCCACTCTGCATTGTGGGTCAATGCTGCTATCTTATTTTCCTTCATTGATACATCTTCAGAAGCTACTTTAGAAGACAATGCAGCCTGCAGATCACAACCACAATAGAAAGAAAAGATAAGAGCATAGTTTAACTTCTTTAGCAGGCTGTTTTTTTTGCTAGTAAAATGCATAAAGCCCATATCAAAAATTCTATACGGAAGCCACAACTTATAAAAAACTGTCTAAATGTCATTGCTATGATTATAAAAGAACCTACATTATACAAAACAAAAAAATTACCTTTGTCATATTTCATGAGTTATTACTGCTTAAAGAAGAATCCAGAATTATCTTGTATTTTAATTCGAGGAATTGATTTCTTTCCAAACAGCGAATGAAGCTCCTCATCACGTACATGTCCATTACGCGAGTTTAGCATACAATATATGTCTTTGGGCCCTAAGACTTCTATCCCACATTGTAAAATTTCCTAAACAACAAAGATGTTAGAAAATTCTATCAATATTATGTATGTAAAATAAGTACAAACCGGTAATAGAAAGAACTATACAATGTATTTGGACTGTGAAAAATTAAACTGACCTTCTTCATATTCCAAGAGTTGTTACTACATGGAGATGAATCAAGAACCGCCATATATTTTATATCCCAAGAGTTGTTAGTGCTTGGAGATGAACCAAGAACTGCCTTACAGGTAGGGTTTGACATTATTCCATCACTTGGTACACACGGCATTTGCATTAGCAGCCAACTGGATACTTCCAGGTTTCCATCCAACATATAAAGAAAACCAAACAGTCTTCCGCCGCGCGAGCTTAGCCCATGATATGTGCTCCCAGGAACTGAGAATCTAACTTCATATTGCAAAATTTCCTAAACAACAGAAACCAAAGAAACGTTTACTAATATTATGTATAATACAAAGCCAACAGAACAGTCGCTACATCACCATCGGCCTGATTTATGGGCCTCATTGCCAACACCAACGCCATCACTATCACCACTATTTAGGGTAAAACGGATGTCATTGTAAAACAATAAACAATCAGATTTATCCACACAATCACAATGCATGCAGACGATTTCAATGCCATCACCATCAGCACCATTGAGGGTAAATTATGCGGAAAGGAATACAAAAGACAGAATGTAAGCTGCACACTAACGTTATCAGCCTACACGTACCATCTCAATTGTTGCGACATCATCATCACAACACGATCAGCACTGCCACATAGCATGCACATTTGATATCATCAGCACTGCCAATTCGCCATCGTTTTCTGCATGCACCAGATGAAGAACCAACACCAGCATCATTAGGTGTCACAGCTGGGTTTGGCTTGTATACAGAGCCCAACATATACGGCAATCCACCAGCAACATAATCAGACGCCACATACTACGCTACAATCCCTTTACCACTCCGTCTCCCACATGGCGATCCAACAACACCAGACACCACTATCACATGATCACTCTCTTTTCCATCACACCTCCCATCCAACGACAACGAAGTCGTTATAAAAGAACCTGCATTACAATCATGCCGCTGCTTAACGTTTTGGGTAGCGTTTAGAAGGTGGGGGTGATGACAGCCACAACGCCGTAGACGGCATGGGTGGTCAAGATTAGTTAACATGAGACATTTCAAACATAAACTACATGAGGCACTAAACACAGCATTAGACAGAATCGAAATGTTATGTAGGAAAGCGGAGTGAAATTACGTATCTATTTGACTCGCTTTCTTATGCGAACTAACCACCTATCTTTTGCTCTCCCTAATTCCTGTCTACATACCACACAACTATTTAACTCGTTGTGTTATGTGAACTAACCACCTATCTTTTGCTCTTCCTAATTCTTCTCTACATACTACACAACAACTTTTAATGCCTTTATCAAACAAATACTGCGTACGTTATTTGTTTTTGAGTATCATCAGCTGTAATTAAACACACTAATAAACCTTCTAATATCAACATATAACTGTAAAAAATGTTGCTAAACAAAGTTAGTTTTAAAGACGCTTTGAGCAAACATCATTAGTTGCCATTCTAGCAACAGATATCAACTAACAGCTAATACTTATCCAACAATAACACTGACACAAACCTTTATCAAGGATGATAAACTTATATTTGTTGATAATAGCCCGTCCTATTAATTCATTTAAGCCTTATGATCTTGTCCCAATTCAAACGGTTTTACCCTTAAACAACCATATGACTGAAAGAACAAAACCATATCAAACATTCTAATAAATCCTATACTATAAACACTCCACACACTACGCAAACCCCCATTATCAATGTACCTCACATGCTATATGTGCTCTTTATCGCCACATAAACCTTTATCAACAACAGCTTCATCCTAACCCCTATACTGCACCACATAAACCTCTATTATTAATCATCAATTTAACACCTACGCTATATATACCCTACACATAAACCTCTATGAAAAACAAACCTAACTACTATACTACTCTATATAACCACATAAACCTCTATTATCAATTTTTTTTACAAAACCATACCAAACATTCACATAAATCCTATACTATAAACACTCCACAACACTACGCAAACCCCCATTATCAACGTACCTAAGATGCTATATGCACTCTTTATCGCCACATAAACCTTTATCAACAGCAGCTTCATCCTAACCCCTATACTGCACCACATAAACCTCTATTATCAATTTAACACCTACGCTATATATACCCTACACATTAACTTCTATTAAAAAAACAAACCTAACTACTATACTACTCTATATAACCACATAAAACTCTATTATCAATTTAATGCCTACACGGTATATACCCTACATCACCACACAGACCTTGATCAACAACAATGACATCCGCATCCCCTATATAACCTTCCTAAACTTATCAAACGTACACAAAGAACTACAAATCAATATCAACAACACAAAAACCCGAATCAATCTAAAGCTAACAAACAATGAAAAACAATGACCAGAAAATAGTTGCCTTACATCAGATCCTTCAAAAAATAGCCTGTCCGTAACACAACCGTCTGAACCCGGATCTACCTGCGTAAACAAAACAACAAACAATCAGATTTATCCACACAATCACAATCCATGCAGACGATTTCAACAAATAATAACAATAATGATAATAATATTAACAATAATAATAAGAAAACATACCATTTTGAAGATAAAACGGTACACCACACAAATCCGCGTAACATATAAGCCGGTAGGCGGCGGACGAAGCAAGGAACGGTAGTAATGGCGTCGGACGGTGACGGTTGAGATGGCAAAGAACGATGGTAGAATGGCGGCGGCCGGTGGGCGTATCAGTAGAAACCGAGAGAGAAAGGAGATGCTATGTGTGTGATGCTATGTGTGTGTGCGTAAGATCGTGTGTTTATATGATCATATTTATGAATACGTAAAGGAGGAAGAAGATGGAAAAGACACGTGTCCAGACAGGTGTAACGTTTTTTTTTTAAAAAAAACCAAAAACCGGAGTCCACCTGAATCGAACCCGGGTGTCATACAAACACAAACAACACCCACACCAACCGAGCTGCAACATCATTTGTTTATAATTCATAATCTTCTATATAAATAACCTTGTAAATAAGGTGGGCCAGGCCTCATAAATACAATCACTGTTCAATAAGCATAGGTATTAATATATTTATAATTCTTATTTGATATTTTTAATATGTATTTCCAAGTCAAAGTCCAACTTATCGTCATAGTCAAAGTCAAAATCATAGTCATGGTTATAGTTAAAGTCTAGTCAAAGTGTTTTATTACTACTAATTGTAGGCTAGATTATGTCTCTTCTTCATTGTATATATATCGTGTATGAATTATGAATAAAATGTGACTGATCATTCTCTTATAGTATCTATCTACACCCTACACCAAAAAGGATGCCAACGGAGAGGAAAAGACCTTTTCCTCCTTTGAACAAAACTCCTAAATTGTACTGTGAAATTAAGTTTGACATGTCACACCCCGCCTAGGCGGAAACACAGGAGTGCAACGTCCAAAAGTTTTCAAGCACAAGGTTTGAGCAACACATAAGAAACTAATAGAATTGATACCAAACATTCAAATTGTTTTACAAAACATGAAATAAATTGTGTTAACGGTTAAAACCATCATGAAAACACATAATTGTTTAATTGTTTGAGGACATGACCCATAAAAGTTGGTACCACATAGTGCAAGCTTAAACCGGTTTCTCAAGTCCCAGCTACTCATACAATCAATTACCTGAAAAGCATGCATAAAATATTTGTCAACACAAAGCTGGTGAGTTCACCGGTTTAAATGTACGTAAAGTAAAGTTAGTGAAATTCGTGTGTGACCAATCAAAGCTAGCTAAGCCAATGATTACTGTGCGAACATGAGTCCCATAACAAAACCTCTTGACTGTTGTGCCCCGCGCAGTATACAATAAAGACAATGTAAGAATCGTAGAAAACCAGCACTCTTTTGTATGTGATAGGTTAGAGCGACTAACCAAGAGTAGGGGTATCAACCTAATAGATCTATCTAAGTGTTCCATAGCTATTTGTTTAGCTTATGGTTACAGTGTAATGTATGTACGAGGACTATTGAGTAGGGGTGCTTAACGGGTTGGGTTCGCGGGTTGGCGGGTCCAACCCGACCCGAACTTGAAAATTTTACATGAACCCGAACCCGACCCAAACCCGAAAATTGTGACATACATATGAACCCGAACCCGACTTGAATACGCTTGGGTCAACCAGAACCCGACCCGTTCAACCTGGTTTTTTTATTTTTTTCGCAAACTAGTGTATTAAAATTAAAATTTTTACTACAAAAAACACTAACATATATAAAACATTTATGTTTTATTTATAAAATCTTATACCAATTTCTATTTTAAATTATAAGTGTAGCATAAAATACCTAACTAATTTAATTTATAACATAAAACATATTGTAAAAAAAATATATAGTATAAATAGGTTAAACGGGTCAACCCGCCAACCTACCCGGGTTGACCCGAACCTGACCCGAACCCATTTAGACTAAACCCAAACCCGCCAATTTCGTGTTAGGTTCGGGTCGTGTTTTCGGGTCGTGTCAGAAATTCTCACCCTTACTGTTGAGCTCATGAACTGTTTGTCTCATGTTTCACATGGCAGACATGATAGAATCCACTCTAAACGAAATGTAACTTGAAATATGTAGCATGTTTTTCCCTCAAAAGTATGAAAGCAGCAAAAAGGGGTCGTGAAACTCACATGGTGTCTATGAGAGTGGTTTAGCAAATGCAAAAGCCTGAATAACTAGAGTCCGAACGAAAGTTGCCCTAGAATGTTAAGGACATCTTAAGTCTTTGTACTTTATTATTTACCATGCAAGTTGTTCACCTGATTTGTAGATCTTTGGACTATATGTACATAGTGTTATTGTCCATACACGTGAGGATTATTACGTATCATTGTTTGTACTTTTGAAAATATGTATGGTTTCAACATGTAGATCTTGAAAACCCTCGTTAGATCCGTTCTTTTATAGTTGAAATACTAACTAATCTTGTCAAAACCATGTTTATAAGTTACCATATGATACCTTGTTTTAACACATGTTAAGATTCTTACGTTAAAATGAAAGTTAACATATGTTTGAGAACTCTTATGTTAATAGTGTAGTTAACACAAGTTTGGATACTTTTAACATATGTTTCATAATAACCATGAGTTTGTATAAAGTTATGTTTATGGTTCATATACAACAATATACACACAAATACACGTATGTGTAGTGCACGACATTGTATGTGTGTATATATATGATTTCGTGTGTTTATATATATGCTATATATACATATATGCGTGTGTATATAATATGTATTAGCTTCAAGTTTGGTAAGTTTTAACCATTTTAACTTGGTGTTTTAGTGTGTGGACGTGTGTCATGGGTTCGAGTGAACTCAATATCGATCGAAATAATAGCATATCAAAGAGTTTGGGTTAGGTTAGCATACCACTATAATAAGCCAAAGAAACAATGAAATGGTCGAGTTCCTAGTCGACTTCTCCCACGATGTGACTTCTAACACATGCAAAAGGTTCGATGTGGCTGGTTGTTGATTAATCGCAATCAATAAAGAGCTCGGTTAGGGCTGTTTGTTCGACTGAAGGCAATAGAAAAAGAAAGGAGTAGTGTGTTGGGTGTTACAGGGTTCGTGAGGTATGTGTGTGGCAAAACCATGGCCTTTCGGCCTTTTATATACACCGAGAGAGAGAGAGAGAGTGAGTGAGGGGTGTAGAATCGGATTTAAACAAAGAAACCGATGATCAACACGAGTACTGATATATCATGTCACACCCAGCCCAGGTCGGGGCACATACAGTGACCAGTTAGCGCAAACTTAAAGCGGAAACGTATCTTCATTACATAACTTAAGTATTTATTACAAGCCAAAGTAACAAAAGTAAACCAAAGCCACATAAAGCTTAACAATAACATTGCAAACATCTACAGTCTTCCAACGTTCAGCTATATTTCTTAGCCCTTCTTTCATCAACCTGAGATACATGCTCGAGTAATAAAAATACGTTAGCACACAGCTCGCGAGCCGTATAAACTGACTCATCGGTAAAACAACCACATAAACATTTTATTGATCAAGTATGAGCTCCTGCCTCCTTGCATGTCACCATAATCATAATCCGGACTAAGCATTATATATTCACACCTACAGCCTAAAATCTGTAACAAGGCCTGTAAGTGTATGTCCATGACTGGAAAATATAATGATGATTATAATATATATAACACCCTAGATGCCACACCTATGGTTCGATGCATATACATGATCAATCACGATCAAAACAATTTTCTGAGCAAGTATAGGTTTTGAAAATAGTTAAGTAACTCACCTCTTTATCAATCTTTTAGCAGTTGACAACGCTAATACAACTAGGTAATATTTCAGGGTCCTGATACAATTATACAACCCTAGGTTAGGTAACGATACACCTAACTAATTATTATTATGGTCGGATATTGGTTAGCGTTACCTTGTTTAAGCATGGATGATCAGTCCATGCCAAATTAAGGCTAGGCTACCCAATACCCTCCTCTAATAATAGCTACAAATAATATCACTAAACTATTCTAATAGTAATGCTTAATAGAAATAGTAATGAACTAAACATAACTTAAACGGAAACATACCTCAAAACTATCTACGGCCAGTTGATGTAGAGTTTCCCCTACCCGCGCTCTAAAAATAACTAATAACAACATCCAACAGGGTATCATAGGCTCAGGATCCTCTTTATACTAGAGTGTTCCTGTTAAAAGAACTAATACGTAAAGAGAACTAGGATACCTCTATTTATAAGAGAGGCAAGCAGCTCATTTTCTTTCAACCTTTCGATGTGGGACATATTGTCATGGGTGCTTGCTTGCTTTAATAGAATCAAAGCGACTATATTGTTTTCTCTTCGATGTGGGACTCTCGAAAAGTGAGCATACACAAATCAATTATATTGAGTTTTTTTTTCAAAGGAAAACTTCATTAAAAAGCTACTCGAAGAGCCCTCAAAGCAAGGACCTAGGAGCGCACAAACAAAACAAACAAACTCAATCCAAAGGACAAACACACCATTTTTCCACTCTACATCTTTACATCTTGACCTATTACGAAACCAGAAAAACGTCGTAGATTTAATGTTCTCCACAATCTCAACCGGTCTCCTTTGTTTGTTGTTGAAAATACGATTATTCCTTTCATTCCAAAGAATCCACATAGTAGCGTAAACAATTCCTCTTAAAACATACCTCCGGTCCTTCGAACTATTAGTTGAATCCGGTAAGCGTAAGAGATCAATAACATCAAAAGCAAAACTATGGTTAAGCCGACACCATGATTCGATTCTAAACCACACTTCTTGAGAGAACGCGCAACCTGTAAAGATATGTAAAGAAGTTTCCATGTCCCCTTGGCAAAAAACACACCTCGATTGATTAATTGGTACTCCACGTTTGATTAATTCAGCGATAGTAGGCAACCTATTGAGAGTAGCCCTCCAAACCATGATTTTACACTTTAATGGAACCCAAACCTTCCGATTGATCCTCGGATTATTATCAGCCGGAACATAGTGGGCGAACAACTTCTTGACCGAGGAAACCGAGAATCTCCTTTCTTTATCAAAACTCCGCTTCCATCTATCACTACCTCCTCGCCAATGGAAATCATGAATATCGTTCAGGAGACTAAACAATTCAGAAACTTCCTCGAACGATGAGGGAGAAGCACGCCAATCCCATTGAAGAACCTTCTCATTATTGACCCAGGTGATACGATTAGAAACCGAGGCCCACTTATTTTTTTCTAAACTGAAAAGCGTAGGATATATATCTCGAAGGGGGGCATCTTTCAACCAATTGCCGATCCAAAATTTTATAGCCACACCATCCCCTACTTCACCAACAAAAAAAGAGTTAAGAGATAAACCACCTTGGATTTTAGATTCACCCACTTTCGCTATATATTTCCAACACCCATTCGAAGACGATTTACATGGAAGGTTAGCCCAAGGTCTACTCGATCCATGACATCCCAAAATAACTTTCTTCCACAAAGTAGACCCCTCTTGTTTAAAACGCCAAGTCCATTTTAACAAAAGAGCGTCATTCACCTCTTGTAACTTCGTCACCCCAAGACCCCCTTTGTTTTTAGGGGTAGTCACAACATCCCACGCTACCCAAGAGATTTTATTTTCATCACTCGTGCCCGCCCAAAGGAATCTCCTCATGAGGGCTTCAATAGAAGCGATCACAGCTTTTGGGGCTTTATAAAGAGACAAATAATAGACTGGCAAGCTTTCGAGAACCGATCTAATAAGAATAAGCCGACCGCCTATAGACAGTGTCCTCGCTTTCCACGAAACAAGGCGATTTCGAACAACTTCCACTACCGGGTCCCAACTTCTAATACGAGTCATCTTAGCCCCTACTTGGACACCAAGATAGGTGAACGGAAAGCCACCTCTCTTGCATCCCAATAGGTCTATCATACTATCCACTTCAGAGTCCTCAACTCCCACACCAAAAATATTAGACTTATGTAAATTAATACGAAGCCCTAGCAATGCTTGTAATGTTATCATACACACCAATAGGTCTATCATACTATCACAAATAAAAAATACGAAGAACCCTAGCAATGCTTGTAATGTTATCTCTAGACCACTCCCCTAAAATGAGAGCGTCATCTGCATAAAAAAGATGGGTTAAATCTTCTTCTCCACTTGCGAAACTGATGCCCTTGAACACCCCAATATTCTTGGCTTTCTTCAATAACCACGAAAGGGATTCCATCACAATCAAAAATAAGAAAGGGGATAATGGGTCTTCTTGACGAAGACCTTTTTGGCAACTGAAATCAAATGTTGGGGAACCGTTAACCAAAACCGCAGCTCTCGAAGAATAACAAATGCCTTTAACCCATGCACACCAAACCGGATGAAAACCCATTTGAGACAAAATAGAGATCAAGAAATTCCAATTGACGTTGTCGTAGGCCTTTTCAAAATCTATTTTTAACAAAAACGCCTTTTTATTTCTATTCTTTAACCACTCCGAAATCTCATTAAGCATTAAAGGCCCATCAAGAATAAAGCGATCCGATAAAAAAGCCGACTGGTTATCAGAAATAACTTGACCCATCACCTTTTTGAGACGGTTCGCAAGGATTTTAGAAATAACCTTACTTACCATCCCAATTAGAGTAATAGGTCTATAATCTCTAATGCCCAAAGGTGAAGTAACCTTGGGGATTAGAGTAATGAAAGAAGACCCGCACCCATAATTGATAATTCCTGAAGAGTGAAACTCCATCAAAATACTAAAAAAATCATCTTCAAAGAAATGCCAGAATTGCTTAAGAAAGCGAAAATTAAAACCATCCGGACCTGGAGCCTTGTTAGAACCGCACTCGAACACCGCATCTTTTATTTCCTGTCTAGAAAACAACGAAATCATATCAGTACTATCTTGAGCCTCCAATGTCATTAAACCTGTGCAGTTAAGGACCGGCCGAACCGGAACCGACTCGGTAAAATGATTATGAAAAAACCAAAGAACTTCACGTTTTATTAAAGTTGGTTTGGTGACCCAATTTCCATCTATCATAAGCCCCAGAATAGAATTTCGCGCCTTTCTTCCATTAACAATGTTATGAAAAAAGCTTGAGTTCTCATCCCCCAAAGAAGCCCATTTAACACGAGATTTTTGCTTAAGGTCTCGCGTTTTATGGAGCTCAATTTCTTCAATCGATTTCTTGCATTCGGACCAAATCCAAATATCCGCTTCATCAAGCTCATTCAACTCCATTTGTATTTCAAGTTCCTCTTTTTCTTTACGTAACCGTGCCTCATCTTCCAACTCTTTTGCACTATACGTACGAAGCCACTCCCGCAATGCCGATCGCAACTTTTTCAATTTATTTAGCCAATTAATATCCGAAGCCCCTTGATAAATCCAATTATTACAAACAGAATTAATGACTTCCACACAACCCGGTCGTTCCAACCATGAATCAAACATCCTAAAGGGTTTAGGACCAAAATTCGTATCAACAATCGAAAACACCAACGGCGAATGATCAGACTTTTCTCTCTTTAATGCTCGAACACAAGCGTTAGGCCACCTGCTAAATACGTTATCACAAACCAAAAATTTGTCTATCCTACTCCAAGTACACACACCTTTTCTATACGACATGTAAGTGTACTTCAACCCTTTCAAGTCATATTCTCTCAACCCCGTATCGTCAATGAAGTTGTTAAAATCGTTGGTCGAGATCGAGTCGAACCTGGAATTCTTTCTAACCTCTCGCTTTCTCACCGCATTAAAATCACCAAAAATAATCCACCACCCGGGATAAGAGTTAACCACGCCATTTATTTTCAACCAAAGGCTTCTCTTTTCCGCCTTCGTTTGTGGAGCGTACACGTTAATTAAATTGAGCTGCACAGACCCAACCAACACCGTACCTACTATGTGCAAAAAATACCTATCTTTGTTCACCATATCTTTAACAAACACTTTAGGGTGGGTCCCAAATACAAGCTATGCCACCCGAATTACCAGTGGCATTCACGTAATCATAATCAAAACCTAAACCTCCCCAATAGCTAGAAACCACCGAATGCTGTAAATCAGACATAAGAGTCTCTTGCAAACCAATATAAGAAATACCGAAATCATTTTTTAATTTAGAAATCCAACCGGGTTTACCGGAAACCCCAACCCCACGAACATTTATCGACATACAATTCATTTGCAAACCCTTTGTACCCCTTCATCAATGATCAACTTTTGAATCAAAACTTGAGACTTACTTAAATCGGTACCTAGCTTGCCTCCTAATAAAATTATGGCTTCAACCTCATCTACTGCAGAACGACTCGCAAGCTCAGCAAAAGAAATAGTTATTGGACCTGGAAGTGGCCCATCGTTGATACTTGCATCATTCTTTGCACCGCAGCCCACTTGCTCATCTTCATTAAAAACTTCATTAAGCCCAGTTTCGTCATTTAATGTTTCATCTAATACTTCCTTCAGCCCACTTTCTTTGTTTAAACCCAACATATCATCTAGCCCAAATAAATCTTCATTACACGTGGGATTCTTCCCCACCTTCGTCTTTTCAAGACTGCTCGAATAAGTTGGGTTAGTCCGGTTGACCGAGCCCAACATTGATTTCTTTTTTCTTTTATTAATAACATCCCTAGGCCCCTCAATCAAATCTTCCGCCAATTCAATGCCTTTATCAAAGTCAAAGATATTGCCCGGAATAAACTCCTCATTTGAATTAGAGTTTTCCAAAACCACCTCCATATTAAATGTGTCATTTAAACCCCCATTATTATTGATTGGAGTTTCCATACTTACGGGCTCTTCAACAGCAATCAGAGTTACCGGAACCGAACCGGCCACCGGCGATGCACCATCGGAATGCCTATTATCATCTACAACATCCTCATTTCACTCCATCGGTGATTCAGGTTTGTAAAACTCCGGGACCAAGACCCCCGATTCCTCCGATACCCAGACGGAGAACCTTCTGTCCCTCCATACCAGTTTAATTTCCTCATCAATTCTTTTGCCTTCGCCAACGAGTATGCCCACATAATCGTATGATAAGTCAGCGTCGCAATCTGACCTCCCAGCCCTATGAACAATCTTACCAAAACTGCTACCAACAACGTCAATCACCTCGCAAGAGATGAGGTGTAATGGAATACCAACCATTTTAATCCATGCAAGACGATCAAACCCGAAAGTTTGGCCTTCCCACAGATCCAATGAAGAAAATCTACCATTCACTTATCTTGCGTCTTCCATAAATTTGACCGCTGTTTCAGTATCTTCAAACGATAAGAGAACCGAAAGGCCCCCGATATACTGAACCTTACCCTTACCTGGGCATAATTCATTCAGGATCACATGAATACTTTTTAACGCCTCCAAATCGATCATTCTCGCGACCACTGCCTTCCCGTGCAACCCCTTAAAAGCGTGAATATGGTTACCAACCTGAACCGATTTGCAGGAAGGTCTACCAGTGAGTTTCTCAGGAACGTCTGCTTGCCATTGACAAAAGAGTCTGCTGGTGTACTTCGCTTTTCTTCAACCCGTGCAGATTGAGAATTAGCAGGACGTTCAGGGGGATCTCTCCTTCTTCAATAGTGAAACGAGCGGTTTGGCCTAAGCCAACAGTCGCCTATACGCGTGTTACCAATTTGCCTCAATAAATCCTTATTATCTTTCACGTCCAGAAACGACACAAATCCAAACCTGTTCCCTGCTTTGTCTCTCTTACGTGCGATGTATAAATCGTAAATATCCCCATACGGGCGAATAAACTCCGATAAATCCTTACCACTACACTTCTCCGTCAAGTTCGTGATGAATACCTTCGTTATTCTTCTTTGAATATGCACCGGAATATTCGTCTTCCGGCTAGCCATCCCGAAAAACGTGGAGTGTTTTTTAGGCAGACAAAAAACAAAGGTAAGATAATAATTATATTGAGTTACATATTAATATTAATATTAATATTATATATAATAATTAATCCAGCTGCTTCACTTGTTTATCTCGTAGAAGTTCTAAACTATAAGTTGTATAAAATTTCAAATAAATTGTTAAGACGAGCTTATTTTTCTCCATGCTTTGACACAAGTTTCATTAAAAATATAGCAGGGTCAAATATAATATAATATAATATTACTAAACGGTCTCCTATAATAGTAATTGATCGCCTAGATCTCACATCTCAAATAATCATGTGATCTGTCACTTACTCGTTAACTAATTTTAAATACACAACTATCCATCTCATATGTTATTGATCCGTATTATCGATCAATGACCCGTTTCATTCACATAAATATGAACCAACACAATTTATTTATATATAACAAAAACGGGATGTTACAAATATACCACCTTAAATTAGGTTTCGTCCTCGAAACCTGTTAACTTTGAGGAAATGAGGTTAAGGACCCCTTCATCTCGTCATCACTTTCTATGTAGCATTTAATCATTTCTATGTTCCAATATTCTAACACCTGTTGTATCGTTTTATGACATAACTGCTTTATCAGTTGTTTCATATAAGACCCCATGTCTTAATAGACTATCGCATATTTCAGTCCAGAAGATGGGATTCTATATTTTTTTTCATGTAAGGATTCATATGGTGTTGCCATAATATTGGTGTGGTAGTTATTATTGTACGTAGGTTTGATCAATGCTAGACGATCATCCTTACTACTACTCAAGTTTTTTATGCACGCACGTAGTATACCTTCTAAAGCTTGATTGGTGTATTCATTTCGTCCACTACTAAGATATATTTGAGTTCTCAACTTTCCCTAGAACCTTGCCCAAATCCTAAGGAGAACAAATCTCTTCCTTGTATATAGCTCATGTAAACACATCGTGTCATAAGACAATCTATTCAGTATAAGGCTCGACTTACATTTCATTTGTCCTCAAGGATAGCCAAAGTGTGTAGATTTGGAGAACATATCAGTTATTACCTAATTCGTGCCCATGACTCGTTCTTGGAAGCTTAGAAACAAAATCCATTATTATCATCTCCCTTTTCCTTCATGGGATTTTAGGTTCCAATAGATAGCCAAATGGTTTCAGATGCCCTGACTTGACTTTTAGGTAGGTATTTTCTACTTGTCTTGTGATATAGCTTTTTATTCCCAGCTAACCCTAATTATTTCTTAAATCCTACATTTTATTGCTATTGGGGTATACGGTGTATCTTGACTTATGAGCTTCCTTTGGTATCATATCCCCTACCCGCCAAAGCTAAGAATCTCATATTCGATTATCGAAACTTAAGATACTATCATTTATAGATCTCAAAAGTCGTGGCTACCAACCATCGATTCTTTCTTGATATGATTTTCCATTAAAGCCTAACATTGCATTCTTAATTTGGTATAAGAGAGTTACCTTAACACCACTTCTAAATGCATGAAGTTTATTATTGGTTGGGCTTTTTCTTCTCTAGTGAATGTATCCACGACACGTTTGTCTTGTAACTAAATTAAAGAGATCTACGAATACTACAAATATGTTAGGGGCTGTTTGGTTGATTAAGTGCTGAATCATTAAGATGTCTAAATGGTTAAGAGGTTCTGAATGATTAAGTGTTGAATGGTTCAGCTATGCACCAAGTCTTAATGATTCAGCTCTTAACCATTCCATTCAGAACCTTTTTTTAAGTTGAAACAAACAGTCTGAATGCTGAACCATTCAGAGCTGAATGGTTCAGAGCTTTATTAAGAGGCTACCAAACAGGCTCTTAGTCTTATG
The DNA here is from genome assembly GCA_032199755.1 of Ambrosia artemisiifolia. NCBI lineage: Eukaryota > Viridiplantae > Streptophyta > Magnoliopsida > Asterales > Asteraceae > Ambrosia > Ambrosia artemisiifolia. The sequence continues at coordinate 40,496,414 of CM063522.1, forward strand.
GCATTACTAACAACTCATAGTGATCGTATCGTGTCCTTACCTCCTGGCTATGGGTATCAGTTCTTTAATGTGGTCTCACTCTAGTCTATGATTGATATACATCCTTATTCTTGACAAAAATACATGGATACAAGCTGGAATATAAATATATATCCATTGTCGAGTAATTCTTGCATCTGGTTTCCTACTTCCTCCATTTAAGTCAAGACGATGTGGTCTAGGGCTTTAGCAATAAGGTCACCCTGAGATCTATTTGGTTCTAAATTCAATTTTCCTCTCGGGTGGTAGTCTGGAAAGATCTTTATTGAATACCTTAGGAAATTCGACCATTACTGCCACATCCTCTAAATTTTTATCTTCGTTAGTCTTTAGTGCATATACTAGCTAGGCTAGTTGACCTTTCAGTTACACTTAGTTGCCTTTATCATGGTACTGAACATATGGGATTACTAGGTTTTTAACCGTGTAATATCAAAATTCCCTTTTCAGGTCCCTGATTTCGAATTTGCTTCTTATCACCTTGTATACCAATTGGCGATTAGCTAACCAATCTATTCCTAGTACTATGTCTAACTCTCCAAGTTCCATTAATAGTAAGTGTATCGGCATCAAGGTATTTTACTAATTCGGATGGTATAGTCCTTTATATGATTCCCGATTTGTTCTTTTCTTCTATTTGCTAGTTTTAATATAAATGGTTTATCTAACATAAAGGGAGTTAAGTTAATTGAAACTTGATCAGGGATCAAAGTTCTATCAACACTAGTATCAAGGAGTATCTTAGCATAAAAGTTGTTTAGGAGTATCGTACCAATTATCACGTCCAAGTTCCTACGGCTTCTTCGATCCTTATGTCAAAGGATTTCCATCTTGATCTATTGGGTTCTTCCTTCTTTTATTTCTTAAGGCAGTCATTCTTAAAATGTCATAACACTTACGGGCCCCAAAGTCATGACGGGTATGTTTGGGTCTCTTACCGTTTCTATAAACTAACTAATGACATGGACAAGAATGTCTTTCTCCACTTGTCGGACATTGAGGTGTGAGTCCATGTTACCTTATATAGTCTCTAAAAATAGATCTCCTCTGATCTTGATTATTGTCCTATTTTCCCTTAAAAATATCGTATGGGGTCTTCTTCTACTGTATCTCAATGGCGATAGTTGCTTTGGTTTCTAATGCCTCAGCTTGCAAGGCCTACCGTCCTTTTACGTGCGCCTAGTTGATTGAATATCAACCATTGACACATCAACCTTTTCTAGAGGTTTCTCAACTAATGCACCTTTGATATTCTTGACTAAATTCCTAAGAGAGTTTTATAAGTCACCCAGTAGAAAAAGAAAATGTTGGCTTCAAATGCCTTCCTTACTCCACTACAATCTGCCTTCAGTTCACTTCCGAGCCTGATTCTAATTAACTATCATGGGAAAGTGGAGATACCAAGTTCGGTTAAGTTCCTTAATTGATTACACAACTAACATGTCTAGGGTATTTTATTCAAGCCTTATATCGCCTTATCTGCTTTATGTATACTATGGTTTCATTTAACACCCACAAATATGTATACCCATTTACGCTACACATAAACCGCTGGCATACTTAAATACATACGCTAGACAATATATACAAATTCCACAGGTTAACTTAGAGACATAAAATCAGCTCTCAATCTACTTATTAATCACTTTCCACACAAGCAAACAGATGGGAATAGTGTAAGCATGATATGCTCCCATAGATGAACCTATATATATATATATATATATATATATATATATGTATATGTATATATATAAGTTTTAGTAGTAAAGTACTAGAGCCACATTCTTAAAACTCTGCCTACTATTTATTGATTTCAGTACAATATGATGTTTGCGAGATCATAGCGGTGTAATTCATTAACTTTCATACTGGCTAATGCTCTGATACCAACTTGTCACACCCCGCTCAAGTCGGGCACTTACAGTAACCAGTTGGCGCAAACTTAAAGCGGATACGTATCTTCATTACATAACTTAAGTATTTATTACAAGCCAAAATAACAAAAGTACACCAAAGCCACACATAGCTTAACAATAACATTGCAAACATCTACAGTCTTACAACGCTAAGCTACTATTTCTCAGCCCTTATTTCCTCAACCTGAGATACATGCTCGAGTAATAAAAATATGTCAGCACACAGCTGGTGAGCCACATAAACTGACTGATCAGTAAAACAACCACATAAACATTTTATTGATCAAGTATGGGCTCCTTGCATGTCACCATAATCATAATCCGGACTAAGCATTATATATTCACACCTACAGCCTAAAACCCGTAACAAGGCCTGTAAGTGTATGTCCACGCCTGGAAAATATAATGATCATTATAATATACATAACACCCTGGATGCCACACCTATGGTTTGATGCATATACATGATCAATCACCATCAAATCAATTTTCTGAGCAAGTATCAGGTTTTGAAAATAGTTTAAGTAACTCACATCTTTATCAGTCCTTTAGCAGTTGACAACGTTAATACAACCAGGTAATATTTCAGGGTCCTGATACAATTATATGCAACCCTAGGTTTGGTAACGATACACATAACTAATTATTATTATGGTCGGATATTGGTTAGCGTTACCTTGTTTAAGCATGGATGATCAGTCCATGCCTAATTAAGGCAAGGCTACCCAATACCCTCCCCTAATAATGCCTACAAATAATATCACTAAACTATTCTAATAATAATGCTTAATAAAAATAGTAATGAACTAAACATAACTTAAACGGAAACATACCTCAAAACTATCTACAACTAGTTGATGTAGAGTTTCCCTTACCCGCTCCTACTCGCGCTCTAAAAATAACTAATGACAACACCCAATGGGTATCGTAGGCTCGGGATCCTCTTTATATTAGAGTGTTCCCGTTAAAAGAACTAATACCTAAAGAAAACTAGGATACCTCTATTTATAAGATAGGTAAGCAGCTCATTTTCTTTCAACCTGTCGATGTGGGACATATTGTCATGGGTGCCTGCTTGCTTTAATAGAATCAAAGCGACTATACTGTTTTCTCTTCGATGTGGGACTTCACTTGTTTATCTCGTATAAGTTATAAACTATAACGTTGTATAAAATTTTGAATATACTGTTGAGACGAGCTTATTTTTTTCTATGCTTTGACCCAAGTTTCTGTAAAAATAGAGCAGTGTCAAATATAATATAATATAATATATTATTACTAAACGGTCTCCTATAATAGTAATTGATCGCCTAGATCTCACATCTCAAATAATCATGCGATCTGTCACTTACTTGTTAACTAATTTTGAATACACAACTTTCCATCTCATATGTTATTGATCCATATTATCGATCAATGACCCGTTTCATTCACATAAATATGAACCAACACATTTTATTTTAATATAACAAAAATGGGATGTTACATATCAGGTGCGGAAACCCTAACAATCATGCAAAATGATGAATACTGTAATCAGAACACGTATCCATTTTCAACATGTTTTCATTAACTTTAAAGTAGGTTATAACAGTTACAGACTCAAAGTAACGAAAACACACAGTTCTAGAACACTCTGGACACACACTAGACTCTCTCAATAATAACCAACTCTATTAAAAACTCTAACAAACTTCAAACTATATATAGAGCATTTGGTTCGACCCATCGTGGGTGCGAACCAGTTTATTCGACCAAGACTGAGCACGGACCAAAATAATCTACTTCATTCGACCCTATGTAAATTCATTTGACCCTTCGATATACCAAAACAGTTTCCCAAAATACACCTATTCTTCAAATCTTTGGCGTTTTCGTCTTCGGCCATCCGAAAGCTACAGACACATATATGAAATATGTATCTACAAACTCCCCCTTGTCTGTAGCCCGAATTCTTTGTTCTTGTTATCTCTTTCTACACCCTGCAGCTTTTCTATCGCTTTCAGTGTCTTCCCAGCTTCTTTAACTTCAATCGGCTTTTTCAATCTCATCGCATATTTTCCAAGCAACTTCTTGTAATCACAATCTGATTGAATCTCGAAGGCAAAGAAAAACTTCACTACAACCTGAAATTTCCATTCTTGCTTGATATCCAGTGCGTCGAAATGAATAGGATTGAAATACAGCGTTTCAATGTCATTTCTCGAGCAGTTCACCAGCCACATCGGATCAAAAATACGGATCGTCTTGCATAGTTTCTTCTTGTCTTCATTATCTATCACAATCACCGCTTCGCCTGCTCCCCAGGCATAATACCAGAATGCGAAATTCTTACTAATATCCTGTTCCATCGGCATTAGGGGAATTGTCTTCATACACGTAGGCGGCTTGTAATTCAATGACACAAATTGCAAGTTGTTCATTGGATTGATCTTCTTGTGAACAATACGATGAGGATACTCTTCATACACGTAGGCGGCTTGTAATTCAACGACACAAACGACAAGTTGTTCATTGGATTGATCTTCTTGTTAACTATATGATGAGGATACTGCGGCTTGAATAAATCCCGCTTTGTCACACTTTCACGAGTCATCTTGTCAGCATACCATTCAACAACACTCGACTTCGTTGCATCCATCAACTTGTGTCTACAAATGTCTCTAACAACCCAATAAAGAAATGTCTTAATATCACGAAATCGGCTAAAATAGAGAATCCCACGTTCCCACTTGATTCCAATACACTTCAACTGCGGTAAGTATTTCCAACTAATCGCCCTTCCTTTAAACATATTCTAATGATATCTATAGAAGTCACCCTGAATAGGCGGTAAGGGACGATTATCACATCAGAGGATTAGACTTTCTATTCACATCAACCTTCTCTGCTTCTGTTAACACTTCATCTATCATAGCTTTACCCTTCAAATCAGCAACTGATTCAGCTTCTTTCAATACTTGTTCATCGACCAAAGGAATGCTAGTGTTATCCTTCATATTGTAATACTCCGGATATTCTTCATGTGATATGTCTTCTATCTCCACTTCATCAAAATCATTCCTAAAAGTATCATCTAAATTTTGCCTGGTTCAATAACTGGAACGTTAGGAATCTCGTTCTTAGCTATCAAGTCTTCTAGAGACATTCCAGATTGTTGTGCAACACACTCAAGTATCTCTTTGGCAACCTCAACACTAACTTCTCCATCTTTAAGTTCAGGATTCGCCGTGTATTCTAAGCAGTACTTCATATCGTCATTCACAAATATATCCATGAACCTTCCTATGAGATGTACTGAAATGTAGCCTCGCTTAATCATTCTCCTCAATCTTTGTTTATCAGCATCTGTCCTCTGATTATATCATCTTTCTTAGTAGACTTAGCCGATTGATCCTCATCCTTCTTCTTCCTCCTTTCATACGAATAATCTTCTATATTGTCATTAGTATCCCCAGAACTTGCCGAACCTTCAACATCTTTGTCTTTATCATTATTTCCACCATCACCATCAGAATCATCATCATTATCGTCATCATCTTTCTCTTCCTCATCATCATCATCCTCATCATCTTCTTCATCATCAGATTGTTCAGCACCTTTCGGTTACGGCGCATTCTGATACAGACCATCTATTATCTTTTTCAGCTTCTCATTCTCCTTTTTCTACCGCCACAATCCTCTTCTTGTTATTCACATTTGACAAATGAAGCTTAGAATTCTCAAGTTGAAGATTAGTCACCTCTTCTTCCAGCTTATCCTACTTCTCCTTTAATTTGGCAATAATCTGAAGCATATCCTTTTCGTTCTCCTTCAGCTGCTTGATTTCATTTTTATTCTTTAATGTAGCAGCTTTCTGAATATCAAACGCTTTCACCAACCGAGAAATCTGCTACTGCATTAAATTCAATGCATCTTTAGAAATTGTAGCAGTCGGTTATGAAGCAGCTTCGGGTTGTGGTGTGGATGATGAAGTAGGTTTATCAAATCTAGATAATAAACTTGTCAGCGACTTTGACACGTCAGATGGATTCTGTCGTGTGGTTGATGCCGAGGGTTTCTTTTTTATCACCTCTACTTCTTTATCCACTCTCTGTTTCTTTTTAGCCGGAGAAGTGACTGGTGGTGTTGATGAAGCTAAATAGTCTTTCCCTTCAAAAGAATCTCCACATCTTTCTGCCTTTTAGATCTTTTGGTCTCCTTTTTTGACATTGTCTTAACACGTCCACTTTTAGTTGATTTGGGAGCAACCGGAGAACCAAGTATGTCAACATCTTCTTCCAAGATCAGATCCTCATTCTCTTCAACATATCCCCGCTGAAGCTGAGCTGCAACTAACTCATCAACTATAGAAGGTGTAGCAGAATCACCAGTGGCCTTGGGATTTGCTTCCCTATCAGATTCGTCTTCAGATATCCATTCTTCTTTAGTATCTATCTCCTCGCCTATCAATAACGTTTTCTTCTTACCCCTCCTCTTGGATACAGACGATCCTTCAATCTCTTTCCTTTTCTTCGACTTTGCACCTTTCTTAACCACTTGTTGTTTCACCTTCTCACCTTTTAACACAGGTACTAATGGAGAATCAGAATCTGAATCGCTTTCTTTGTGTCTCCACCCATCATTCTACGGAGCCTTGAATCCAAGATTGATCAAGTGCCCGAATAACCTTCTTGTGGGTGGTCTCTCCAACTTCCCTTTGTACGTTGTCATCCTGTTCAAAGACATCTCATTCATGTGTTCTTGGTTCAGAACCTGTGTTGGATCTTTTACTAAATTTGGATACTTTTCATCAAAGATCATTTGTAGAAATCTCGGGTACATAAGGAACTTGTCAGTCTTCGTCCCATCGAATAACTCCTTCATATGGTGAAACAATATACCCAAGATGTTGAATTCTTTATTAAGGATGAGTGCTACCGCCATGGAACATATGGTATCACGTAAAACATCGAACCCTCCTCTAATCGGGGCAAAGATGTGTAAGATAACGTTCAACAAATATTTGAATGTTGGACACACGTTAGATTTGAACAACTGGCAATCGGTAATCTTCCCCAGATATTTCATTCTTAAGAAGCATTCCCGTTGTACAGACCATGGCATCTTTATCGGATCTTTCGCCTTGTCATTCAATCTCAAAACTCTCCTAAAATCCTCTTCGCCAACAATCATTATCATATCTTGCAGTTTACTATGAATAACCGATTTCCCATCATAAAAATCAAGGTGAGCATTTCTCCATAATTCTTCCTGATGGTCCTTGTACATAGTATGTGGTTGTGCAATGGCGAATATAATCTGGGATCTCCTCAAATACTCAACGATCCCTCTGAACTCCTCATATTTGTCATCGACTTCTCCAATATAAGCGCAAAAAATATGTTTATTTTCAAATTTGAGTTCTTTGATTTCTACCATTTTCTTTCTGTACAAAACAAATCATAAAAATACATTAGTTCGGATTAAAAATCGACACTTTGAAATTTTGGTCATTTTCAGCTTTTGGTTCGACCTATCAAGGGTCCGAACCAGAAACAATTAGCATGACTCAATTATTAAAATCTCATTTGAGCTTATGAAATGTTTGAATAAGTCTGTTTTGAATTTTAATTTTCAATCATTTGATTTAGTATGTTTTAATCCATGATTCTCATTGTACAATCATCTAACATGAATGAATAACACTAATTAATCTTCAATTTTTATTTCAAAGCCTTAATCGATTGTTTTCTATAAAAATTAGATTTTTTGAACATCAAATCCTTTAATGGAATGTTAGACACCTAATTTTTGTATCATTCTCCCCCTAAAACTATCAATTAAGTGTTCTAGATTATCAAATCATGTCCAAATTCATGACAAATGGTTCAATTTTAATTTCTAGGGTTTTGATTTAAAAAACCCTGTTTCCGAATGAATAACCAATCAAAAGTCATCCAAATTGCATCCATAGGTACCTGAAAACACGTAGAACAAGATTACAATGTGTAAAATTCAGGATGAAAAAGACGGGGTAGAGAGATTTGTTGCAAGGTAAACTGTGCAGTCAAATGAATAAGGAGGTTTGAATGAATATAATGACTTTATATAGGAAAGTTGATTCGACCTTAGCTAAGGTCGAATGATAAGAAATAAAGTTGGTTCGCGCTAATTAAAGCACGAATCAATTTTGGAGAATTCCATTCGAACCAACTAAGGTTCGAATGTGATTTGTAAACAAACCAATTCTCATTCGACCCAACAAAAGGCACGAATCAAATAACAAAATTTTCATTCAACCTAATGAAAGGGCAAATGGAAATTTTGAAAAACAGATTTTCAACAAAATGTTAAATTCGATCCACTTTTTGTCAATTTCAAACCTTTAAACTTCAAAAACTTTCAAAAAAATTTATGTTAAGATACAAAACTCAGATTGGTATGTCAAACTCCGGAAAATGATCGTCCTCCAACATCGGTTATCAAAAATAACACAGAAACGTAAAAACGTTTGGATTTTCTGAAGATTATGCTAAAACACACCAAACATCTTTTTAAGTTTTGCATATAATGAAGAAAATTGATGATGCACTATTATGTGGACGTCACTGTCGAATAGACTAGGGTTGAGTCTTGTATTGTATTACATGAGATTGTGGTGATCCATAAGGGCATTTTATGGATCTGTTGCATTTGTAAATATAGACCAAAACTTAAAGTCTTGGTTCGACCTTAGACAAGGGGCGAACCTGTAGAATCTGCAGGTTCGACCTAGCTAAAGGGGCGAATGTGGCTTTAGGTGTTGGACTATAAATAGCAATCTCATGTGTTGGTTTTCATTTAAGATTTGAGTATGTGCTTAGAATGCTCTCAAGGAGGAGGTCATGCCCGACCTCCCCCGGCCCCGAGATAGATGTTTATCCTACTGATGACAGTGTCTGTAACCATTTCTGATGTAATACGAATCTGTGATGACATTGTTTTCGTCGATTTCTGTCTCGTCTCATATCTTCCGTCTGAAACCGAATTGTTTTCGCTTATTTGATCCATGAATTCGGTTTTTAACTGGATTCTCAACTGGTATCAGAGCCGTGGTACCGATTTGAACGATCTAACAGTCGTTTGAATCAATCACAGCCCAATTTCATGATTTCAGACGTTAAAATTCAGTTTTTGATTGAAAGGTTGAAACCCTAGAAACCCTAGATTCTTAATTGAACCCAAAATCATGTGATTTTTCCATGTTTTTGTTAATTCAAGGGTCAGGTTTTCATTTCCGCACCTTTCTGTACAAGTTTCATCATCAAATTCAAAGTTTTAGAGTGTTTATGGACTGATTTGCAGAAAATATTAAAGAAGAACACGTTTTTTCTGCAAATGGTCGAATGTGCAGAAGTTTTGTGACTACGAGAGGTCGAATGTAGGATTTAGAGGACGAACCTGGAAATTTTCCACATTCGAACCTCACGACAGGTCGAACCTGGAAATTTTTCACATTCGAACCTCACTACTGGGCGAATGTGGAATTTCAACCAACCATGGTACATTCGACCCTACACAAGGGTCGAACGTAGCTTCATTCCTAGGTTCGAACCCTCGATATATATGGAATGAAAATTTAGTATTTTAAGGGGTAAAAAATTTCGAATATTTTCTATATGGCAATTTTTGAAGATTTTTGGGAGAATGGTGATGATGTTTACACAAATTGTTGAAGAAATGATGATGAAGAAATGTTTTATTGTGGGGTAGTCATGAGAATCAACAGTATGATAATCAGATTCAAATGACTATTATGGGCCAAAAAATCAGATATATTTTTATTCCGCAAGATGAGAACAGTCGACCCAGTTCCAGAGTGATTGAAGGAACTTGTTCAAACAAAGTTGTTGTTTACAAGCATATCAAGACTAAGATCTCAATGTTCCGAAAGTAATGAGGGATCCTAGTAGGATTCATGTGGCACGTAGATTCAACGAAAGTTTCAAGGTTACAGTTCTGAAGAATTTCAAGAGCTGTTGGTGGTTATTGTTGGCCTTATAGAAAACTTCAGTTTCTGAAGCATTTCAAGTCCACAATTGTACCGGTAGTTCCCGCTGAAAACTTTTGATTGCTTGATCCACTCGTCTACGGCTAGTATTATGTCGAACAGATGAAGTTACTCAAGAATATTTAAAGAGTAGAATGTATTAATGCAATCACAGTCAGCACAGATGAAGAATTTCATAGAAGTACTAGTATCCGAGTGAATTGTTTTGCACATAGTCACATTTGAGATGTTTAATTGGGTACTGACAGTTAGACTTCTCCAGTTAGTGTGAAGGGTGATGCAAAGGTTAAGCGCAGATATGAGACGTGAATTAGTGGTAGTACCTATGTGTTACGTTGAATATCTGATTGGTCAGTATGGAATCCTTCTAGCAGGGGTCTTATCAGGCTAGTTGGATTGCGCGTGATGTACTTGGTCAAGATGACATTCCTGGGTACTGATGCTATGAGACTGCAGTGCATTACATTGTCGACTTCACATTGGCGTAACTAGGTGATCTGGTTGTAATTCAGTGGCTCGCTGATTTCGCAAATAATATACGTGGTCTAGCTGACTTCCTGCATATTGATGCTGAGGGTCCGTAGTGCATTACTTGGTCGGTTCACGAAGGATATTGTATTTCTAACTCAATGCAATAGTGCATGTATTGAGGGGGAGACTTGTGATTTTGACTGTTGATGTGCAAGAGATTTGTGGATTCGTCAGCAACATCCAAGGGGGAGATTGTTGATGCACTATTATGTGGACGTCACTGTCGAATAGACTAGGGTTGAGTCTTGTATTGTATTGTATTACATGAGATTGTGGTGATCCATAAGGGCATTTTATGGATCTGTTGCATTTGTAAATATAGACCAAAACTTAAAGTCTTGGTTCGACCTTAGACAAGGGGCGAACCTGCAGAATCTGCAGGTTCGACCTAGCTAAAGGGGCGAAGGTGGCTTTAGGTGTTGGACTATAAATAGCAATCTCATGTGTTGGTTTTCATTTAAGATTTGAGTTTGTGCTTAGAATGCTCTCAAGGGGGAGGTCATGCCCGACCTCCCCAGGCCCCGAGATAGATGTTTATCCTACTGATGACAGTGTCTGTAACCATTTCTGATGTAATACGAATCTATGATGACATTGTTTTCGTCGATTTCTGTCTCATCTCATATCTTCCGTCTGAAACCGAATTGTTTTCGCTTATTCGATCCATGAATTCGGTTTTTAACCGGATTCTCAAAAATCAAACAGAACGCAGTAAGTAAATATATACAGACAATCTTTTTGTGATTTTCCGGTAAGAGGATCATATCAGTTTTCGAGAAATCTAATCACACCGTTGTTCTTTAGCATTTTAACATTAAAGACTGTGAGACTCGGCAATAGTTGATATTGTTATCCACATAAGCTCACATGCAGACCGTTATGTTGTACTTTAAAATGATACGCGCTAGATGTGTTAGAACTAACATGCTTATGGTTCTCATACACATGACATACTCCCGTATCAACGAATTTGCACAAAGCTTCATCGTAACGCGTGATTATGCCATTGTTATCCGTAATTTACAAGGTATAAGGCATAGAGGTGTACAGGTCAGCAAATCAATGCTACAAAGTAACATGTGCACTCCACCAGGTTGAGGCTTATATCAATTATGATTTTCATCATAGATATGATACGATGCATTAAATGATCTTTGATCATTGTCATACATTTTAAGTTCCTCATTCGGTAACTTTGGTTTTGGCATTTACGCTCTTCTAAGATATCCTGACTGAATCTAGGTCCGTAAATCAATACGACAAAAGAGCATTCACGTTACCCCAGATAACAATCAACATAACGACCCGAAACCTCTGATTTTGGCAACCCTATCAAACGAAATTACGGTTCCAAGACCATATGCCCATAAGGTGCTCAGCCACATAGCAAGTAGATCATTATGTGTGGATCACTAAGGCACGCATTAGTAGGTCTACGAAGCCTATTAGCACATCACATAAAGTCATCACATGTCTAATTTGGACATTACACTTCTTTAGGATGTGATAGACCCTCACTGATATACTATCATCTCCTCTTTTTCTCCAGGAAAAATCATTTTGGGTTTTTTTATTTTTATGGTTTTTCAAATTTTTCAATGTTTTTGGTTTTTCTGAAACAAGCTCCCCCTAAAATTAAAAACATAGTTTTGGATTTTTAATTTTTGAAAACATAAAAACTAAAGAAAAATTAACAAACCGATGAGAATTTCAATCTTGCTTTTCTTTAATACCATTAGCTTTTAACAAAAATTTTAAGCGAGATTTAACAAAAGCTTTAGTGAAAAGATCAGCTCTTTGATAGTCGGTGTGCATTTTCACCATAGCAATCAATCCTTTAGCATAGCAATCACGAATAAAGTGATAGCGTATTCGGATATGCTTAGCCTTAGAATGATGTACAGTATCTTTTGTGAGTGCAATGGCTGATTCATTATCATAATAAGTGGGGGTTTTAAGAAATTGCAAACCGTAGTCGCGCATTTGTTGTTGAATCCAAAGCACTTGCGAACAGCAACTCGAGGCTGCCACATATTCAGATTCACACGTTGAAAGTGCAACTGACGTCTGCTTCTTGCATTGCCATGTAACAAGTCTACTCCCCAGGAATTGACATCCAGCCGTTGTGGATTTAGCCTCAATATCACAGCCACCAAAATCTGCATCACTAAAAGTAATGAGGTCAAAGTTATCATCACTAGGTTACCATAACCCGCGTGACGGACAACCCTTTAGATAACGTAAGATTTTTTTAACTGCAGTGAGGTGAGATGGTTTAGGCTTCGATTGGTATCTTGCACAAAGAGATGTAGCAAACATTATATCCAGGCGGGAAGCGGTCAAATACATCAACGATCCAACGATGGCTATATAAATGTAGGGGTCAACGAGTTCCCCCTTAGCATTGAATCTAATCCCGTAATTAGGTTGTATAGGAGTGGCGATCGGTGTTGAATCCTCCATCTGGAAGCGGCTCAAGACTTCGGATACATACTTCGTCTGGTGGATAAAGATCCCCGAAGGTGTCTGATCCACCTGCAGTCCCAGAAAGAATTGCATCTCTCCTATTAAGCTCATCTCAAACTTTTCCTGCATGACCTTTTCGAATTCCCTACAAAGACTTTCGTTAGTCGACCTAAATATAATATCATCAGCATATATTTGTACCAGGAGCAAATCACCCTCTATTCTTTTCATGAACAAGGTACAGTCAACCTGTCCTCTCTTAAAACCTCTTGAAAGTATGTATTTGCTGAGCTCTTCATACCATTGTCGAGGGGCTTGGTTAAACCGTACAACGCTTTGTTCAGTTTAAAGACCTTATCCCGGTGGATAGGATCCTCAAAACCCGGTGGTTGCCCAACATACACTTCTTCCTTTACCACACCGTAAAGAATAGCACTTTTAACGTCCATCTGATACGCCTTAAATTTCATATAAGATGCGTACGCTAGAAACATTCGAATAGCTTCTATACATGCGATAGAATATTTTGACTAGTTTATCATTTGATTCATTATCATCAGTTTTCTTTTCTGATGATTTAGGCTTTATGTCTGCCTTGGGAGGAACCTGAACCTTAGGTGAAGGATCACACTGAATGTGATTTTCCAAAGGAATATCAATATTCTTTTTAGGTTCATCTTCCTCCGAATCAGAATCATCGGTTACAGCTACCACATTTTCATTATTCACACCCAGTATCGGTCTCACATCAGAATGCGGATCTCCCACACTAGAAGTGTTAGATTCGTTTTTGATGTGAAAGCAAAATTATCTGAACTCTCTAATGTCAAAACATCAAGGTGGTGGTTTTCGAAAAGAAATGGAGATGGAACAGATTTATAACTGATACTGGTTGGAACGTCTTCTTTGCTAGGCACTTCCACAATGTGGTTCAAAACATATGCCACATTGAGGTAGGTCTCCAACTTTTTGTTCATTTTCTCACATAAACACCTGACCTTGGCCATTTCAAGATTTGTTTCTTCAATTTCATTAATGTAATTATTAATGGCAATTTGTTTGTTTGAAAGAGTTTTGGTTAATTCTGAAACATCCTTTTTATAGTTTTCAATTGTTTTGTTCAAAGCTCTTTCATTTTTCCTATATGTTTCAACAGCTTGTTTAGCACTTGCAAGTAAAATTTCAAACTCAAATTCTCACCTTCTAGTCTATCACACTTTCCTAGTAAAGTAACACAATCATTGCATTTAGGAAGTGAGCTAGAACTTACCAACTTTGAAGAATCAGTCATAGCCATTAATGCGAAATGAGCTTCCTTCCCAGAAAAGATTTTAGAATAGTCAACTCTGGTGCAACCATCATCTACCATGCACGATTTCTTGCTAATAAGAAAATCTGCTTCAGCTAACAACTGATCAACGTCATTATCTAACGAAGTTACACTTGCTTCTGAATCTGACTCGCTCTCAGAATCTGAATAATCTGAACAATGAGCATCAGAAATTTCACCAACAGATTCATCAACCATCTTAGACATGGTTTCTTCAACTACCGGCTCTTCATTCACCAATTCTTCTACTTTCACTGCTTCCTCATTCTTAACCTCTTGAGCAAAACATGCAACATTTCCTCCAGTAATCTCCTCGACCCCCAATTGCATGTCATTCCAATTAAACCCTTCATCTTGTTGGATGACCATGCTTGATTCTCATTCCAGTTCGCTCCATAAACTCATGAGCTCTTTTCACCACACTCGCAAATGCCCATTAGATATCAATGAGTTCCATCTCATCCTTATTGATCTGAGAATAATCTTCATTTGTCAAATTGTTGTTTCCAATTTGACTAGCTGCAAGTCCGTTATAAGATGCTACCATGGCAGAAACCAAGGCAACATGCTTTTGTGCAACTTCTACAGTCACATAATCCATGTTAGATGTTCCTAACACGATGGAACTTGAGCTTGATGGTCCTTGTCCAACATTAGATGAAGATTGTTGAGACATATTCACCGTTTGAGCTACCATCCATGGAGCAGATTGCATAGGAGACTGAGTGGTTGTATAAGATGAAGAAGATGACACACCATAGTAACTTGCTGCATTGGTTGGTTCAACACTAGATACGAAAGCAGTCTGTGGTGCCGAACTCACACCAACACTTGGAACGGCCTAAGATGAGGAACTTGCATAGTACAGTTTCAGATTTTGAGGAATCTGAGATCTCTTCGCCTTCCTTCTCTCCTCAATCTCCTTGTTCTCGAGCCAATGAATAAACTCATTCAGTGTCCAGAATGGAAACGAGTCTTCCTCCTTCAAAACTTCTACATGCTGACTCCAATATACTAGTAAAGCATCTGCAAATTTCTCCACACATTCTGACATAGGATAAACAATTTCATAGTTAGAAAGTTTAGATAATGAATGGAAAAATCTAGCAGTTAATTCTTTCAAACTCTCATTTCTAAAAAGCAAAAGTACTCAAACTCCTTCTTTATCACATCCATTCTCAGCTTCCGAGTCTTCTCATTCCCGTCATTCCTGCTTTTGAGTGCATCCCACAGTTGCTTTAAAGTAGTGCACAGTCCAAACTGATGTAGTAGATCCGTGGTCAATGCTTCAGACAACTATGAATTTCTTCTCAGCGGCATACTTCTTCTTATCAGAATCGGGTAAATCATCAAGTGCAACTGGAGTGTTCGAGTTCTCGATCATCGGTTGCACATACCCTCTTTGCAACATTTGCCATGCCTCCACCATCTAATCCTTCCAGATGAATCTTGAACCTCTTATGCCACGACAGATACTCAATCATGTCCATCAACTTTGGTGGACGGTTATCGTTTCCAGTAGATAGATCATTCATCAAGGTTGTAATGGCAGTGGTTGTTTGATTCTGAACAGCTACGGCTGCTGTAACACCTCAATAATCAGGCATTGGTTGTGTAGGAGGTATCACAGTGGGTTGAGTTGGTCCCAACACAGCCCAGTAATTAGTCATTGGTTGTGGTTGTAGTTTTCCTCTATCAACTGCTACAGCCCATGGACCCATCGGTGTTTGCTGTTGTTCTGTCATAGTAGGTCGGTTGTTCATTGAACATCCCCAAATGTTATCCATGATGTACAAATCTCAACACTTGGGAAAATTTTTCACAAAATTTGTTCCTGGTGATCATAAGGTCAAATCAAAACTTTTAACTTTGGTTCGACCTGAAAGTTAGACCGAATGAAAAGAATTATGACTGGTTTGACCTTACGATGAGCACGAATGAAAATTATGAACCCGAATGAAAACCTGATATCACTAATGAGAATGAAAAGGTATGAATGAAAAGTTCTAGGATTGGTTCGACCCACAACTAGCACGAATGGAACTCACAGAAACTCATTCGACCTAAACTGAAAACCCATTCGACCTGTCTAGTGTTCATGATCAATTTTCCTTCAAAATCACACACTTTTGACCTGATTTTCAAAAAAATTATCAATTATGAATGTAATTATAAAGGATTTGAATTGGATTGAAATCTGAACAACTTTTATGAAAGATTTTCTTATTTCAAACGTAAAAACATCTTCAAATCATTCAAAAACCATATTTTATCAATGTTCTATGAAAACAACAAGGGTTTTGATGATTTTATTCTGAAATCTGAACAATTTTTTATCAATTTGTGGTCGTGTGATCGAGCACAAGCTTTGATACCACTTTGTAAGGTCGGATTTAAACAAAGAAACAGATGATCAACACGAGTACTGATATATCAGGTGTGCAAAATGAT